>JANZLQ010000056.1:14195367-14206378 GCA_026212715.1 Elanus axillaris
GTGCCAGGGGAGGTTTGGACTGGACCTTAGGAAACATTTCTTTACCAAGAGGGTGGTCAAACACTGGAACAGGCTTCTTAGAGAGGTGGTCAGTGTCCCAAGCCTGTCAGTGTTTAAGAGGTGTTTGAGCAATGCCCTTAACAACATGCTTCAACTTTTGGTCAGCCCTGAAGTGGTCAGGCAGCTGAACTTGATGATGTTGTAGGTCCCTTCCAACTGAAATAGTCTAGTCTGTTCTAACACAAGTGCTCATATGACTGGTCACAGAGCAGGTAGGACTGGGGAGCCCACCGAAGTTAAAAAGGTTGGTGCTGATGTTCAGAGAATGCTACCCTAAACTCTGCAGTCATCTGTTTTGAGTGTTTTGTTTGCTGTATTTTTTTTATTTTTAAATAAGTGGTGTTTTCCTGAGGTAGTATGTTTATCAGAGTAGAGAATAGGATGCAAAAAACCTGAGATGCATGACAACATAATCTTACTGTATTCCAGATTGGTCCCTTCAGCTGTCAAGTGAAGTGTGTCAGTGTATTTGCATGCATGCCCTGTCTGAATGAATTTTAAAATAACTAAATTATCACTGTGGGGTTTTTTTCCCAGTAATTAAGAGGACAATAGGTTTTTATTTTGTTAAGAGACTTTAGAGCTTTGACTGACCATCAGGGTCATGTACCAGTAGCAAATTGTTTTCATTCTTTATTCCCAAATGAGTTGCTGTAGTTAATGCTGAATTATATCGCCTTCTTGAAAATGCCATCCTAGTACTTGATTCTTTCTCTTCTATCTTCTTTACCCTTTCCTCTCTGGTTAAACCTACATGTGGGTCTCTCTTGATATTCTCAGGCTTGGGTTTTTTTTTTTTTTTCTTTGACTTTCTGGAGTTCCTTAGGTTGTGCATATTGTTTTATGTGTTTGCGGTAAACAGTGAGTAATTGGGCATCGTTGTACTGGAGTTCTTCCTTAACTTTGAGGTAAGGGGTTTTTTTCCCCAGTTACTTTTAGGTTCTCTGACTTGTTCATTCTAGCTTTCTTTTAAGTCCTTTCTTTCCTCAAATTTCTTAAGGTATTTTTCAGCAGATACAGTAGCTGCCCATACCGTTTTCTTTGATCCCTGTTAGGCAGATAAGTTGACATAATACTTGAAAGACCAGGGAACTGTTCCAGACACATGAAACTCATGGATCTTGTGTCAAAGATGGTTAAACAGCTTGTAAAGTGAATGTATGTCTGCATTTTTGTCTGCACACCTGGGGCTATGAAGAACACACAAAGCCCACAGAGATAAGCAAAACACACCTGTTGTGAGTTGTCTTTAGTTTGCTCTGTGATCTCCTGATAAACCACTAGTGTGTCTTAGGATGCATATTTGCCTAAATTGTTCTTATTTGCAGTGTTGCTTTTCAGCAGAGGCTGTCTGGGTATGGTTGTGAGTCCATAGATGAAAAGCAGTTGCACAGTGCATATAAGTCAGTATTGCATGAATAAATAATTAATAGATCTGTAAGCTGTGGCCCCAAGACACTTATTTTTCCTCTGTTCCTTGAGGGCTGAGCTCACAAGGACTTACACATAGACCTAGCCTGCTGCTGAGCAGTAGAAGTCCCTAGCACAGAGGGCGTTGGGGTTTTTGACACATCTAACTAGCTCATTGAGGCTTCATATTTTAAGGCATGTTATCCTAATGTTGGTGATAATATTCACTGTTGTAGAGTAGCAGGTTTTTTTCAAAGCGTTGTAGGATTTTGATGGAGGCAGTCTAGCAAAAATGCCATTTTGGAAGGGACATTCTGCACATGAAAAATAACTTGCTGTTCCCTTAAGTCAGAAGTTAAAAATGAAATTATTCTTGCAGTGTTTTGTAGCCATTCTCAATTCTGAAAGAGTGCAGACGATGTAAATGCCACCACTGTTGTGTGAGAGAGGTCAGCCTGACTGCTGTAGCTGTTTGCCTGGGAATCCACTGCAGCATCACCTATTTGACAGGCTGCTGAATTTATAATGATTAAAAGTGTCTGTGTACTAAAGAAAACCTAAATTATTTAGGATTTTAGTTCCTGCTTTGAGGCAGAAAGAGGTTTGCTTTTTTCTTTGGGTAAGGTTTGGAGCTTAGAATAAGTCCTGAAGCTGCAAGCTGCATTCAGCATGGCAGCATGTATTGTTGCCTGCAGAAAGGTTAGCTTTTCAAACTGGAGCACTGGCTAGAGCAAGGTGGTTGCAGGAAAGTGGAGAGGGGGCAGTCATTTTCCAGAAATAAAAACAAGGACACATATGACCCTTTGGCTCTTTAGTAGTCTCCTGCTTCTCGCATCTCTCTTTGCCTAAGCAGTCACCTCTCAGTTCATCCTGAAGTAAAAGCATGCCAGTAAAACCCATCTGCTCCGCACGGCCCATGCTGTCTTATGACACAGAGCCAGGTACCCTCTGCGTGGGCTTCTTAGATCTAAAGATCTAGCCTCTGAATTAGGGTTCTTTGCAATCAGACGCTTAACTGTGCTCTGATGGCTTTCTTAATGATTGTCAGATGTGTAAAGAGGGACAGAGACAGCACAAACACATACAGATAGCTGTGGACTTGGCCTCATGAGGCTGAATTTAAGAGCTACAAATGTCAGTGCCCTTTGCTTCTTTCTTGTCACATTGCTAATGTTCCTAGGGAGTGGCAGATATGCTAAATCTGCTGGGGTTAAAATAGGTCTAGCCCCACCATCAATCTGATGGTGTCATCAGATATCGATGCATTTAGCAACCCAGACTGAATTACATGGTCATAACAGAATAGAGCCCCTTTGTCTATGTTGATCACCAGTTTTGCCCTTGGAGTTCAAAGGAAGCCAGCAGTAAGGTGCAGTAAATGAAATCTGCCAGTCCTTTTGTCCTCTGTCTGGGCTGTATATCACTTCCTCTTTTATTCTGCTGGTTTCTGGTGCTATTTTCCATCACCCTTATCCAATGTCAAGACAGAAAAAGATCTCTCTATGATCTTCATGTTATGCATGAGATGTAGACAGGGTATGTTCCTGGCATGCTGTGTTAGGATCCCATGGACTGTGTCCTGGCTTTGTACCCTGCCAGCACCAGGCACTAGGGAGATGGTCATCGTAGGGGTATAGCCACAGACCTGGAAGTGCTGTTTTCCTGAGCCAAGGAAGCAACGCTGGCAGATGCACAGCCACCACAGTGGAGTGTACAGTGGTGTAGTGCAGAGCTCTGCAAAGGCTGCGCTGGAGGAACCTCTCTGAGTTAAATCTCTCCTGGGAGCTGTTCAGGTAGGGAGGGGCAGTCCTCTTGCTGGCTGCTGTCAGAGCTCTCTGAGGGCTGGGTGTTAGATGAGATGGACATGCATCTATTGCTTTTTTTTATTAGTACTGCCAGTCTGCTTCTGCGTAAAGGAGCCTTGTTTTAGGTTTCTGGGGTTTAACTGGATTCCAACCCTAGAGGCTAGACAGGCATTTTCCTGAAATCAGAAGTTTGGAGGTTTTTTTAAAAAATACTATGATGTGTCTGTTTCTTCATGGTGTATTTCCACCCAAGCTACGGGTGGAAAAGAGGAGGCAGTGAAAGTATTATTTGTTTATCTCTGTAAGAGGAGTTTCAGTCTCTGCTACAAGGATTTAGTTGTCCATATAGAGCTTTTATCTGCTTATATTTTGCCTGGTGATTCATTCATTCCTCAGTCTCACACTGGTTGATTACATCATGCTTGACCTCTAGAGATTCTTTGTTCTAGCTCTTATTCCTAGGAAGGAAGTTAGGGTTTCAGTGGGGTACTTCAGCTTCTCTGGGTTTACAGGCTAGTGAGAAGTTTGTTACCTTTCTCCCAGGCACTATTGCAAGGGTGGGGAGAGGCAGTGGGTTGGGTTTTTTTCGGGGTGGTGGTGTTGGTTTGGGGTTTTCTGTTTGTTTGCATTTTTTGAACAGGATTGGACTGTTTCCACCTTTATGAAAGCATCAGATTGGTATGGTGAGAGAACACTTACTACATGGAGCAGTTCCTCCCTTGGGGAGCTGTGGCAGACAGGAGGAAAACAAAAGGGAGTTCCAATGGGTGCCCTGGCAGAAGGGCAAAACCTGGTGTGGCTGGGTGCTGAATAGTGTGTGAAGACTGGCTGTAGGCCCAGTCAAAGTCTCACGATGCCCTCATTAGGAGAGGATTTGACAATACTGATCTAATATTTAAAGAGATGGGCTAATGAACTACACTGAATGTGTGAGGCTACTCTAATGTGCTGTAACAAGCCTTCTGGTTTACGGCTGAGCATGGTTTCCAAGCTTAATAATTTTCCAGCAGCACAGAAAGAAGGTGATGTCTTTGATAGTGGTGCTGGATTAGGAAAGGGTCTGGATCTGCAGGCTCTTGGAAAGATAGATGAACACACATTACTAGTGGCAAAGCTTTTCAGACTAGAAGGAATAGATGAGGATTTTTTAGCAGTAATGACATGCATGCCCTGCTGTGTGTGGAGGCTGCCCTGGGAACCAAACAAAGAAGCTAATTTACTGTCTTTGTACTTATTTTGAATGGTTTTGTGTGGACTGAAGATGTATTCTAGTACTTAAGAGTTGGTGGTACATCTCCATGCTGGGAAATAAATATTTTGGTACATGATCATAAAATATTCAGTGGTATTCTCCCACAGTACCCTGTGGAGGTTGGCTTGATGGGTCGGATGGTCTTGATGCTGAGCTGCAGCTCTTTTGCTCTACTTACAATGAGCTGCTTTATTGTCACTGCACTGGCCTGTGTGATGTTAGAGATACCCAGAGACCAGGATAAAGTGACAAAATGCTGCTTTTAGTTCTAGCTGATGTGGTAAATAAGCACTAAAGAATTTAAAATGTTATGTGTCTTGAGCAAGTAAGGCATGTTGTTAAAATATAGCAGGCTTGTGGTAAGGAGAGGCACTGCTAGGATGAGACCTGTCAGTGTGATTATGTTTGCTTTGGGTCATACCTGCTTCAGAGCAAGTTGAATTAATTGTTTCTGGAACTGGAAAGACTGTCAGAGGGATAGGTGCTAGAGAGCATTAGTTGTGGTTTGATGAAATGGTAGACGTGAAGAATCCATGGAAAGCACCTAATTTTGTTGTCTCTAAAAAGTTACAGAGGCTATTGAAGGCAGCTCTTCAAGCAACCAAAAACAAGGTATGAGCTGTTATTGTCTTGTCTCATGCATTGGCTGTGAGATACTTGGACGGTCTCTGCTCTTATGGCTGCCTAGGAAGGCAGCTACTGACTGTAGGCAAAGTAGTGAAATGTTTCACTTTATACAAGAAGGTGGCCAGTGCATGTATTGATAGTCGTGGCCATAGGTGAGAAATGTGACATTTTCTAATCTCTGTAAAACAGTTGCTCCTCTATTTTCTAGCTTCTAACTCTATTTTTATTTTTATTTTTGCTAGTGGTAGCTAAAAGGGACCAAGATATATGTAAAACTTTTGAGCTCATTAAATAGTAAGAAGAAATTTTTTTTTTAAGGGGGCTAATTAAATATGGAGACAGCATCTATTTTGAAGAACTCCTGTAATGCTGCTTGTTTGCTACAATGTTTGGGTGCTTTCAAAGCCCAGCTGGCAGAGATCTGTTTTAATATGAAATTCATGCCTGCTTTCTTGGTCCTCTTCTGATAAATGGAAGCATCTGCAGTGTTGAGCTGCCAAGCTAAATAGTATTTCCCTTAAGCAGATCTCAAATACTGAATTGTTCTTGTGGATTGTTTGTGGATTTGTCAAGACTTTAAATGTTGACATAATACTTAATGGTAAAAGAAACTCTGGTAGAAAATATTAGTTGATAAATCTGTTTTGATAATTTCATGTCAATTGAAAGAAACTTTAAAAAAAAACCACCCTGAAAGGATTCTTGGAGAGGAGAGCTGAAATATGCCTCTAGGAATATTCAAATAATCTCCCTAACAGTCTCCAAAGAACAATTACACGGTCTGTGACATTGCTGGATGATATATTCAGCTGGGGAGACCACCCACTTCCTCCTCGTCCTCCCTCCTCATCCTCCTCCTCCCTTCTCTCCCCTTCTAGCTTCCAGCCCACAGAGTCCCACAGCAGATTAAGCATCAACACTGTGATGCAATTCAGAGGCTGTTGGTTTTCCGAATCACTAAGTCGATTTTATTCTGAGGACAAGCTTTGTTTCCACAACATCTGGTGAGGAGAGGCTGCCAGCAGCATTTACGCCGTGGATATCTGCTTTTACTGATTTTTTTTGCATGTCTGCATAAGGAATAAGAGCAAAGGAATGGAGACTTGATTACTTCTTCAAGACTGTTTTCTTTAGCAAGAATTGCTCACTTCTGCCAGTAATGATTTAAAAACATAGTATGTGACAGTACATGGAGGCTATTTCTTGCTTGTTTATCTTCCAATTGCACTGAAGACATGTTATGGTCCCCGAAATTTTCCTTATCCAACATGCGTGTACGGCTGACTGCAAAGGGGTTGCTCCGAAACATTCGTCTACCTTCTGGCTACAAGAAAAGCACTGTTATATTTCATACAGGTTTGTGTTTTTTCAATATGACGATTAGAGCATGCATTTAGGGGAATATCTTGTTTACTTCAACAGCGGCTTATTTCTAGCAAACAAACTGTACTGAGCATGAAAGTTTCTGAATTTCATACAGACATCTGACTTTTGAGCAAAGTAGTTTCATATTTTAAGTCTCTGTGTGTGCACCCGTATTGAGCTGCTTCTTTGGAAGACAGTTATTCTGTTTATGAAATGCAAATTGGAATTTGTTCTTTCCTCCCACGAGTCCAAATATAGTATCAGGAAGTCTGTGCTATTAAATATTTATCAAATAATTTTAATGATTACCTGCTGGCAGCACTGTCTTTTCTATACCTGGATTTGGGTGCAGGAGGGGAACAGGGAGGGGAAGTGGAATGAATACAGGCTGTCATGATGTGGCTTTCTGTCTGTGAGAAATATTTCAATACTTACATGTATGATAGCAGATATCTACATGTCATGTTAAATGTATCTTATTTGCAAGTAGGACAAGCAAACTTTTGTGCTCACTTGTGTTGATACAAACTGAATAACTATGAAGTTTTAGAGGCATTCAAGTCAAGCATGTGTGTGTTTAAACCACCCCCCAACCCTACACCACCCCCAATAAAAAACGAACCCCAAAACCAACTGGACAAAAAAAACCCACCACAAAATTCTTGGCTGCATCTGACCTGATTTTCATCTTCAGTGGCAGGCAAAGCAAATAAAGCAAGTATCTGGAATGGGAACAAGATTATGGAAGCTAAGCTTTGTTCCAGGATATACATGTGTTGTTTTGGTGGAGGGTGTCAGTTGTTTGTTGTTTGTTTTAGCTAAGATGCGTGACATCTAGAGAAACTAATGGCAGCCTGCATATTATGTAAGTCTTTTTCTCCACTGCACTATTTGTAATTTTCTTGCATTTTACTTAGGGAGGAGCAAACAGCTACATAAACTAGTTTTGCAGAAGCTCTTTTTCTCAAGCATTTCCTTTTTGTCTTGAACACCACCTTCATTGTTTTTATTTTTTGGAGTTCAGTTCTACCAGTCAGTTTTCCTTCCTGTCCTGGCATTTCACATAGCAGCTTAAACTATTCACCTTGTCATTACTTATCCTTTGGAAAGTGAATCTGGTTTCTCAGTTCCTCCTGAATGATAAATTCAGTTACGAATGTAAAACAAGCCAACTATAGAGCCAGACAATAATATAGGCTTCGGTTTACAGCTTGCTTGCATGGCTTTAAGCTAGGATTAAAATTATTTGATGCTAAAAATTCTTATGTAAGGGAGTCTTTGTGCATATACCTACATCCTTGATGTTGATAACAGCATGAAATTTCCATGTAGCACATATTCCAGGGACAAAATTCCTAAAAGAGAAGGTGGGGGGGATAATGTTCAATCTTCCAAAGGTTCATCAACTGCTATTGAAATTTGTGTAGTTTTGAAAAATAAAAATAGATGTCAGTGCATGTATAAAGGGAATTTTACAATGATAAGAATCTATTTGTGGTTTTATTTAGTCTGAGTGGATGTGAAAGCAAAACCTGCCTGCAGGATGCCTCTGCTAAATACAGCATGTAAAATAGATTGCTAGCCCTGTGTTCCAGTTAAGCAGCACTTCACTAAATAAGAAGTGCTGAATAGACCTTCTGTGTGTTTTCTCTGTGTGCACTATGTGCAGGCTAATGGTATAGCATTGAAAGCTTAGAGAGGTTTTTGCCTGGTCTCCCCCTTCTGCTTTGCTGTCCTGTGTCTTGTAGGAAGTCAGTGTGTTAGCAGAAAGCTGACCAGTGGTTAGCTAGAGCTGACTATACCAAAAAAGTAGGGCATCTGAAAACCAGGTCATATTTTGTAGCGGAGAGTGTAAGTATGTATAGATACACTGTGGGTTTAGAAAAGGTGTAATGCATTGAAGCTTGTTAGTGATTATTTCAGGTTCATAAAACTCAGCAACAGTAGATCAGGCAACGTCAATGTGTATCAGAAGCGTAAAAGGTTCTTTATGTTAAATGACAGGAGGAGCCATATTTGGTTTTGCAGTGGCAGTATGAGTATCTTTTCTTGTAGGGGTTTGATTGGATTAAAATGACAGGTGGCTTCTTTCCAAGGTCACATAAGCAGTGAGAAATAGAATATACTGGGGACTGTGTCAACAAATAAGGGAGAGAGTAATTGGAAAAAAATGAATTTCGCAGTCCATGTAGGACTGTGAATATGTATGAGTGTTATGTAAGCAACATTCGGTTCCAGTTTTGGTGTAGTTTGCACTTCTAATAAGTATTATCATGGATTTCATCCTTGGCTCCCTTTCACAAAGCATAGACCAGCCACCTTGTATGACTGTAGAGCAGTGGTGAGATACTTATGGCAGTTGCCGAAATGTAGAGTTTTAAAGTAGTCTGGAGCACAGGTCAAGTTGGATTCTTCTGTTAACATGTCCTGGTTTACAGTCTGCAGTTCAATAACTTGGTGAAGTTAGGATGTAAGCGCTATTGGGAGGAAGAGGGTAGAACTCACTCTTGGGTTCTCATTCTGACTTGAGGATATTTTGCAGCAGCCTGCCACAGTTTCTTCACAGTATGTAGTATGGCTTGACATACAGTTCTTTGCACTGGTGTTAAGTTAGTCTAGATTAGTTGTTGCATTTATAGTTAAATGGATCCTTGGGCTGGAGTGCGTTTGCATTGCTTATAGCTTGTCCATGTGGAGGTGTCAAAGTAACTGGAGTAGTTCAAATACCTTGAAGTGTAAGCATACAGCTTGTTCAGGGGAAAACAAATAAAATTGGAATTTTTCTAGGAATGGAATAAATCCAGAGGAAATTTGCTGTAAAATTTGAAGTGTGTCTTAAGGTCATTCAGGTTGTTGCCTTGTGTCTAACTTCCATGGCTCTGTGCTCTACGCTGCTACAGGGTTGTCATATCCAGAAGTTTTTGTACCCTTTAAATGCAGGCAGACATCAGTGTCATTTTTCTCAGCTACTGGAAGTATAGCAGCACACCTGCATTGCTAGCTGTATATAATGAATGCTCACTTCAGCAGAACAAAAATACTGAAACGCTTCAGGAAATACTTTATTTACCCATCCTGTGACTTGTAAAACTTATCTGTAGCAAGTAACTGCAACACTCAACACTTCAGAACTGCATAAACACGATAGGAGTTAAGTATGAACCAGTGTCTTTCAGTGATGTTTTACCAAAGAGTGATTGAAGTGCTCTTATGCTCTTCAGCATCAATGGTGTGACAGACTAAATCATCATCTCTGAATGATTCTGTATAAACTGCCAGAGAAAGACATTCTTTTATGAATTACTCAAAACAGTAATTTTGAGTTACTTACATTTTCTCTTGCATAAAGATAAAATTCTAGACAGTGAACTAGTTTTGCAAATGGAGGTCAAAGCTCTTGTGCCTTTTGTTCAGATTTTTTCAAGGTTTGTATACTGAACTGTACTGTTGCTTTTGGGGTAAACTGTTTTGTTTCAAAATGTTTTCATCCAGCCCTTCCTGCTACTCTCTCTTCTTCTTCCCCTAAGCGAACTGTACATAGTACTTTTATCTCTCTGCTGACTTCCATTGCTTATTAAACCTAGTTACTCTCTTACTTCCTTGGGAATAAGAGGTGTCTCAGAGGACAAAGAGTAGCTGATGTCATTATGGCAATACCAATTTTAAAAATTTCCTTTTTGCCTTGCTAGCAACAAGCAAACATCACAGACCTGTTTATTTGAGCAGATTACATCCTTTTCCAATACAACTTTTTCCTTAAATCCTGCTTCAGATCATGTTGGGAACTTTGAAATTACTTCTGCACATTGCAAAGCAGTGCTTTTAAAGGAGGATTCTGAAAGCCTCAGGTGTCATGAGTTGCTTAACTGTTCACATGCCTTCCTGTCCCCCCACCCCCCAAAGAATAACTGAAGTATTGATTAATGTCTGACACTACAGTTTAATATAGAACTGTAGAAAGATACCCAACACACTTAACCCTACCAAGTTTTCTAAATTTAAAAGTCTGTTGGAGGGATTTGATACAGGACAAGCATGTTCAATATTTGTGTCACCAACCAAGGAAAAATACAGTTCAGCAGTAATGCCAGCTTACCTATTCTGAGCAAAAGAAGTTGAATAACTGGAAACCATTCATCATGGGGGATTTTGGATTTAATAATGTTCCTGTTAAAGTCAATGAGACTCTTTGCTTCTGACTTCATCTATTCAAGACCGAGTACTGAACGACGTGCCTGATGTGCTTGATTTCAATCTTAATATGTCATGGTTTCAGTAGGCATGTAGGTGATAGCTAAATGGAGGTTCTTATTTTCAGGTGGTAGGGCTCTGTGTTTTGGCATTTGTAAGTATAGTTTGTACTCTATACAAGTCTCATCCAATTGGTGCGTTTACGATAGGTATAAAATGAAGATAACTCTAGTTCTTTTCAAAGGAAGCCTGGATAGCATAAATCAGCTGTTAAACAAAAAAACCAAGCGGGGGGCGGGGG
>JANZLQ010000056.1:14214845-14235361 GCA_026212715.1 Elanus axillaris
GGTGGTGGTGGGGGGGGGGTAAGCCTGTTGGTCTTGAATTGAGTCCGTGGTCGTGATCTCCTCCAGCCGCATTTAGCTTTCCTCTGGTTATCAAAAATTTTTGCTGACTTCATGCCTATTAGCAGTTTTTCAGCTTCTCAGGGCCTCCTGGCATAGGTTGTTCCCTTCTTATCAGTCTTTTAGCTCTCCTTCAGGGGCCCAGTCATTAGCAAGGCAGGCCTTGTATATAAAAAAGGTATCTTATTTTACAAGACCTTTGTGGTCATCTTAAGTAAATCACTCCTTAAGTACATCACTGCTCAAGTACATCTCTTCTTAAGTACTTCAATGTCACCCTATACTAACTTTGCCATCATCAAGACTGGAAAAGAAACAGCTACTGTTGAAATGACAAGGAAACATGCAACACTAAGACAGTGTAGAGCGCAGTTCAGGAGTTCTTGTTCACTGGACTTTCCTTTAAAACTTGCTCTTTAAAAAACGCACAGGCTCGTTGATCAGGCAGTTGCAGCAATGACATGAGTTGAGCTAACGCTAATCTGAGTGCTTTTATTTTGGAAGCCACCAGCAATTGGAAGGTAATGCCTTTTCTCAGATCTTTGCAAACATCATAATCTAGCTCCTTGCAAAGCTTCAGTTTAAGGTTAACACAGGTTTTAAAAATGTAAATTATAATCTTCAGAAATATAAGGCTAATGCAACATGGAGAGTCTGTATGCTTAATCAGTATAGTAACAGATGATACCAAATTACTGGTGAACGAAAATGTGTGTCAATAACATGCTTCCTAAAGGAGGAAAAATACTGTTCAGGCAATCAGTACTGCATTTGGTAATGTCCTAAAACAACTGTACAAGCTCAAGAGCTATATTCTGTAGGACAGGTGACACACTGGGGAAACAAAGACACATCAGTGTTAGTCACTCGGATGAAGGCATGGTTTTGGTTAAGAAACACTGAGGCCTTAACAGGTGGTTAATTTAATAGGCATATGCACACAAGGAACCCGGTTCAAACACTGTTGTGTGTGGGTGAGAGCCTATTGGGGTAGGACTGGAAAGATGGTGTGTACTGGGGCTTATCTAGGAGCCGTAGTGCGATGTCACACTTGCATTGTTTGTATTTTGCTTGCCTTGGATTCATGGCTGTCTCCAGTGCCTCCTGATTACAGGGAGGCAGCGGGAGCGTGCTCATAACCCAACAGAAAAAGCCCAGACCATCACACTGCAGGGCAGAGGGCTTGCTACACACTGTGGGTTGTTGCTTCAGAGCCTGAAAGAGTATGAAGTATGTGTCAGATTAACCGGCAGGGAGTAGGCTCACATCTGTCTTCTGAAGAACCCTTGTGCAGAAGCAGTTAAGGACTGCATGGTGTTACTAAGCCTTTTGTGGAGATTGTGCAAAAGCTCACTTAGAAGGTGTGCAGTTGGAAAACTGGCCTTGCTTGCTAGCTCTTGGTTTCTTCCCAGTCCCCTGTATTTGCAGGTTTCCTCTTCCACCCCTTTCTGTGTAAAGTGCACTGTAACGAAACGGCGCCCTTGGTTCATGCTCCGTTTGTTGTGTCAACAAGCAGGAAGCTAATAAAGAGCTGCATGTGCTGTATTATAGTTTCTAGGTAACAACTTTTGGCTGCAGGACTCTGGTGTGGTCCGTAAACATTTGGTTTCTTACCTATTAGTCAGTGTTGTAACGGACAGGGAAGCGTTTGACATGCTAATAGGTTCTGCTTCAGAAGAGAGTTGCTCCTGCCAGAGTGAAACCCTGTGTGGCCAGTACTGCAAGATATGCGTGTGTTAAACATGTGATTAAAACATTAAACAGGCCTAGAGCTCTCTGAAGTACATAAATACATCTGAGATTTCCCTTTCCTTTTCACTATTGTGTGTATAAAGAGAATATCCAGTTCTGTGGCTAGAAGTTAGGAGCAAAAGGGATGGATTTAAAATGCTGTACTGAGGCTAGAAGTCAGCGCTATAATGCTGTAAGTCAACATATGAGTTGGCATGAGAGGACAGACACAGACTTCAGAAACAGTACTTCAGACTGAATGCCTGGAATAATATGTGATGATTCTGTACTCCCTTTCCAGGCTATACCAGCATTTAAGGAAAAATATGTCGAAAAACCTTTGTACCCCTGCAAAGAAAGGCAGAGGGGTTTTTGCTGCGTATGTTTTAACCTTGCTGAGTCAGTTTAAGCATCTAGGTCAGGTTTTACCTACCTGCAGTTAAATTTTGTTCAGTTCCTGCAACCTTCTTAAAAGTCTCTGTTATAGTTACTGTTTATTTTGTTCAGAACAACTTGAAAAAGATTTGATGACAGCTACAGTAAGCTGATGTTCCTGGACATGGGCTAGTGGCTGACCCTAAAGAAGGGAAACTCAAGAGGTTACAGTAAGAGTAAAGGAAAGGGAGAGCTGCGGTTCTGCTCTAGAAAACATTTAGTTTTTGCCTTGGGCTTCAGACTGCATTGATGTGGGGGGATGCAAGATGAGAAGTGCTGTATCTCTTCCCCCAGCTTGAGACAAGACCAGCTGAATAAGTATCTAGAAGTTTCTTAAGTACAGTGTCGTCTTCAGAATTTCAGTTGAGCAAATCATTCAGGCGCAACTCTGAAAAATGAAGTTGCTTTCCTGAGGACTGGTACTGGCTCATGACTGACATGCTTGACGCATAAACAGAGCAAGTTGGGGCTGCCTGCACCAGCTTATGCAGACAGGCCTGAGGCAGAGCTTAGAAACAGAACATCACTTCTTCAGGAGTCTACGTTTGTACAGTCGCCAGCCTGGACTCCTAGAGGAACAGCAGGAAGATGTATGTTTGCCACTTGCCAAGCTGGATGCAGGCAAAAATTACAGTTGACCAAGCTGTGGAGCAGCTGGGGGTTTGGAAGGCTTCCATCCAAGTCTAGCCTGTCAAGCCCTCCGCAGACACCGTTAATTTAGTTTTGTGACTGCTTTCCCTCTATATTTGTCTGAAACTGCTTCCAGTGGGTTTATAGCCCAGAGCAGGAGTTCTGAAAGAATTTAGGGTGGTAATTTACAGCTAGCCAAATTTCCAGGTCCTCTGCAAGATAATGTATGTACCACTGCAGATTAAACCCAACAGTTTCCTTGTTTGTATGGATGTTCTTAAGTCTCCCTCTCTGAAGTACTGTAGCTTGTCATGAAGCAAACTTTAAAATCAAAGCTGGGAGATTAAATGGTTGATTGGTCTTTCTTTTGCATTGCTCAAATAGCTTGTACGCATTGTGGCGGTGGGGAGGGTGGTGGGAGGTTTGTGGAGATTTTTTGAGGCTTCGGAACTAGCTGTGTAAAGATAGCATACAAAGTGAAGTTATGCACTCACTTATGGGCTGGTTCAGATGTGAGAGTGAGATTTGATAACTCCTGAAGGGAAAAACCCCAGAATCAGACCCGTGGGTCACACAGTACTGCAGCCATGGGGCTAGTTCGCTCACAGGAGAAGATAAAGCATCTAGAGTAGAGGTCAGCAGTGTAGGTCTGTGTTTTTCAGGCTCTACTAAAAACATGTAGATTTTCAAGTTTACTTCAGTGTTTATCAGTGTGTATGAAGAAATTTCATCCAGCTCAAAACTCCACTGAACACAGTTAGCTATAAGTGTTTCATGACTGCTAATATTGTACAGGATACATGTTTTGTAATGCTTTCTGTAACTTGGTTCAGTGTGTGTTGTGGGATATACTGGCAGTATTTTCTTACCCTTATTTCAGTATTTTCATTGTAACTTGGCTGATTTCATAAATATGAGTATATATCTAGTTTGCGAGGATATATTCCTGTCCAAGTGTTCCCTTCTATTATGTGTAGCAAGTAGTCTGTTTGCTAGCTTTCTTTAGTGCTTACTCTCTTTTTTTTTTTTCCCCGTTTTTAATTTGGTCTTTCTTGTTAGTTCTCAAACTCTTTGCCAGCCTAATGTCAAGAAGTCCAAGGGTGGGATTTTTTTTGTTTTGTTTGTGGTTTGGTTGGTTTGTTTGGGGTTTTTTTTGCAGTGGGGGAGTGTGTTCAGTTACCAATTGTAATTAGGTGTAAACCAGATTTTTTGAAAAAGGGAGAAGTCAATATATAGAGGCAACTAGATGCTTCCTCTTTCATGTTTGGGAAGTAAAAATATCTGGTTGCTGTTTCAAATCTGACCCCAGTCCTAGTTGTACAGACTGGTCAGCTGTACAGAACATGAAACCACCCTGAAGGTCAGAGTAATGGATTTTTTTTGTATGATTCACTGTAAGCTTTGTGTAAACTCTTTTGTTTAATATTTCAAACGCAGTGTATTACTTAACACTGTAAAATATAACTGTTACTGTGGTTTAGCAAGTTTCTGTGTTGACTTCAAAACTGTGCATGGTGCTTTTCTCAGATGTTTTAACTTCATGGGTTTTATTCTCTTCAATGTTAGAGCTATAGAAATAGGAGTGGTTTGTATTTGCTGGTAGCTTGTATAAAGGTTTTCTGTGTTTTCATAAAGCGGAAGAAATACTTTAAAAAGCGAACCAACCAAACAAAAAAACCCCAAAACATCCCACCCAAACAGACTAGACTCTATTTAAATAAGATTTTTTTCCCCTAATAATTAATTTAGTTTTGAGAGGAAATTCCTCATCAGTTTGACTTCTGTTAGTCTATGAAATCAGGAGGGTTTTCCTCCCAAATGGGAGAAAACGCTAAGATACTTGAGATGCATTGAGGATAGAGACAGCTTAGTTGGAGCAGAAGCTGACATACAGCAGCAGAAATTGGTATTTCCAAGACGATGAATTCTGGGTTGGGAAGGTTGTGCATTGCTGAAAGCTATTATTCGTGTGTCATTAGCTACCAAGTATTACTGTTGAGAAACAGGTTGTAAAATTTAAAGTACCAGCAACCTCTGTAGATTTTTAATTTGCTTTGTAGTATCTACTTGCAAATTTAATTTTAGATAAGTTTTTGAAGGGTGGCTTCCAGAGTGAAGAAAAGCAAAAGAAACCTGCCTGGAAGCTATGTGAAGAAGGTAATCTTTACAAATCACCAAAGAGTCCTAAAGTGATCAGACCTCTTAGTTTGAGTGAGGAACATGCCTAACACATCAATTACATTCTGGATGGAATTAATGTTTTCATATAGAGCAAGAGACCAGTTTCCCAGGAGAGCTTTTCTTCACAGTGTATTTTATTATAGCAGAGAGCACCTGGCAATTGGGATGGGTGCACGCACATGTAGAAAGGAGGCTGCAGCCTTTGAGCTGTCAGGAAAACTTAGATCTTGGGTAGTTACATCAGTGAGCCTGGTGAATACCCTTCCTCTTTCTCTATTTGTATCATACCTGAACCAGTGGAAATCAGTTCAGCTGGATTCTCATCCGCTGCCAGGAAGTGTGTGACAAAGTCTTTCCAAGTGCTTCACCTCCGTTTGTGAGATTTCTAGGAACCACTAAGGTATGGTGAAGGTTAGAAGGAAGTGTTATGCTGCTGAGCTGAATTACTGCAGATGTTGGTCTAGGGATGCAGACGTACAGCTAGTGTTCCTACCTGGCTCTCTTCACCTACCTAAACTTTTTGTCAAAGATGTTACCTGGATTCAAACTTCAGATTGTGCTTCTGCAGTCTGTTTTGTGTACTGGTCCTTTGTGGTGACTGTATGTGACTAATAACGTTCAGGAGCTCTTGGGATAGCTATCTAGCTAGAAATGGGGCAAGGGGCTGAGAAAGGAAGAAACTATGGCTGCAGCCTGTAGCTGTGCTGGGCAGATCCCATCAGAAAGCCAGTGTCTGGCCTTCTGGCAGGTGATAGAGAGGCTTGGAAAAAAGCTCCCCCACTGGCATTGTGTCCAGCAGGGTCTGTGATACCACTGTGATAGCAGCACAGTCAGGGCATACCTGCCAACCATGAGGTGCTCTCTGTGGAGGATGTGTCTCTACCTTCCCAATCCCATGAGTATGCCTGGATTAATGTAGGAGGCAAACTGGAAAGTAAGCACTAACGTTTCATTGCAAGCAGGACTCCCCAGATTGGCTTTTTGGCCAGGAGCACTATGGTGAGTTGGAAATCCTGCATCTGTGCATGCATGGACTATCGGCATTCTTTGTAATGCTTCCCAGCCCCAAACGGTGCTGACGGGGTTTGCTGTAGTTTTGGATGGATAGCATAGGTCCTCTGCTCTGGGGTGTCTGTGGGATCATCACTGCCTCCACAAGGATCCTGGAGCCATGACAGGTCCAAAGCTGTGGTATAAAAGCTCTCCTGAGCTCCAGCTTGTGTGCTGCTCCAAGTCCTGCTCTGAATGCTGGCTGTTGCGCTGAATACCAGCTCACCTCTTTGAAGGCAGAGACTGACACCTTCTGTAGACCAAGATCTGCATTGTGTTGGGTCATTTTTTCCGCACTGAATCCAATGACTGGGTAATTGAATTGCTGTGCAAAAAAATGGCTAACAGCCTGGTATCATTAATTACCTATTTTTCTGTGGAGCCTAGACCTATCCAGAGTTCTGTGCTTAAAAGTAAGAAGGCTTAGATTTTACAGAGGAAAAATTAACTCTTGGACCTGGTAGCTAAAAGGCTTAGCCTCCTTAACCTGCCAAAAATATCCCATTAGTCAGTTTTCCTGTATTGCTCTGGTAACTGTTTATTGTTTCTGGACTAGAGGGCTTCCTCAGGATCTGGGTTCTTCCAAAGATTGCTAAAAGAGCATTGCTAGCTGTGGGAATGAGGAGAGCATTCAGGGGGAGTCGGGCAATGTCTGAGGTGCTCACAGATGTACTGAACCCTCACTGCAAACATTAGCAGAAGGACAGGTGTATAATCACCTTGTTGAATATACAATTGCAATAACTAAGCGCTGTTGAACTGTTTAGCTTTCAGCTCCCGCAGGCAATTTGGGCTCCTTTTGAGCTTTTGTGTTGGAAAGGAAGGGCAGCTGCATTCTTGCAGAGTGTTTGGCTGTGTTGCAACAAATCTGGTTACTGATGCCTGGGCATACTTTGATTGATGCACAGATCAAATGACTGTTGGGAGTGGCTTCTGGGGTGATGTCCCATGTACAATGATGTCAGCAAAAGATTTTAAAAAATTCAGGTGTGGCATAATCTGCCAATTAAACTGATTAGTGCTCTGGCTGAGCCCTGAGAAGGAGCTCTGGCTCTAGAGCCCTGCTTATTGAAGTATTTTATTTAGTGTCTTTGTCTCGTCTTCTACTAGACTTTTACTTAGTACCTTCACTGCAGCACACTGTAAATTGAGGAAGGATACCGTGCCGAGGGCTATGTGCTAGCTCTCCTGCTCTCCAAGGAAAGCTGCTACCAGACAAATGTTCCAGACTGCTTGGAAACTGTGACACTGAAAGAGGTCCGGCAACTCCCGTGGGATCAGGATGGAGTGCCTCGCTGCTCTGTTGGCAGAAGTGAAAGCTAGCCAGGAGGCGATGCAGGCTGGACAGAAGGAACTAAAGCATGATGTGGAGACATCTCAGAAGGAAATCAGAACTGTGTTAGCACTTCAGAGGAGCCAGCAACAGGTGAAAGAAGATCTCAAAGCGGAGGTGAAGTCCAGTCACTTGGATATAAGAACTGTGCTTGAGGAAATCCAGCGAGTAAGAGAAGAAATGGAAGCTCGATTAAATACTCAGGCTGATCTGGTCTTACTGATCAAAGAAGTGAGCACTAATTTAACATGTGTAGACAAGGCTTTCCAGAAAATGGAGGAGAGGCAGAAATTTTTTACCAGCCTGCATCTTCCTACAAGAGAAAATGTTGAGCAAGGATTTTTCTTTGAAAAATGCTTACACAAGACACACATGGGTTTTGAAAAACCTGTGGAAGTTAACAGTTTGGATGAGGAATGTGAAAAGAAGGTGCTTAGGGGTAAGACAATGGTGGCTGCAAAAGTGTGGGGAGAGAAGTGAGGTTGTCCTTACTTGTGCTTGTCAAGTAGTTTGTTTAGGCTATTTGGACTGCTGTTTAGAAATGTAATTTTTTAGAAATTTAATCTCTTGCTTAAAGCAAATAATTTCTAGCTAGCATAGCCATTACTACATAGACCTTCCTAATAAATGATAAGCAAAGGAAGGCTTTGATTTGGCTCTGCAAACTCAAAAGGGGATGATAGATGTTTCATCTGGTAATCTAGCAACAGTGCACCAGACAGAGAGGCTCAGGAAACCAACGGTACCAGGCAAGTTCTGAGATAGCCAGCCAAGTACAATGTCAAGTACTGGGCAATACCCCAGCACATAACTTTATGGAACATACCCTGATGTACAGACAGTTGTGTGTGTCTTGCTTTTGAATGCCTGTTAACTAGCGAAGCTATGTATGGGAAGCAGTTTGCTTTATGAAAAGATTGGGATGGGTCTAATTAATATTCTCCCCAAAGAACTGGAGTTGGCTGCTGCTATCCAGGTAGCGACTGTAGAGGGAGTGGGAGGATTTGTGGACCTCTTCCAAAGTCATAGGGTATTCTTTTTGCCAGCAAAATATCAAATCTTCTGAGAATGATTCAGTGATCAAAAGGCTTAGTCTTTGCAAAATCAGTGCCTTTTTTTTTTTTTTTTTTTTTAACTGGTATGAAGAAGGATAGGATCTTAAATGGGGTTTCTGTCTGGTTACTGTGCTACACGTGGTACTTGAAAATCTGATTTCTAGTTTTCAGAAATTGAGCATTTCAACTAGATTGGGTACAGTGTTTTCAAGCCTGTTGAAGAGGTGCCCAGAACCTAACTTAAGGGTGAAAATTGTTCTCCTTTTATAAGTCTGACTGTATAAAGGTGACAAGTAAAAAGGCCAAAGTGAGAAGGACTTTGGCTGGTAACCAATACTGTCTTTAATTTAGAATCCATCACTGGTGTGTTGTATCAGTAATTAGACTCATGATGCTTTTGTTTTAATGAAAGCATGGCTTTTGTTTTGACATCACAGCATGCCTTCTATACAAATCTGGAAACAATCTGTCATTGCCCAGAGGTACATAGGCCATAAATAAGCATTGGAGTGTCGCTGGTGTTAATCTGTAGAGGCAGTTCATGCTACAGAGGGTTCATGCTAGCAGAGAAATGCTTTTCAACATTTGAAGTGGCTGTGTATAGCACATGTCTATGATAAAATTGCCAGCAGGAATGTCACTGAATTTCTCTAGTGTGTGGGTTTTGTTCAGCTTTTTTTAGCATAGTATACAGGGTTGGCTCAGTTGGATGTTTGAATGAGCTTCTAGGAAAAGACTTGGTAGTCTGGGCATCACGATAAAAGCAATAGTGTGAAACTAGCAAACTGATAAAGGCTCACAGAACTCTGGAAACAGTGGATACCTGGAGTCTCGTGTCATTTGTGGTTAGCTGTTGTATCACTGTATTTAAATGAAATTACTTCATTAGGTAACACAATGTGATGTAATTTTTTCCCAGAATAAAAGTTGTTTGTGAACATTTGTTCAGGTTTAATGCAGCTCTGTCAGGGTGTTACAAATGGATGGAAAAGGCACTTCATATAATTAATTAAATGGTGACATTAGCACATTAGCATCTGTATCAGTGAATTTACCCAGTACCCTCAAATCAGTAAGAGTGCTCTAGTTCTCTATTTATTGTAAGTGGAGCATTCAGGAAGGGAGGTGGAATACATGAGAGAAGAGGAATATATGAGCCAGTAGGGCAGGGAAGGACTGACGGTGCATGTTTATTCTCTTTTTTCCTCTCTTCTTGGTTATTGTGATTTTTGTGAAGGAGCTTCAGAGGGTAACCAGTATTTTCCTAAACACAGTATTCTCCATAAGATTGCTGGAAATCTGACATAGTTGCTCTCAAATGTGAACTGTCATTCATTTAAAGAGGTCTACTCAAAGGATATAGTTATGTCTGCACTGCAAGAAAAAAAGTGGTCACATTAGTTAAAATGGTGGTAAAAATAAGCTAACTAGGACTGGCAGCCAAGCTTGATCTTTCTTTCCCCTCCAGGTTTGTATTTTGATTTGGGTTATCATGTTGATATACCTTTTAACAGCTCTGCTATTAAACTGCAAGATGGTATGTTTCTAATTGAAAATATTCCCTTTAACAGTCAGCATCTCTGAACAGAATTGTAGTGAAATCTCCAAGAATACAAGAGCATCTGAACATGATAAAGCAATGTGCTGACAATTCTCTAACTATGAGAGATGACAGAAAATCTTGCCTAGAGAGGATTTGTTTGGAAAATTAATAGGCTCAGGAGGCACTTTTTACCAGGCTCAGTAAGAGAGGCACAGAGGACTTAAGTACTTTGAACAGGCAACTTTTTTTCAAATTATTTGAAAACAAGTGAAGGCTGTGCAAGACTGATGTATTAATGCAATAGTTGATGTGTCAGACTAACATTACCTGAGAATCAAAGCTCTTGTTTATTAATACTGTCTTCAGTTGTGTGATTGAACCTTACACTGCTCGGACTATTCCAGAGTCACCTGGCAACCTTCAAATCAGGTGCTTGGGCTTCAGAAAGGATTCGTGAGCAACTACTAACTAGTTGGTTAGTTTGTCCTCCGTTTCTTCCACATTTTCTTATTTTTCTTTTCTCCAAATCTCACCTCTCTGGTTTTTTCACTTTATCTTGAAGAAATCTTGTTAAGTTGAAACTGTACAAAGTAATCTGCTTATATGTCTTCATTAAATTGCCAAGGGATGTTTATGTATTGCATCAGCCTTTTATTGCAGAAGTGTTTGCTTGTTCCCTGTGTGATCAAATGGGGAAGACGGGCCCTATCTGCACAGCAGTACTGTACTCCCTTTCCAGTCTGAAGGCAGCAGAGAAACCTGTAACCGCCGCGGTGTTTACAAGTCAAGCGCTGCATTATGTAATGTGGTTTCCTCTGACATGAGATGATTGTGTACTGTGAAGGGATTGAGATTGCAACATAACTAGGAGTATTAAATCAATGATGTAATGCTTGGACGGTGAATAGTGGCAGGGTGAACTTGAAATATATTTCATTTTAGAGCATTTTTTAAAGTCTCATCCTTGTGACTGAAATTGCTGACACTAAGAAATGCTGCAAGACCTCTAGTTAATAAAGCTCAAACCTTAGCTGCAGAAAGGAGAGTTTTTACAATGAAAATCTTGAAAAGAAGAAAAAGACCAAGTAAATGTAGGGAAAATGAGTTTGTATTCAACAATATGTTAGAGTGCAGGAAATATGAAATCCGTGTTGCAAACAAAAGTGTTTTGACTCTTAAGTTAGAAATAAGTTACTGGATAGGTAGGATCACAGAGTTCTTGCGTTTTATGAAAATATTTATTCAAAGCACAGTGTGAAGAGTATGCTGAAAAGTAAGCCACAGAATACATGAAGATGAGGATGAAGTACAAAACACTGTATGCAAGGTTATGGTGCTAGAAATTAACCTGGCAGATGATCATGTCTGCTCTGCAGTGCTACTGAAATAACCATTTCTCCTAGTTAGTATTTCAGGAAATGTTTATAAGAATTTATAACTACTTTCTTTTGCACCTGTCTTTTAAGTTTTGGTGAGATGTCAGCATAAAATGCATATTAATTAGTTATTGTTGTTGTTTTAGTTGACAAAGGCAAGCAGTGGAGTCCCAAGAGCTCGTGCATACAGACTCAAGCCTCCACAGATGTGCATTCGCCTGGCACAAAAACAGCTGAGTTGACACAATACAAAACAAAATGTGAGACCCAAAGTGGAATCATCCTGCAGCTGAAAAGATTCCTGACAAGCAGTAACCAGAAGTTTGAAGCATTAACAGTTGTGATCCAGCACCTGCAATCTGAGGTAAAAACTTGCAGCTAATCAATTTTGACTTTAATTTTTTGAACTCTTCTCACAAGGGCTTCTGAAAATATTAATATACTGATACTCAACATGTGTGTTTCCCATTCCAAAGATTTCTCTTTTCCTGTGGAGGCAGCAATAAGCCTACTCCTGGCATCAGTTGGATAGAAAAAATAAAAAGCCGACACTGGCCTCTTTGCAGCTTTGCGGCCTCTTTGCAGCTTTGCGTCCTTTTTGGAAGAGAAGTTTTTAAATGTTTGTAGTCAGAATGTCCTTCAAGGTTGAGTACCTTTCCAAGTATGTACTTCAAGTTCTGCCCTTGTAGGAAAAGCTAGTTTCAACAGATAATCTGCATGACCTTGCTTTGTTATCTGACATTGGATAGAAGAGTATGTAAGGAGTAGATATGTTTTTGGGCTATTCAGAATAAAGTATGAGTTACAGTGGTTGTATTTATTGAATCCTGCATTATTGGTGGTGTCTTAAAGTTATCAACATTTAATTAAAAAAAATTAATTTAGAAATGCACCTGAACTTACAGTGCAATTAATCTGGTGTGGTTTAATATATATTTATTCTAGTCTGACTCACATAGTGATCTGATCAGATTGATATTACACTAGGAACTTTTGGTCTGCTTTGAAAACTTTGGAGAGAAGAAAAATCTGAAGTTAGGGAAATTATAAGAGTTATGGATTTATGCTACAAGATTTGATACAGGCTTTAATAGCAATTTCTCTTGCAATTATAACTAATGTTCCAAGATTGGTATCAATTTTACTTCATCTGTTCTGATATGTGGTGATTTTATAGTCTGGTATACAAAAAAAGCACTGAGTTGTCTTAGCACGTTGCCAGAAACATAACACTCTCTTCTTGTGTGATGATAATACCTGCTTGCTCTCATTTCATCTAAAAATACTCCATTTAAGTCCAAGTCTGGTTCAACTCAGTAAGAGCAGTGGCTCTTAGCCAGCCAGTTTTGTGGGTTGGGTTTGGTTGGGGTTTTTAAACTCTTGATTGGAACATCTTTCTCTGCTAGGGAACTAGTTTTAAGATCTTCAAAGCAATTTGATACAGGATTTTTGGATGCCTGTCATCTAATAGGAAACTGTGAAGTTTATATGTGAAATTCTCACTGCTAAACTTCTGTGCAGTTTTCTAATTACTGTATAATAAGCAGCTTGAATTTTGGTAACTTTTATAATTAAATGTCTTGGCATAGATCCCTCTCTCAAATACTTTGTATTGCTACTTCTTAAAATTCAGGAATACTTTATCAATGTCATATTTAATGAGAAGAAGCCTGTCACATATATTAGCTTTTTCCAGGCTATTTTACAGGTTACTTAGTGTAAACATGATTTCTATTTTTTAAATTTTTTATTTTTTATTTAGAATAATGGGAATGGTTATTTAAAAAAAAGAGGTGAAAAAAGGGAAAGAAAAAGAAAAAAAAGTGGTGTTGAAGATGGAAGAGAGAACTGCATGGAGTAACTAGTAATTTTGTTCCTTCTTCCTCCATTATTCTTTTTCAGATAGAAAGAAAAAAGAAGTTTTATCTCTAGCAAATTGTATAAAATTGGTAATCTTAGAAAGTTAAGTCTAAGCACATGAAACTGGGCTAAATGTGACATATTGATGTACTTTCATACCAGTTACTGGTATTGAGGTTGTTCTCTCCTTTCCCAGGATAAGACAATGCTTGCTGAAAAGTCGCTGTTTCATTCTTGTGTGCTTACTGTTAGGGGTGAGAAGGACTCTTTTGCCATGGTGGTATAAGGAATACTCGGAATCTGGTAGTTAGCTGAGGGTAACATCCTGTATGTTTTCTTTGTGTTGGGGAACACTGTGAAGAGTTGTTTCGGTTTTGTTTGTTGGGGGTTTTTATTTCCCCTTTCTAGCGAGGTGTGGAGTCTGGTATAACTAACAGTATCAACTGGCCTTATGTCTATTTTTCTAAAGTATCTCTTGGGGATCCCTTTGATGTAGTTTTCAACCTCTGAGTAAACTCATGGAGAAACTTGGAGTTGGGTTTTAGCTTGTAAGGCAGGGCCACATAGCTTAACTTCTGCAGAGCCAACTGAAAGTAACTTCAGCTTTTCTGGTTTAAAAAAATAAAAGAAATAGTGCTTAGCTGATTACATGGAGAACAAAGCTGTGCTTCCATTCCTCCCAGCAGAGCAAGTGTGAAGTGACATGAGGCAGTGTAAGCTGATGAAGTAGCTTGCTGTAACCAGAGGAAGGTCCTGCTCTGGACTCCTGGTGCTGATCTGTCCCTGCAGAAGGCTGATTCAGCTTGCAACTACCAGAAAGCTAACCCAGCCAAACAGCATTTCTTTGCCAATCAGCAACGTGGACTGTCCTAACGTGTGGTCAGAGCCAGTGTGAGGGTGAGATGGGGTCGAGGACAGGCTGCCTGGCCAAATGGAGGAAAGAGCTGTTAATTTGAGGCTGCTGCATCCCAGCCTGAGCCTCTTGGTAAAACCTGCCCCAGCATCTCCCACTTTCCCTGCAAAGCTGAAGTTACTGGGAGGCAGTTCAGCTGTTGGGTTTGTTTGGGTTTGTTTTCTGGCTTTTTTTTTTCCAAGAGGTCCCAATTCATTTCTGCATAAAAGTTTAAAGTTGCTTCTTATGAGCTCATTTGAAATGGGATAGCTGCGAACAAAATCAGGACTTGCTGGCAGTGACTTCTGTCAAAATGTAGCCAGCCCATCTGGACTGAAGTTGAGAGGCTGCTGTTGAAGGGTTAAACGAGATTGAGCAATGCTGCTGTGCTGTTTCCAGCCCAGCAGGAATCTTTCACAAAACCCTGCCTGAGCTCAAACCTGTTTGTTGCAAGTGTTATCTTGGAGCTGTCAATATTAACAGCTAGCTCTAATAATACTTTCACATTTGAGCTGTCAGGGTTTGTCCAGGGAATTTCTATGCTTAACTACCTTTACCAAGACTCTTTTGAATTTCAAAATCCTAAAAACCCAATTTCTACCTTGCAGGAGCTATTGTTGCACTGGATTAATATCCAGTGGAAACCCACTTGGCATCTGGAGTACTCGATAGCAATGAACAGTGTGGCTGCTGAGAATGCCACACTGTACTGAATTTTTCTGTTGTTAGACAGATGTGTGTGCACTAGTGCTGTTGGAAACACATGTCAAACTGCAGGCTAGTCACAAAAGAAAGCTTAGTCTTTCTATACTGCTGTGCTCCCCCTGATCCCCTGGTAGTTTGTAGAATAGAATCATAGAATGGGTTGGGTTGGAGGGGACCTTAAAGATCATCTAGTTCCAATCCCCCTGCCATGGGCAGGGACACCTTCCACTACACCAGGTTGCTCAAAGCCCCATCCAACCTGGCCTTGAACACTTCCAGGAAGGGGGCATCCACAGCTTCTCTGGGCAACCTGTTCCAGTGCCTCACCACCCTCACAGTAGAGGATTTCTTCCTTATATCTAATCTAAATCTACCCTCTTTCAGTTTAAAACCATCACGCTTTGTCCTATCACTATACTCCCAGTTAAGGAGTCCCTCCCTACCTTTCCTGTAGGCCTCATTTAAGTACTGGAAGGGTATTATAAAGTCTCCCTGGAGCCTTCTCTTCTCCAGGCTAAAGTTCTCCTTCTCTTCTCCAGTCATTCCTGTGACTTCATAACTGTTTTCCTGTTTTTTAACTTCAAATGAGAAAGGAAAAGTGGCAGTATGGAGGAAATGGTGAAATCAGCAATTTACAGTAAGTACAAGTGCTAAGGAAAGCCATCTTCCATTAACCTTTGAGTCCTTTAAGCTCTGAAATTTGCACCACTGCATTTGAGTTGATCTTTTAACTTGCCCTGGTATTCCTTTTGCATATTAATTTTGAATTTATTTCTTGTCCCTTCAGCAGCAGATGCATTCACAGAGGCTTTAAATATATGATTTAGCACGTCTGTAGTAAGTCAGGCTGTGGCTGCCACTCCTGCACCCCTGCCCTCTCTTCCTTTGCCCTTGTGTCTGCATGGACTGGTGCTCATCTGGCCTTGAGGAGCCAGTTCAGGCACCCAGTCAGGGAAAAAACCAAAAACAATTAAGGGTCTAGTTTTATGGGTCTGTCCATACCCCAAGTGCAGGAAGGAGGGGAAGTGAGGAACCCCCAGAGCTGGGAAGGTGTGCCCAAGAGGTCTGCAGCTATGGGTAGGAGCCAGATGCTTCCTTGGGAAGGAAAATCCCAAACTCTGCTTCTTTTCATGACGTCCTGTAAAGGTACCTTACTGGCTGATGAGACTGAGGCCATGACGACTCCTGTGTGAGCCTCTACTTCTTGCCTCCTGGGGGTTGCTCAGCCCCTTCCCCTGCCTCAGGGCTGCGCCCTGCAAGGCTGCGTGATCACTGCAGCTGGGGAGTTTGAATCTCTGACTCGCTGCCACATATAAACTCTTACCTGTTTGGGGGTGGAGGGTGTTTGTTTTAACAGCATATACTAGCTTGGGTTTAAGTCTGCTTTCGGTAACTTCTAAAGCTGTTTAAGGGAGGCTTAGCTTTCGAGTGGAGAGGTAGTATGTTATTAAAGTGACTTGAACAGGTTTGTGACTGCTCAAAGTATGAATTGACAAATACTACCTTTTCATCCTCTCATTTTAATGCATAAATTGCCACATTCAGAACTACTCAGGCTGTTTAAAAAAAAACTTTAGATGGTAAAATGTTTAATTATTATAAATACCCATTTCTGTTCTTCTACTTCAGTAAATGAATCTAAGTGTTTCAAGAGCTCTCAGCAGATTCTGCTGTAGAAATGAGCTACAAAATTGTGTCTGTGCTACAGAGATGAACAGAAACTAAATTTCCCTGTTGTGTTTTTCCTGCTATGGTTATGGGAAGACTGGTATTTACAATTCAAACTTTACTTGAGAATAACTGTGGTAACTTCTTTAAGAAGCTTCCTTCATAGAGGGAAATGCCATTTGAGAGGCTATAGAGCCTTGACAATAATATGTGGATACCACTAATTGTGGATGTGACACAGGAAGCAACATAAGTAATGTGCTAGAAATTGTGTGGCTGAATTGGGCTTCGGTATTTCTAGGTGGAAACAGAAATTAACCATTACTATATGAGCTACTATAACTGGCATTTCCTGACATGTGGATGACTTTGAGTTGAGATACTAGTTATTTTGGGAACTCCTTAGCACTTTAAAGAGTTTTTTTCCATCTTGGAATAGACACATGTATCAGAAAAAATTTGCCTTGGCCTTTGTGGAAGTATAGCAGAAAATATTTATCATGTGAGAAATGCATATCCAGCTTAAGGAGCAGAAGTACACCTTGCATCACTAAACCCAGAACTACTTATACTAAAAGGAAGAATTTTGGAACTGTCATATTTTTGGCCTATAAATCCAAAATATATTGGCAGGCCTATTGTTTAAAGCAGCTGTGTTTGAGTTAAATTTATAGTTTTGATTTTCTAGAGCTTAACATCAAACTTGACTGGTTTTCATTAGGATTTTCATCTACAGTGTACTTCTGCTCTTAAAAATCTGGCTTCCCAAAGTATGGACATAACTTTTTGCAAGGGAGAAGAAGGGTATTTAATTCAGATAATTTTTGTGTTTCTTCAGATTTAAAAAAAAAAAATCACTTAGAACAGAAGTCAAAAGATAAAATCTTGAATTTGAGGAATTCAAATATTTTCTGTTCAGTAAAGGAGAGTTATTTCTCAAATGAAAATAACACAGTAGCTTCCCCCTGAAAGGCAAACCTAGGCTCTTGCAGCTTGCATCTGACAGGTAGCTGTTGGAAAACAAGGACATTTCAAATTATTCTCAAGGTCCCTGTAACACATGGCTGCTGATGGACAAGAATATTTTTGGCAACAGGTTGAAGGGTTGTGAGCTCTAACATCCAGAAAAATATTTTAGTCCATTGATTACTGTGAAACTAGGCTCTGGTGGAAATAGCTTTTTTAGAAGACACCTTAGTTAAGCAATTTATTGTGTATATCTGGGTACTCAGAATGGGTTACAGCTGGAGACAATTGGGAGTCCTGTCCTACAGCTTGTTATTTCTCCTAATGTATTTTTTTCAAGAAAATGCAGAATTAGTGACAGTAGCAAGCTAGATGTATCTACTACATGGATACATAGGTAGGGAGGGGTTAGTGCAAGAAAGAAAATAACACCTTTGCTTCTCATTTCCGTCTTTTGTTTTGTACTGCCTTTTCAGATGAAATTCTAAACTGCCTTGACAATGGAATGATGTAAAACAAATACTATAATATTGTGCTCAAGCATAGGATCTCGTATCCTAACATTTCAAAGAACTTTCTAATTTTATAGATGTGAGAACCTAAGTTGTGACAGTGTAACTTCTTAAAGCTGCATGGTATCTGATGGAGGCTGTCTGGTACTCAGATGAGATTAACTGAGACAAAAAACTTCAAATACTGAGAAAAAGTAATTGCTCAGATAGGGTAAACTTTTTTTGAGATCAGAATTTTTACAGGGATGAAAGGAGTCATTCTATGCGGCAAATGAAAACTAATACTAGAGTTTAGAAATGCTGTAAAGTAGAAAACAGGCTGTAATAGAGAAGTAAAGTTAAATAGCCCATATTACTACACCTGGACCTAACTTTGTAAAGCTATTGCATTGAAGTGAACATCATTTCTTCAAAATGGGAAAACAAAGATCCCATATGAGCATAAGATCCCATGAAAAGCTTGTAAAGGCATAAAGAACCCGCAAGTGTAAGATCCCTGTTAAATATTAAGTGACTCATAGGAATCCTGTTTGGCTGGTTCTCTGCTTTAGTATTTTCACTAAACATCAGGGAATAACCATCTGATTCTTGATGAATGTACCTAGCAAATGAGAAGCAAAATATTAGAAATTACAGTGAATCTCTATCAGCTAATATCCTAAGTGTTGTAGTCTGAGGCTTAATTGACTACTGTTTGAAATAATAAGCCAAGGTGAAAATTGATAGCTTATTTCATTTGGTAAGAGGGCAACACATACTTACAAATGCCAACAGTAATTTGCAAATAGTCATTTCACTGTAGATATTTTTTAATATTTTTTTTTAATTTGAGGTGGTTAATGGAATTTTTACTTTACTGCAGTAAGTACTGCCTACTCCTCCATTCAAAAATGTACATGGAGCAGGGAGAGTAAAGCTTGTTTGCCATGCCACTTCCTTGGCTCATTTCTTTACCTTGCTTTTACCTCTGAGTGATGGAAAAGAAATGACATTTTAAGGGTTTGGGGTTGTTTTAAGCGGGGTGCGGGGCAGGTGAGTTTAAAAAAAAAAAAAATCACTTCTAAAACTGTTGGCTTCCGTTTACAAGATTTATTTAGAGGATTGGGGTTTCCCAGCAAAGAAGGACCAGGAACTGGTAGAAATACTGTAGTATAAGGACCAAAATAATCAAAGCAAATGTCATACTGCAAAGCGGATATGAATAGCCCTTTTGTTACCCCTTCATAATTACCTCCGGGATATAGCTGATGACACATGAGTGACTGGAGTTTATGCAAAGATGTGACTCGGTTTCTACAGTATGGCCAATGATGATGCTCATCTTTTCATGACTGGTGCAGCACAAGGATGGAGTAAACTCCAATTTCTAATGCTTCGTCCATAAGAGGAATATGTGTTCAGATGAGAAAGACGCATCCTGTATTAAGAACTGTTGGCACCTGAGACTGCGCTAGTATTAAGTAGTTAAATGATAATCTGTTCTTCCATACAAATGAAGTCCATCTCCTGTAAGGTCTAAGCAGTCGTATTACAGAACTGCTTGCAAATAACCATAATTTATTATTATTATTTTTTTAAGATGCTCAGTATTTCTCTCTAAGTTTGATTTTTTTAGGAGTAAGCGCTTGTGGTTTGAGCAAATGGCTTTCAAAAATCAGGCTTTCCTTTCCCGGAATAAAATTAATTTGGCCCTGTGTGCGACAGTAAAATGTATTTAAGTGCTTCCTTTCTGCTTTATGTGCTCTGAACAAATTTTATTTAGTATGGTCTAATGAAATGCTTTTTAAAAAAGCATCATAATGTTTTTATATTTGATGGTCTATGTTCTCCTTCCATAAGTCTTGACTCTTGAAATGACTTGTTTACAACGTGTATTGCTGATAAAACTAAAGGCTGATCTACAGCTTTCCAGGTGAGAGCTGTTTCCGCCTGCCAGTTCTGCCTGTGACAGGTACAGTTCCTGCCCTTTGTGTGTGACTCGGAGCTGCCTGCCTGTGTGCCGGGGAGCGCTTGGTACCAGCATCATCTGGGTCTTTCTCCACATTGTCTGGGCAGGGACCATGTTGCAGCCCAGCCTTATAGAGGGGAAAGTTCCAGTATGGGCATGGTATGTTTGTGTCATGGGAGAAGTCCCATGACATGACCTGATGCCCCAGGATAGTTCAGAACCTCAAAGTGGGTTGTGTCTGTTCCTTTGCAAGGTACTAGTGCTTTGCAGTTTTCGGTTCCGTCAATGCATGATGGTTGTTTTGAACCTGCTAATGTGTAGAAAATACAAGGCTTCACATGAGTACAATTTTGAGGACTATCTGGAAACATTAATCTGAGGATGAAAAACTGAGAGAGGGGGTTTTGTTAAATGACAGAAGCTTGCTAAGAAGTTTCAAGTGCCGCAGAGCTCCTGGAGGAGATGATATGTTGCATGGGGTAGACTAGGCAACTGCGATAGGTAGCTTATCACATACATCCTGGTGTGAAATAGCTGCTTGAAACTAAAAAACACCCACAAACCAACAAGCACC
>JANZLQ010000056.1:14243842-14268783 GCA_026212715.1 Elanus axillaris
TACTGAACTCAAAACACAGCACTGTACCAGCTACTAGGAAGACACTTAACTCTATCCCAGCTGAAACCAGGACAGGCTTTTCCAAAGTAGTTAAAATTCATTAACCGTCATGCTCTGAACTGGGGTTTCCTTAAAATCTCTAGCCACAAAAACTAAACTTTGTGTTTTGAATGTAAATGCCTTGGTTCTGGGGCCTGGAGCAGGTACAGATGTCCTGTTTGTCACCTGTCTCCCTTCTTATTAAGATGCAAGCTAGTGTGTAAATTATTTCTAGCTACCTGTTTAATTAGGTAAGTAGAAATTGCAAGAGCTGCATATTTCTTCAGAGGTAGGAAACGCCTCCTCTAAATTAATTGCATTCCAAATTGTTTCGAAGCCTCTTTGCAACTGTGCTGGATGTGATCCAGCTCAGTCCTGCTGCAAACCAGCAGGTGCAAAGCTGACTCAGCCCACACCCGCCATGGTCCTTTGAAAATTGACATTGGTGAGCCTTTTTCAGTGGGCTGGAAAGGCTTCCATGTATGCTGTACAGCCAAATGCCTTACCCCTCTCTTTCCCCTCCATTCGCAGCATTGCAGTTGATAAACGGTATTTTCTTCAAAATACCTTCGTGCTATTTTTTAATAAATGGCCTTAAAAATGTTTTGGAGGTTGGGATAAAAAAAGACTGTTTTGTTTTACAGATGGATGGAGTGAATGTGATTTGTTTTTCAGGTTTCAGTGAGCCTTACAAATACTTAATAGTAGGTAGACATTTCTGTCAATCATTTGGGGCAGGGCCTAACTTGCCATGAGTTGCATGCTTGCCGGCCTGCTGACACTCATGTTTGCAGCATTAGAGGATAGGAACCTACTTCCTGGCAGATATCTGAATGCTTCACATGTGTATTCAACCATACCCACTTAAATGTAGCTTAAAGCATGCTTTTTTGGTCTCCCTGCCTTGTTTCAACTTGCCCAAGAACAAAAACACAAAATGTGGCTTAACACACTGTGCTGTTGGTCTCATTGTAGAAGTAACACCAAGAAAACTGGTCATAAACTTGAAAGCATGTTTGGGTAGAAGAATTTCCAATATTGAGAAATAATTAATTATTAGATAACATTTTTTTTTAAAATATTATATGGAGAAACAAATGAGCCTTTGTGTCTACAATAGACTTGCTGATTGATGGAACATATATAATAAATAGATCTTGCATTGTGAAATATAAAGTAGAGCAATAAAGTGTTATGTACCATGACATAACACCATGCTAAATGCTTGATGTTTTTTGGTAGCTATCCCCTTTTCACATCCCCCACATCTATTAAAATGCTGCTAGTTTACTGTCCTAGTGACCTCTGTTTCAAAATGTCAGACAGTCTAATGGCTTCTCATAAATCATACCCAGACTAGTGAGTGACTTAGATAATTTTATGAAGATATTTTTTATTTCAAAACAATTTGTTAGGATTACAAAAAAAAGTCTGTGGTTTTATCTTCTCAGAGCTATGGTTATTGTGACTTTTAGCAGAATGTAAGTTGAAGAATGTTCTTATGTAAGCATTTTAGCCATAAGGACTGAACTGGATGATAAATTGGTTTAGAATAAGAAAAAAAAAATTTTGTAAGATGGAGATATTGCACAACTTAAGATCTTATCTCTTGGCTACTTTTACTGAAAGTATGAAATAGATTTTTGGGGGAATACTACAAAATAAGGCAACTTTTCTAGTTCTCTCCTTCAGCTGTTCACGTGGTTTAGATCTGCTGCCATTTGCAGCAGAGTTGCAGGGAGTTGCCATGTGCCTGCTTCTTTTCTATTTTGCAGGTACTTCTTTTATAGTTCTGGCACACGGAAAGCTTTGCAATGAAATACCCAAGATGCAAGCGGCCTTTTTTAAACACTACGGATGAATGTTAATTTTACTTCAGTAAAAATCAGTATTTCTGATCTGAAGATGTGCTGTTACCAAATCACAGAAACTTTCTGATTGCCAGAGATCGTGGTTCTGCCCAGAACTAGACTCTTTGTTTATAATAAACAGGTGTTAAGAAGCCTAAAAATACAGATTAATCTTGCTCCCTGTTATAATAATGTGAGACAGTGTTGCATGATTGGGAGGAAGGCTGGGACCACCAAGTGGGACAAAAATGCTACTGGATTTGCCATTTGAATAAAGAAGTAAATCTTGCTTCTAGCTGCCAAGTACATCATTCTATATGCTCTATCCTTAAAGCTTAAAACTGTTTAGTGTTACAGATAAGACTAAACAAACTTCATGGACAAATTGATGGAGCATCTTTTCATCTCTGTGGCTTGATTTTTCTCTCAGATGCTGTTGGACCGTTTGTCTCCTGTTGTTTTTAGCTCAAGGTCTGTGGTCTGTTATAATGCATGGCATAATGAAGATCTAGAATTGTGGAGGGAAGGAAGTGCTTTGACAAGGCAGAGGAAGCATAGTAGTTGTCTACAAAAGCTCTGAAGCATGCCCTGCACGCGTCTCTGAACAGTCAAGAGAAGTCAAGCAGTCCAAATAGAGATTTTTGTGTGTGCTGCTACTGGAAGCGCACATGTTCCAGCTATAAATTTTCTTCAAAATTAAGCACCGGTTCTATGAAACAACTCTTAAGTTGAGTAGCCGCCCAGTTCAGTTAGTCAGGGGTTTTGCATCATCCCTTTGCAGTGGATGAGTGGTCAAACTAAGGAATTAGTTGTCTTTTTCATGCCTTGTCCCTTTCTTAAAACAAGGCACTGTACAGTCATGAAATACATGATTCAGTATGGAGCTGGATAGGGCTGTGCAAAATACTTGCTGCAGACATTTGAATCTCTAGTGTGGGGGACAAACTTTGCTTTACAGGACTTCTCATAATTTCAAATTGACAGTTCTTGAGTCGGTGCTTTTACTGAAACTTCACACGCACAGTTTCTCGCACCACCGTGATACTGGGAGCTCACTGGTGGTGTGGTGGTTCCACTCCTGGTTTGGATGGCAAGGATTCAAGTCAGGCTTGCGATCTGCAAGGAAGCATTGCAGCCTACAGCTTTGTGGAGGCCAGACGTTACCTTCAAGGTAATGAAATATTCAACTGCAAATGCAAGCTTTAAAAGTTTGTGTTTGCCTTTGTAACATTAGTCTTCTCGTAAATTTGAATTGCAGACTGACCAAGGAGAACTGATGTGTCTATTTTCTTTGACAAAGGTGTGGTTTGCTATTTGCTTTTTTTTTTTTCCTGAAGTGTTTTGAATCATCTGAAGTTCTGCACTCTGACATTTAAAGATAAGACAATGATAGGCAGCACGTTCTTTCAGCTAAATGGAGGCAAGTGAATGGCTCTGGCCTTAAAAATACAGAATTGGATGATTGCTTCTTCCTCTGTTGGTTTTAAAGGAAGTGGATCATTTGAAGCATCTCACATATGAGGAATGTGAGTTGCCTGCCTCTCAGCTATAGCCCTCTTACTCTGCTATACGTGGTGAGATCTGTTCTGCATGTGGTTGGTTGGCTCTGGAATGTCTCCATTTGGCTTGATGCCTGGTTCTCTGCATTATAGAATAATGTCCTCTACCTGTGATGTTTCCTCTTCCCCCAGAACGTGACAATGCAGAGCATATATATTCAATAACTTTATGACAGTGTGATGTGATAGAAGTGTGAATGCTAATTTTTTTTTTTAAAGTGGAGCAATTATAATAGAAGTTTGTGGAAGGAATAAAGATAGGGAGATAAAAACTTTCCTTGGTGGTGCTATAGCAAGTATAGAAAACTGTGAAATCTGCTTGGGTTGCAGAGAACGTTGTGGTACATTTCAATTGAGCCTTTAGTTGCATCATTGCCAGTCATGGGATGAACAGCTTGGCTTACATCTGTCCTGATCAGCAGATCTTTCACACAGACCTAGTGCAGAGCTAAGCCTGCTGCTAAAACTCATTCAGGTAGGCACACACAGAGATTGATTTCCATGCAGTACAGCTCACTCCCTTACACTTTTCTAGTTCAACTGCAGGTTCCAAGTGATGGCAGCAGGGCCAATACTTCTTTACAGTTTCTTTAAAAGAGAGTGCAAGTATAATTCATCGAGTTACTCGCTTGCTCTTAATGAGCTCTAGCAAAGAGGGAATCTGACACGCATGTAACTTAAGGCACTGTGCTGGGGCAGGCTGCTTTCCTTTGAGCCGAGCCCAGTACTGCTTTGGGAATCAGTCCCTGAAGATACTGTAATTTATGTATCTTAAGGCTCAAACACAGCTGTGATGAGAATTTCTTGTATTGCCTGTACAAAAATCCTTGAATCTTCCTGTGCTTTTACATAGAGTTTATATTTATACTGTTTGGGCAGTGTGCCAAGCATACTTCTGTATTTGACTGAAGATCACTTTCAGATTTCAGTTCTTAATGTTTTACTTGACTTTTTAAGTAGACACTCATCTGACTAACTTATTTTAAACCAAAGCACTCGAGTCTGTATAGAAGCAGTTTTCTTTAAGGTCAGTGACCACATGCTTGGGTTAGAGGTCCTGTTTCACCTTGCTTCCAGGCTTTGGGTGCAGCTGGAACTGCAGAAGGCGCTTGCTCCAGTCATATTAACAGCAGGAAAATGACTCCGCCTATTTGGGCCTGCCTGCCTGGAGTTGGGAAGGCTAAATTTCAAACTCAAAAGTACAAGTTATTAACTTCTGTTTTGCCTTTTAATCAGCTGTAACTATGGGGAGACAAACCTAGGTAGTCTTCTTAGGTGACCTGTATTAATATAAACGTAAAGAGAATTACACAGCATTTCTTCCTGTTTTCTTAATACTCTGCACTTTCTGCCTCAAACTCTTCTGTATCTTACATATTTAAATATCTTGGGCGTATGCATACTAGCAGTATGTTTCAGATTGGTTGTTCTGTGTTGCTCTGTATCAGGCAGTGCATGTCAGGCTAGAATTGCTTCTCTGCTGCATATCTGAGTGAGAGTAACATGTTGAATGGATGGTCTTCAGGATATTAAGACTTTCAAATTTAGCTAAGTGGTTTATATATCAAAAAGGAAAGTACTCTGACAAATATGCTACTGAAATGGGATCAAATTAGGTGAAGTAGCAAATCCAATTAATTTTTTTATTGGAGCACTCCAGCGTCTCTTGTGAGACATTCATTCTTCTATGTCATGACAAACTGTCACACTTGTGCTTTCTGTATGGGTTCCTGGCTTAACAAGATTCAATTACTTTGCAGCATAAGAATCACTGAATTCAATACTTCTGCAAAGATCTTTTCATGTGTCCTTGGAGGTAGCACTCATTTAATGGATAAATTATATTTGTCTTTGTGTAACTGTGTTGCTGTGCAGAGTGTTCACTATTTTTAATACTTGTAATGAAGATGGTAAAATTAGTATTCAATTTGATCCAATTACTTTTTTTTCTTTTGACATCTTCAGTAACCACTTCTGCAGCTTGTGAGAAATTGGAGAGAGACAGGAATGAACTGCAAGTTGCTTATGAAGGGTTTTTACAGAAGTTAAACCAGCAACATCACAATGATTTAGCTGAGCTGGAGGAGAGGCTTAAACAGTTCTACACTGCAGAATGTGAGAAACTCCAAAGTATCTGCATTGAAGAAGCTGAAAAGTACAAAGCGCAACTCCAGGAGCAGGTTTGTAACATCCAAAGTAGAAATGTTCTCTAGCAATTGCTTTCTGCTACAAATGAGCCTTCAGAGAATCCTGGGGTTTGCTGATAATGGAGTTACTGTATCTAATGTGAAACTCCACTTCATTGCAACTGTAAAAACGTTACTACGCTGAGCTGTCCAGATCTTAAGCTTGTGTTTAAATGTGGTGGAGATTCCTTGTGTTCTGCAAACTTCAATGACTTCTAGAGCTCCACTGGATATTTGAGGCAGCTTGCATTTCAAGATTTATAGAAATGCACCTGGCCTGCGACTGTGCTTTGCAACACCTCCATGAGTGCGACAGATGCATACATCATCCTGTTGGTAGTGGTAAACTGTAAGGCATTGTGCTCATCTATTAAGTCTTGTATGTGGCTTTGCTTCTCCTGTGACCATCAGTTAAGTGCTACCTAGACCATTTAAAACTACTCAACGTACTGCATAAAGCCATTGGAACAATACTTTAAACAAGGGTTAAGTTGACACATGTAAAGGGGGGGGAAAATCATGTTGTCATATTGCAGGTGGACAACTTAAATATCACACATGAAAACTTTAAGCTGGAACTTGAAAACAGCCACTCAGAAAAAGTAGAGGAGCTGAAAAAGGAGTATGAATCCTCTTTTTCAGGCAAGTATTTTGTATTCAAGTACATATGCTATAGTACTGCTAGTCACACAAGCGTTTTCATCAGTATGTCCAATTCATTGTTCTTGGCGGTCAGCTATCTATAAATGTTGGCTGAATTCCTTTCTTTGGAACTGAACAAGTCTCATTTTACATATAGAAATAACCATGATACCATTGTAGTTGAATGAAACTTTTAAAACAGTTTAAGAGTGGAGATGACCTTTTTCAGTAAAAGATGTCTGAATTGCAGTACGCCCTCAAAATCTCAAGTAAATGAGTAATTGTTCCCACCCCCTAGTTCTAACAAGGAGCATCTCAAAATTGAAATTGAGGTGAAGTAGGGTTGTGTGCTTTTCAGACTGACATGGGAATGTTGAGAAATATTATACGCTGCTTACAGGATACTGGGACAAAGGTTGTTTTTCAGGGAGTGGGTGGTGAGTGTGCTCAGTTTTAAATGGCATTGCATCTAATTGATTTAAATGATGATGAGTTCCATCCTCTAACTCCACTTGATAGCCAAGTTTCCAGTGATACTTTTGTGTCATTAAAACTGGTGATGCTTCCACTGCAATCAAAGAGCAAACTCATCTGTGTGGCATCTCCAACGTAGGAAAGGAAATGTTTTTCTAGAAGCCTGTGGAAGACACAATTTCAGTTTTTGCTGTGTCTCCCTTCAGAAACTCAGCTTTTGAGTGCTCAATTCTTCCATTTTGTTCCATGTAGATGAATGCTTTCAAAATTGACATGCTGTCAACTAATGAAATGGATATGCAAGGGGATAAGCAACAAATATGAAGCAGCAATAAATCTGATACTTCGTACATGCTTTGGATCAGTTGATGATAAATGTTCTTTCCTTGTGGTCATGGCCTCTGCATCTGTGCATATGTGTATTGGCTGGCTTTTTGTGCTGCTGCTTTTCAAAAAGAACTTTCATGTGTTACATGGTATTAAAAATCTGCAAAAATAATTTGTTGCAGAGCTCAAGAGTGCCCATGAATCTGAAAGGAAGTCGCTTGAAGATTCCTTTAAAGAGAAACAGGAATTGCTAGAGGTTTGTTAAGGGTTGGGGTCATTGCTGCAGTCTAAAACTTAAAAGTTTGGAGATATGCACTGAATTCTTGGCCTAACTATACCGTATCTTTCATTTCAGAAAAAAATCAATGAATTAAAATGTGAAAATGACTCTCTGAGTGAGAAGTTGAAATTAGAAGAGCAAAAACAAATAGCCAAAGAAAAAGCCAATCTTGTAAGTCTTGATCTTCAAAAGTAATGCAGATGAGCAGATCCTGTAAGCCTGGGTTTATTTTATTGTATAGTATGAAAGGTTTGCAATCAAGCCTGATAGGGCTCCCATACTTGTTAACATTTTATGTAAGTGGCTTGCTTGCCAGAAGTTCTTCTCAAGCACTACAATGTTGTATATTAACCTTACCATTATAAATTTATAAAGCTGTTGAGTACCTAAGTCAGTGCTGTAATTTATAGCCCAAGTTAAATTGAAGACCTTTGTGTATGCAAAAGTTGTACCGTAGCTTTCTTCTGGACAGTTGATAAATGTTCTAATGCTGCTACGATGCATGTGGGCTTATGTCACTACCACAAAACTCCCTTCTTGAGTCTTTAATGCATTTATTCAAACATTGATTCATACTTGATGATTTATCTTTCAGATAAACTTTTATTTTGTCCTGCCTTTCCTCAAAAGGCTGCCGTGATGCTCCTGGGTTAGAAATGTGCTCTGAGAGAATTTTTTCATGCACTGGGAGGTTAGACATAAACATCTTTCTGGTTACCTGGAAATAACTGGAATACCAGTAGTATTGCTTATCCCACAGAGAGAAATTCCACACTTCAAAACTCACATGGGATGCTTTTAGTAGAAGTTGCCCTAGTTTTCACAGGAATTTAATTTATTTTTTCTCTCTTACTGCTTATTCTAGTGGCAGGAAGGAGCTGCTGCAAGAAGAATGTGCAACCATAGTATGTTGCTGTGGTTGGGAGAGATGATACCAAAGAGAATGTGTTGTATGCTGCACTTGGGAATTTGAACAGTATTCCATAGGCACGCTCAAATGGTTAATTTAAAGGAGCAATAGTCAAGTGCCTTTACAAAGCTGCAAATGCACTTTGCATCCTGACACCATAAGACACATCATAAGCTTGAGGCTTCTGTATGGAAAAAATATTGATTTGACCCAGTATATTCTTCTGTACTAAACACAAATTCTGCACAATCAGAATTCCCAATAGCCCTTTGAAGACAGAGGTGTATTTCCAAATCTCCAGTATTATTTAGATAATGTCACTTGATACTCCCAGCTTTTTTGCTAAAATCTTATCTGGGCCTTTCATTCTTTTAACTGTCTCTGTGGTCTACTATGAGTAGCTAATGAGATGGCTCAGGTTTAACTTTAAAAAGACATTTTGAGACCATTGGAGCAGAGGGAGGAAAGAAAAAAGATTAAATTTTGAACATAGTGTAAGCTGCACTTAATCTTTTCAGGATCACTTTTCTTGCTAGCTCCTAGATATCATGTAAAGCCACAAAAGGGAGGAACGAAGTTCAAATTGTCTGCCTCTTCCTCTGAGGCAGCACAGCACACCCCCCACCCTCACATGGACTTCTATTCAAAAGTAGAAATTAAACAAGAATCGCTAATGCCACAGTCCTTAAAAACAGGCAGAAGAATGAAATGTGTAGGTGATGAGGCCCTTGTTACCTGTGAAATATGCTGGCTCTGTCCTTGTGGCACTGTGCCCCACAAAACTGCAGGCATTGCCCTCTGAGTCTGAGGTTTCTGACATGGCAGTGAAGCTGTTACTCAATGCAGTACACCACTATTCTTACCCACATATGCTAAAACAAGTTTTGTTTGTTTTTAAAGATAAACTTAGTTACACAATGCAGTTAATCATTGATTGATTTCTGTTTGTGTTCTACTTGGACTACCTGGAAATGGACTGAGACTTGCTTTATTTTTCCTATTTTTGCCTGTGACTTTGCCTTTGGCATGTAGAGAGCATGTTTTATTCTGCAGTGTTTGAATGGTTCCTTACTCTGGAAAAGAGTTTCCTGAGGAAGCCAGATCTGATCCTGCCCTGTCCCCTTCCTCCTCTCCCTTCCACCTCCTGCAAAACAACAAAAAAGGAAAAATAATAAAGTCCTAACTTGCTGTATTGTAGATAAGACATGGATGTACAGCAGTGCAAGATTTTTATGTGCAATTGCATTCTTAGGCTTTAAGAAGAACGTAAACCTGAACATTTTCAATTTCTGCTTATGGGATCAGCTATCTTCTGACTCAAAACAGGGAAAATCAGCTACAGTCAAGTTCAAAGCTTTAAATTTCTGGTGCTTTTTTAACTATCCCAGCATCTGAAAACCTCTTCAAGTGTTTACTCTAATTATCTCTTGGGATGGGTTATGAGTAATATGAAATAAATTTTGGAACTCCTAGCCTTAAAGGGAGCCTTTGGGCACTCCTGCAAAACAAGTTTGTTGTGACAGCTTTAGTGCCTGCCTTTGACTCACAAGGGTTTTTCATGTTTGTGCGTAAAGTGTTTTCTGAACAGTTTCCAAGGAAAACTGCAACTGTCCACCTACACTGAAGGACAAACAAAATCAGAGGAGAAAGTGGTACCAGCTCTTTTTTTTTTTTTTAAATTATAAACTGTCTGACTTGATTTCACTTAAAACAAGCAACTGTCATTACAGTATGTATTGTCTTGCTCTTTCTAAATAACGGAGAAGCACTTAAATTGTTCCTGAAATTCAGGGTACTAAGCAAACTCTGTGGAAATCTTTCAGAAAAACCCACAGATTATGTATCTGGAACAGGAGCTGGAAAGTTTGAAAGCAGTGCTGGAGATCAAGAATGAGAAACTCCATCAGCAGGATATAAAGCTAATGAAGATGGAAAAACTGGTGAGTTTTCCTTGGGGTCTGGCAGGTTTGGACCATGTCTCTGAGTATGAACTCGGGCTGGTCAGACTTATGTGCAAGGTTTAATATTTTTTGTTTAAAAGGGAACACAAAATTATGATGGGACATGCTCACATTGCACATACAATTATATCTGCATTTGGCTTTAATGTAAAGAGGGGGAAGGAATCACCAGATGCTGTAAATGACCTTTTAACCTCTCAAGACAACTACTGATTTGCGTAAACTATTGCCAAGTTAGTACAGGGTTATCTGGGAGCCTCTTCCAGATTTCCTTTACTATTCCTTTCCTCTTGTCCCCCATCCCCCAAAGTAAAAATCCTTACCTGCTGTGTTTGCTTGAGTGTTACAGAAGATAGATTGCACTGGCAGGAAATCACTAACATGGAAATGATCCTAATTAAAAAAGAGATCAAGTGTGGAGTGGAATAAATGTTTTCATCTAGAGTTGATTAGCTTAGGTCAATCATTTGAGTTATTATCTTTAAGCTACTTGTTTAGCTGTGTGGATTTGATCCTGATCCGTGCATAATTCCACATGAAAAGGCTATTTTGGGGGCAGAACTTGTAATTATTTAGCATGCTTTTATCTGTGGCATGACAGGGTCCTTATCTTGGGTGGGGCCTTTGAACACTATTGTAATACTTGCTTAAGCAAGATTTTAATGAGGAAGGATAGCAAGGGATTTGGATACAAAGGAATCCATTCATGTCAGTTGTTCAGTATTGTATAGCACTATATATTGCCCTGGTCTACAATTGCTAGTAAATTACTATAAGCCTTCATCTTTCCTGACAGACATTGGCTGCAGTATAGGAGTCCTTGGACTATCCAACCATTTAATCACTGTTTTTCCTTAACTTCTGATAACATCCTGCAGCAATGAAGTAGAATGAGGACAGTAACAGGGAGAGTTGTTTATGCAAGGGAGCTCTTGAACTTGTGACATTAGCATGTTAGACAGTCTTTTGTCTGCAACAGCTTCTAAACTGCTGCCCATCACTGGCAGAAGTTACTAGAACATGCTGGTTAACTAGTAGATCCCTTATCCAGTACTCCTTTGTTGGCATCTAATCAGCACACCTGGCAAAATGCCAGTGTTACACAAGGATAAGGTAAGTGGGATCTATTTGACTATTATACAGTATTAAGCCACGATAGCAGGTCAGTCTCACATTACTCTAGGTTTTTGCACTTACTGTAACAAGGTCTGCAAACTCCAGATTCTGAATGTCTGTGATGGCTCAGTCAGTATCTCGATGAGTGCATGTATGGGTTTTATTTTAAACTGTGACCTTTTTTCAAAGCTGGAGACCAACACAATCCTAACGGATAAATTAAAGATGGTTCAGCAAGAAAACGAAGAATTAAAAGCTCGGATGGACAAACACATGGAGCTTTCAAGGTAAAAAATATCTGTGGATTTTTAGATGTTCGTATGAACTCGGGGAAGGTGTTCCTGTGACAAGAAAGAAAATTCTGTGTAAATATTAGTGACTGGGATTTTGTAGTACTCTGTAAAAGAACACACCCCTTTCTGCTCTACTTGCATATCTACAAATGTGCATTCCTATATAGAAAAACAGGCAGGAACAGATTGCAAGGGGAAAAGGCTCAGTATGTTCTTCAGTGCTTCAAAACAGTATTTCAGGGAAGAAAAAGCAACTCAGAAATATCATCTTATGATACATTGGCTCTTTAATTATTACTGGCTTGTGAGGTAAACCTGGTTTTACTTTTAACCACTTCAGTTGAGTGATTTGTCCCCAGTTTAGAACAGTGAAAAGGCCAGTGTCTTTTATATAGCAATAATAGCAATATTTAACGTGAATAAAATGGGTCTGAGGTTCTCCTAACTTCAACTGTTGCTTAAATGGATGGGCAAACTCTTCCGGTTTGAAGGAAGCTACAGCAATGCAGCTTCTACGTAGAGCTGAGCCTGCAACAAGACCCACAGGCTCCAGCATGGCCATTTAAAAACATCTGTCATGTAGGACAAACATCATGTCAAGTAGGACAAGTCTCACTTTTCAGATGCTTCTTCTGGCCTTTAGGGATGTTTCTTATTGGGACTGGCTCCTGTTTTCTGCAATCTACCAGTTTAAATCCAGCAAGGACAAGAACAGGTTATATGTTCCTTTTAAGGAAGTAATTTAGTTGTAGGCCAAGCAGGTATTTATGTAATTTCAAACCTTTAAATTCAGTACTGTAGCCTCTACCTTGGGTTATGTGTTCTGACATAAATCTTACATTTGCAGGCAACTTTCTACGGAGCAAGCGGTTTTACAGGAGTCGCTAGAGAAGGAATCAAAAGTAAACAAACGCCTGTCAATGGAAAATGAAGAACTTCTGTGGAAGTTGCACAATGGCGACCTATGCAGCCCTAGAAAACTGTCTCCCAGTTCTCCATCTGTGCCTCTGCAGTCCCCACGAAATTCTGGTAACTTCTCTAGTCCTACAGTATCACCGAGATGACATCTCTTGAGAGAAAGAGGGGATTGCATTTCAGCTGCAATCTGTAGAACCGATACTATCTTTAATCACAGGAACGAGAGCTATATTAGCTGAGTATGACAACTAAACATAACTGGAAACTATTTGGTGCAAAAACGGTGATAAAGAGACTGAGAATATGGGAGTAAGACATTTGTGTTGCTCCTCGCAAAAAGACTTGTTTATGAACTCTATGGACATTGTTGCACAAAGCACTTACAGAGCAAGGAAAGACTTGTTCATTGCCTTTTCACCTAACTATAAGACAAAGCTCAGGGGCTTAGAGATAAAGATCACAACCTTTATAATATGTTCCTTATCACACTTTTTTTAAGGCTGTGTGTGTGTGTGTGTGCACGTGTGTGCGCTGTGGATGGATGTTAACACACGGTGCGTGTGTCTAATGCTGCCTTCTTTGCTGTGTACATAATAAAGGATAAAAGCTGAAGACTATATATTGACATGTACTTCCTTAATAATGTTGTCAGTATGCATGCTTTTAGCAAAGAGTATGTTCACCTGGGAATGAGGAGAAACTGCCGCTAGTACTATAGGTTAGTCTCCTTCATCTTTCTGACTTCAGGTCAGTAAAAAAAAGGCAGGAAAAGCTTTGTCAACTGACTCACTAGTGTCTTGGCTGACCAGAGTATGCAACTTTGAATTAATTTTAAAAACAAACTGAATTGCAGCCATATTTTGCATGGATACTTGGTTTAATATCCCTGCACAACTTTGCCATTTATGAGGAGACATTTTTTGCAGGGTACAATAGATTTTGGCTTTCAAGTCAGCAGGGTTGCAGTCAGAACCACAGTAGCCCTCAAGGTCAGAAGTTATTAGCTGAGCTGCAGGTTTAGAAACCTATACCTATCCTCCTACCTGCTGAAAAGGAATCACTGCTTTCCGCAAAACAGCATGTCCATTGCTGAGGTTGTCTGCTGAGTAAACTAGATGTAGATTTGAAAGCCAAAGAGAAAAATGCAATAATTGTCATTAGGTGCATTCTTAACTCAGTTCTCAAGAAGTATCTTAAGTAATTTGTGAATTCCAGTGTATCTGGTGACACACTTTGCCTTTTTAAGCATTAACATTTGTACTAATTCTTTAGAGTTGGCTAAATTCACCTGAGGAAGAGGGGGAAGGTGGTAGCTGTGCATTTATCTTGCTAATTCTGCCATACCTTTCCTCTTAGACTGCAGGATATCAGTGTTCTGCCAGTTCATTTGGCAAAAGATCCCTTACAAGAGATTTTGTAGAGTAGGGGGAAAAAAAATTGTCCTAGCTGCTTGAACTGGAGATTGAGGGTGTCAGTGTTTCTGGAAATGTCATATGCTGAGCTTCAGCTTCAACAAGGTAATCATGTAGCCTTGCTACACCCTTGGTCAGACCTGTTCAAAGTGTCTATGTTGTACCTACTAAACACAGGCTTGGGTTTTACAGTACTGCTTCCAGGACCATTGTTACACTATTACTGTTCAGCTAATGCTGTTAGCTAGCTATACTGGTAACTGTTACGGTAAATTGCTTCTGCCGCGTTTCCCTGTGTGTTTCAGAAGCTTGGGGACAGGAATCAAAGGGATGGAAAGTGTTTAGGGAACTCAACTGGAGAACCACTTCAAACTATATTAACCCAAACTTGAAAAATCTTGGGTAGTAATGAGGAGCACAGACATATAAACAAGACTGTTAGGAGTGCTTATACAGTAAGTAAGTGAACTTGTAATATACTTAATCTTGTGATTGACTATTTCATAATTAAATTTGCTTAATTTTCCAAAATGTACAAGTTAAGGGTGCCATTTCTATGGAACATTATGCTCTCTCTTTAGGGTACTGTATATACCACTTGTGTGTGGTGTCAGTACTTAAAATGTTTTCTAGGGGTTTCAAATTTAACTATGAATATCCTCTGTGGGCTAAAACTTGGCTTAAAGTATATCTTGGAACATTCTTATCTTCTATGGTCAAAGAGATTTGATCACATGTACTTGACCTGAATGCTTAAAAAAATAAATTTTTTGTACTGATTGAAGGGTTTTTCTCCTGCTTGTATTAGTCAAATGATCTTTAATCCAAGGAGGAACAGTCCTCCAAATACTGAAAACTCTTAGTACTTGCTCAGCAGAACAGCAATAGTGAAGCTTCACTGCACAAATTATGAATGTTTGGCTAACCCTTGGAAAATTTTAAATCTACCCTTACTATTCTAATGTAGGTAGAAGCTACAGAGAGCTTGTTTGTGATTAACAGTGATTCAGTTTGAGCTGGCTGTTAAAAAAAAAAAAGAAACTGCAGATAACATTACAGAACTAATAGTAATAAAATACTTGAGTGCAGTTGGCTTAATATAGGGATCCAGTGTGCACATGCCTGGTAAAGGCATCCTACAGGGCTCCTTATTAAAATGTTCATCTTACTCAGGAAACTTTTTGTGTGAGAAAAGCCACCACTAGTTTAGCAATCTAACAGATCATGTCACAAGAACAGCTGTCTAGCTGCTGGTAAGAACTTTATTAGTTTAGTTGCAATGTTAATACCTCAAATAAAATGTGCAAGAAGAGTGCATACAAATGTTTGAAGATCAAATATAGTGTACCCCTTCATGTAACAGAGAAGGGGAAAGCTTTTCAAGGCTACCAGTACAGAGAAGTAAGTATGGTATTGTAAATAATACAAAATTTGTCAATAGTTTCCCTCCACAATACAGGAGACTCCTCACCTCTAAACTTGAAAATAGGTTCTATAATGCTATGAAGAAATGAAGAATCCTTGTATATAGCAATCGGATTATAGAAATACCTGTTTAGTGTTTGTTCTATTGGTCGGAAAGAATTAAATAATTTTGTTGATCTGGAAGCAGTTTCAATACTTTTCTCTGAATATTAATATTTCAAACTTTAACTTAAATACCATATGTTAGCAAAGGCTTTGTTCAATCCAGTAACGTTCACATATGTTTTTGAGATTTCTTTAGCATACAGTTTCCTTCAGGAAAAGCTAGAAGGATAAACATATATATATAAACATAGGCCAAAGGTCTAGTGCTAGTCTAGCAGTTAAACAAGTGATTTTCTTCAGATACTCAATCTTAACTAGCAGTTCCAACTCTAATGCTGTGCTTCAAAGGAAGTTACAGTGACATTTATATCTGTACCAAATAGTTTGTTACCATTCAAACTATTCATAACGTGGTTTGCCTCTCTTCAATACTTTTTTGCTAAAGGTCATTGTATGAGTTGCACTGTATTTCCTGTAAAATTTGAGGTGAATAATTTCCTTATGCTAACTGAAGGCTTGAAGTTTCTCATTACAAACACCGAAGACACTTGCATGTAAATGGGTATCATGCAGGAAATTCTGTCTATACAGTGAGTAACCACTGATCTTTAAGGGCTGAGCTGGAGTTAAAAAGGTCATCAGAAAGCTGGAATAATTATTGAACCCTTAAGGAACAAATACCTTCTGTCCATTGCTGCTGCCTTGCCTTAGCAGAGCAGTGTCTGAGGTATGGAAATAACAATACTGGTAGGTTTAAGCAGGTGACTTGTCAAAGTCACTTAACTTTCATTTCTCAAGCTTCATTCTCTTACCCTGTGTCAGTTTATTTATATGGAAATGTGTAATTGCATCAATGTAAAAAGAATCAGGCATGCAAAGGAGGCTTTTGGTAAAATAAGAACTATGTAAAATATGTAGTAAAATAATTCTGATAGTTTATAATGATGAGAATTATTTTGATGGGGGGGGAACCCAACCAAAATTCTTGCTTAAAGGCACTACTTTTATAGTTATAATTAATCTTAAGAATGTGATTGGTACATGTAACCATTAAACCTGAGGGAGACTACTCAAGCAATGATGCAGCAATGGATTTACATCATCTTTTCCTCTCCTGCCAAACTCACCAAAGAAGTGATGCTACCACATGAACTGCTGCCCTGTTGAGCAAGTCTGAACAGGTGACACTATCTCCCACTTGCTAGATATTTAAAGGAAATCAATTGTCAAATTAAAGGTACAAAACCACTTTGAAATTTAGTAAGTTGGCACAGCTGCTGTTGTTCAAAGGGAAATACATTGTTCTGATAAATGAAAATGCTAAAAAGGGATGAACACATTGCACAGCCTCATCCAGAAGCTCAGGGATTGTTAAATTTACTTTGGTCAGACTGAAGTCTTGCCTAAAAAAAAAAAAACAACCAAAAAACCCCCAAAAGCAAAAAAACAAACCACAGAAAACCCAAGGTACAAAGATCTCATTTAGGTATTACTATGAAATTGTGTAACAACTGTTTAGTCATTACAACAGTGTAACATTCTTGATGCCTGGAAATCGCAACAAGAAAGAAGATTAACAAGGGACTGCCTCCTATGCCTTCAAAGTTGGTCCTACTGCTTGCTGTATTTAACTTTTATTTGGTTTTTAGTGACCTTGTTTCCAGAGGCCAGCAACATTACAGGCATCTGGGGGGTGTTCTCCATGAAGCCTATTTCATGAAACATGCATAGAGCCATTTCAGTCTTTACCATGGATATTTATCATATCAGTTACATTGTTTCGGGTTCCTGCATTCTGAAGAAAAAACTTTGAGCAAGCTTGTTTAATGTTTTCATTAGCTACACTAATAATCAAGTTAATAACATGATTGAGAAGCTGCCATTTTTACCTTAGTACTAAGTACTGTACAGATCTGCTCAAAGGTTTGAATTATCTGGAGTAAAGAGCCTACTTCAAGCCTTCACCAGAAGAAAGCTTTAGGAAGCATTGTCAAACACAGGCTGAGACACACCGAAGTGTGCAAGCAAGGGACCGGTTCCTTGTATGATCAGAATAATCTGTTTTCACATGCCTTGTAAATCAAGGCTTGCATTAAGACTTCCTTTGTCACACAATTACACCACTGAGTAGACTTGTAGAGGAAGTTCTAGCTTACATGGATTCTGTGCTTGAGGTATGAAAAACACTGCCAAACCGTTAACAATGTTGTTATCAAGTTCTTACCTTTTCTCTGGAAAGTCTCTTTTCTTGTATTGGTAACTAAATCCAGGGTGAGAGAAGCAGTTGCTTATTTATCCATCTATAGTTCTGTGTAAATGAAACATCTTTCCTTTTCTCCTAAGTAAATTAAAACTGCATTATTAATTTATTCTATTAACTTGGGACTTCAGAGATTCTGCTGTATAATCAAACATTATTCTAATATTACATTTGGTTTTTTTTTCTTCTGTAAATGATACTACATAAATAAATGCAAGTTTTACCTTCAGTAAACATAACTTGCTACATAATTTAGTAAACATAACACCATACATCTATTGAGGAGTGAACTCTTAAGTAAGCAATGTATTGCAAGAACGTTGTAAGAATGCAACAATATAAGGAAAAATCAACATATCCAACCACTTACAAGTCTCTGGAGCTACCCTCTAGCACCTTAATATATATTTAGTATTAATCTTCCCCAGGCATGAGAATTTTGTGTGTTTATGTCTTTATACATATATGAAATGAACACACACATAAATAGGTGCGCACACACATTTTTTCATAGCGTTCCAAAATTTAATTATTCTTGCAAAATAAACATTTTTCTATTGGCTCATTCTGTAACAAGTTGAGGGGGTTGTTGTTTTAAACATGTACAGTATTCTAAAATTGCACAGTACCAGAAGAGCTATACCTGCTTCGTGGATTTTTGAGGATATTAAATATCCTCTCAGTACTTACATACACAAACCATACAGTGGGTTAACCATATGAAAGAGTTTGAGGAAAAAGACCATATGCAAAGGAAAGCCCAAGAGCACCTATTCCTAAATATAATAAGCCCTATGCATGTTCAGGCTTAAACTTTAATGCTTTGTAGTAGTTCTATTAACTCACAACTGACTACTGCTAGGCATACGGAACTCTGTTTTGACCTGTCAAGCTAGTGAATATGGAATGCATTGACATATGAAAAGAGTCATTTAAACATTAATAAAGAAAATAAATGGCCATAATGTCAAGTAACATACAGTTCATTCTATGTCGAGAAGCCTTTCCTATCAATTTAGTTCAACTTTAGTAGCTACTGTTGTTTCTCCTTGTAGGTTCTGAGCTATACAAATGTAGTTTCCAGCATCTCTGGCTTCAAAATCCTCAACAAGAAGAACGCTCTTTGAGAGTCTTGTAGTATGTCCAGTTCCTCTGTTTATCAGTCTCCAGAAGTTTTGGATAATCACAGGCGTCTCAGACTGTTTAAAAGAAAAAAACCACACCCACCCACATAAGAAAATATGTCATTCTTCAAAATGTATTTAGTGACACTACCCTATCAAACCCTGAAGGAAGAGGTCAGAGAGCAGGAGCCTATAGCCAAAAGCCAGCCTTAAGTGAGGACACTGAGGGTGTCTGGCAGTTGCAGCAACATTCTTGCATTAAATACTGACATACCAATAAGTTATGCCAAATAAGGATAATACAGTGGCTTTTCCACTCCAGGTGCAGGTACTGTGCATCTTCCTGTAGTGATGGGCTGCCAAAGCTCTGCCTGGAGTATATGCATGAACTCAGTTGCAGGCCACTTACTAAGGTTGCTTTTAGGTACTTGCTGAAATAAGTGAGGTATCTTGGGGGTGTCCTGGTTTCAGCTGGGATAAAGTTAATTGTCTTCCTCGTAGCTGGTACAGTGCCGTGTTTTGAGTTCAGTATGAGAAGAATGTAGATAACACACTGATGTTTTCAGTTGCTGCTAAGTAATGTTTGGTCTAAAGTCAAGGATTTTTCAGCTTCTCATGCCCAGCCAGAGAGAAGGCTGTAGGGGCACAAGGAGTTGGGAGGGGACACAGCCAGGGCAGCTGACCCAAACTGGCCAGCGGGGTATTTCATACCATGGGACGCCATGCCTAGTGTAGAAACTGGGGAGATTGGGGGCAGGGGATCACCGCTCAGGGACTAAGTGGATGTCAATGGGTAGGTGTTGAGCAATTGCACTGTGCATCACTTGTACATTCCAATCCTTTTATTATTACTGGTGTCATTTTAGTAGTGTTATCATTATTAGTTTCTTCTTTTCTGTTATATTAAACCGTTTTTATCTATCTCAACCCACGAGTTTTAATTCTTTTCCCACTTTTCTCCCCCATCCCACTGGGTGGGGAGAGAAATGAGTGCGCAGCTGCATGGTGCTTAGTGGCTGGCTGGGGTTAAACCATGACAGGTGAGATATGTGAACTTATTTTCAGACTTTCAGCATGTCACAAAAAGGCAAGGCAGCAGTGGCACAAATTAGCTGACCAAGCTTTGCCTAGTTCTCTTTTAGCACAGAGAATAGCTTTAAATTATGTGTTGCAAACTCAGTCCTCCTCCTTTAGTTTCAGAAACTGTATTAGATAACATACAAGCAAACAGTAGCAATTCACAAATGCTTCTAAATTAATCTTCACATTATGCTTTCCAAAACATGTATGTAACTTCAAAGCTAAAAATACAAACAACGATGCTTAGATGCTTTTAGATTTTGTTGTTGTTCTACATATAACAGGCATTTTTTTCCTCTTCTATAAGAGGATTCCCTGATGCACTTTTTATGAGGTCACTCCCTGGCATCTCAGAAGTTTGCAAAGGACTGGATAAGAGAAACTGGCCCAAAGATAGACTAAGACCATCTCTTTCCTTCCAAAATCCATCATGCTAGCTAGCAACTTTGGTCATGTTGGCTTGTGCTATACCAATAACCTGGATAAAACTGGTGAAAGAGAGGTTTCTGCTTGGAAACCATCTCCTCTCGCTTCATTAAATAGATGGATAATCCAGTTACTAATATGAATGCTACAAGGCTTAAGTTAATAGTAGCAAAAGGATAAGTTAAACACTTAACTAGAGCCAAAGCTACAATCTTGCATTTGCAAAATGACCAGTACAGAAGATGCCAGTCTTCTTGAGGCTCAGGGATGAGTCGCAGTGCAGTCAGGGAATGCCTAGGAAGTGGCAGGCATTTACAACTAGCAAGAACTTTTTTGAAAACCTGGTAATCTCATCTAGAAATTCTTAAGCCTTTAGAAGGAATCAAGCCACTTAGCAGAGCTGTACCTAGCAAAGCACCAAAAATCAAGTGCTACCTGCACACTTAATTCAAGCCCAAGTTAGTCCTTAAATACAGCAAGTGGAACTTCCCTAACCCTACTGAAAGTGAAGGTAAAGGCCATGTAAGGCAGATACTATTTGCCTGGTTGGGCTCCTGCTAGCCCAGTTTTTCTCAAACTAATTGCTTTCTGCTTTGAAGTTGGTTTCAGGGAATCATATTAAGGGGTGGATCAGTATGCATTCACAGCAGGTGAATGAGCAAATGCAATTGTCAGGGAGTGGCAAGGGAAAAACAACAACCAAGTGAAAAAAGTAAGAGGGAAAGGTTAGTGACTACAGAGATGAGATGAGGGTCTCACTAATACAGCATACCTAGGAGCAAGCAGAGATTAGTACTGCTTCTGCTCAGGGATCAAGTGGTAGGTGACAGCCCAGGTGCCAGGTGGGGTGGTGGTGGTGGTAGGGAACAAAAACTGTCACTGATCTCCCTGCACTGAAAGCACCAGCAATGAATGGAAACATCCAGTGAATCTTAGGACTTTCAGTCCTTTTTCTTGCACAAAAGGTGTATCTGACCAGCATCACTGATGGTCCACTCTCTTCTCCCTCCACCCCCACCTTTTCCTTTGCTGTATCTGAGTACTTCATTAATAAATGTTAAGTCTCCAACAAGCATACGGTGCTTCTACTCTGACATATACTTAATCATTTTGTTGGGGCAGAAACCCAAACACAGATCTTCCCTCCCTATCCCCAGGCACAGCTGGTGCTGAGACTGTTTACTCCAGCCCTTTCCAGGGCAGATGCAGGCCAGAGGCCAAAGTCTCTCTCTCTCGACCCCTGTAAGTGGGTGCAGTGAGAGGGTGTAGTCCTCTGCTGACAGTGTGTCCTGCACTGCAGCTGCAGTACACCCACAGCAAACAAGGGACATTATTTGCAAGTGTTTAGCTGTTTATATTCAATCAGTGCTAGAGACACATAACTGTAGTGCACATGCCAGGACTGCATCAGGTGCTGTAAGACCACTGGAAGCAACAGGGCCAAGACCAGCCAGCAACCAGGCTTGGGCAGCCATTCAGCTGTGAAAGATGTAGAAGTAGCAAGGGGTGGATGCTAATAAGATACAGAGTTTTTGGAAAGCCAAGCAGAGTCTAGAATTTAATTCCTTCAATTGTTTGTTCTTAGTAATTACAGTTAGTTAACGAAAGACAAAACTGGGGTTTGTATAGCCAGTTACTACAGTCCAATACACAGATATCAAGGGAAGCTAAAAAAACCCAAACAATCACAAAAAAAAAACCCAGAAAACCGTATCAATCAAAGCTAATTCTCTTAACCACCCAAGACAGTGAATCGTTTTAAGACTGTCAGAGCCCCACCTTGAAGGATAGAGACTGCCATTTGTTGATGCATCTCAAAGTAATGCTAAGAGCTAAATTCAGAGGAAGACACTAGGCATTTAACTCAAAAAACACTATTGCTCTGCAGCTCCCCAAACTTGGAGGCACTTCAGTTTTCCTTAGCATTTTACTTTTTACTTCACTGACATCTGCAAGTTTCTCTGCTCATTTAGGCATCTGCTCCTTTCCTTCCTAACTTCAAATGGACACCAGAAACACTAATTCTGCCAAACTCTTCCAGTGTTCCATCCAGTAGCTACTCTTCCAATCACCTAATTCATGCTATCAGTACGAAGCCCCTCACCAAATGCAGTTGAGGCTACCCTTGTTTAACAGACAGGACAGAACAGGGAGGGTAAATCGGTAATTGCTCAAAAACTCTCAGACTTCAATAATCTCAGCAGGAAAACTTAAGGAGCAAGGAAAAAAAAACGAAAAAAAAAAAAAAGAGAGAGTGAGGTGGAGGGGAAAGGGGAAGTGAAAGAACAAACTAACATCTAAGCAAGGACTAGAAACCTGGTTTTACATGCCCAGTGCCCTCACCAGCAGTTCAAATCCCTTTTGTGCTCGCTCTCTCTCTCACTTTTTCCCCTGAAAAGGCACACACCTTCCTATGACAGCAGAGTGCTACAGTCTCTATCTTAATGGCTACAGCAAAATTCTGGGGCTTTAGATTTTAATTTTCTCAAGCCTAGTAAGCACTCAACTCCAAACACTCACTTAAGCAATTACTTCTGCTATTAAATTACTTAATTCTATGCTTGCTCAGAGAGACCAGTGCTGATACAAATACCTTATTAACAATCTCTGCATTGTCCTTTGACAACCCAGCACCAGGAGGGCTTGCAAATAGAATACAATGCAAACCCGCAGGTTCTAGAGGACCCCTTTCTTCTGGTGAAGCACTCCATCTTCCAGCAGTCCTCCTTCTGCTCCTAGCCTGCTTAGGATAAACAGCAGTAGAGATGAAGCTGGTTAAGAAACAAGTCCCAACCATAACTGGTCAAGGTAGGTAGAGAGAGAAGAGAAGGGACCATCAATGATGCTAGTCAGATATATCTTATTTTGTGCAAGAAAAAGGACCAACAAAGTTCTCAGATTCACTGGAGATGTTTCCAGTGGATTCTTTCAGATGAGGCTGGGCAGAAACAGATTTCTGTGCTTCTGGATGTGGGCAACAATTAAGCTTAAAGATTCTGTGCTGTGATGATTCATGTGCCTGACCAACAGAGATGGAAGGGATATCAAATGCAGAGGTATCGGTGAGGCTTTGTGGCTTACCCTAGAACAGCTTCCTGACGCTGGCTGGCTTTGACCCTGTCTGAGGCTTTTCTTTGTAAATGCTGCCAGAGGCCAAGTGTCTCTGGAATGGAAACCTGAGGGAGGAGTGAGCTTTGCTGAGCTTGATTTTTGCTAACATGGGTAGAGCATTTCAGCTTCATTCCTGTGCTTCTAGGCTCTCAGGGAGAGATGGGCTGAAGTTCAAAAGGGTTGTGCTGCCTCCTCCTGCCAGCATGCATGAGCTAGCAAGAGGCAGACACCACAATCTGAAAGAATCTTTACTCCATACCTACACACTGACTGGCATTCAAAGCATTGCCTTTATGAAGAACAAACCATTTCAGCCAGGGCATACATCTCTTACCTCTTGCCCTGGGTACCGCCACCTGAAGTTCACATCTACATCTGGCTCCCCAAGAACTGTGCAGATTACATGAACGCTGTCACCGACTTCTGCTGTATTGGATGACGCAGCAATTGTGGTTGAGGGTGGGCCCTTGGGAACTGATAGACAGTATTTGGAAGCAGAAAATTAGTTTCTAAAGTTAAATACATTGGTAAACTTAGGAGACAATTTTTGCCTCAGTTTGCTTAACGTAACAGGTAAGTGATGTACTCCTGCAACTTTCCCCTCTACACTGGGAAATTGCTGGAATTTAAACCTACAAAGTTTTATCACATATACTTTTGATCAAGATTTTAAAACTCTGTGTTTACATGGCTAATTTTATTTTTATTTTTTAAATTGTGTTCTAAACAATGCCTACAGAATAAACAAGAGTCATTGTGAGCATACAGTAAACTGCACATTACCTTCCACATACAGTAGGTGATACTTGATGGAAATCTGAGGTGCTCCCTGAGACTCTGCTTTGCAGTAGACAATACCTTTATGATCAGAAGTAGGGTGCTGGTAGATAAAACCCTTCTTCACATCATAAATAATATTAGTTCCATCTGTTTCAATTTCTTCTGCTGGAAATTCCCTGTGTAGTGTTACTTTTGCTGAAGGAGTAGTAACACGGCATGGGATGACTGCAGGTTTATCTGGGTTCAGGTAGACAATCTCAAAATAACTCGGAGTAGGTACAAAAAGTTCCTCTTTATCTGCGCAGAAGAGTTGATATAGTTAGAATAATATTTACATCTTTGTTTAACAGAAAGAGGATAAAGTACATACAACAAGAAAAGATAGCTATGAGCAACATTAAAAATTAACCCAAAGCTTTTTGCTTTAAATACACATACAGAAGAAAAAAACAAAACAAAAAAACTTTTCTAACCTGTGAGTACATATTTACACAGCTTGCATTAAAAACATTAAATCAAAAAGAAAAAGTATTCTTCACTGTAATCAGATTTTTTTAATCTTAAGAAAATCTTTGGAATTCCTTTTTAATAAGTTTCAAAATACCCATCTGGATCTAATTCTGTTCACTCGTCTGCTTTTTAAGGATAACTCACATAACCCCC
>JANZLQ010000056.1:14286327-14296858 GCA_026212715.1 Elanus axillaris
GGGCTGCCTGCCCGGGGCTCCCCGCCCGGGGCTCCTCGCCGGCGGAAGGCGCGTCGTGGCTGCGCTGTCCCGGGGGCCGCCGCCCGCGCTTCTTCGCTGAGGGAGGGAGAAGCCGCGACGCCCCACAGGCCGGCCGGGCCGGGAGCCTGTGCTGCGGGCGTCGGCCCAGCTGCCGGGGGCACCTCCTGCCGCGCTTCACCGCTCACACGGGGAAACTTGGGCTCCTCGTGTCCGGCCTGAACTGCCCCTCCCCGGCTCCGGCTCCTCCGCGGCTCCTCACCGGGCGGCCGAGGAGGGCGACAGGGGCCCGTCCCGGCCCGCCGGCCATCGCAGGCCCAGCGCGCCCACACAGGACTCCGTGTTTAGAGCGGGAATAGAGCTGCATCCCAAATAATCTCGACCCCAGGGACACCAACGGAAGTTTGTTGCTTGAATTAGTTGGTGGGTGGCAGCTGCCCTTTGCCGTACGTGGCTTTGCGCAGGTGCAAGCTGTTGGTTTCCTTTGGGCCTGTAGCTGGATCTGCAGAAGGGAGCAGAGCGGAGTGAAAGAGCTGTACAGGTTAGTTATACCTATCACGGGTCACCCTATGGATGGGCCTCAGGCACAGGTCAGTCTTGGCCTAAGACAGCAAAAGTACATTTTTAAGTCAACCTATTGCACTCATTCCAGCCTGCCACAGCAAAGATATTTCCAAACGTCTGCTCAGGAAAGGCTAGCTCCAAGTGGAAAAATAGAGGAAGTATCTGTTGTTGCTCTTTGGGGCTCTATAGCCTGTGACGCTGTTTTCACGTATGATTTAATGCCTATGTGAAGCATATCGAGAAGGTGCAGGTGCCTCTTCACTGCTAAGAGATGAACATGGTAAACCTGATGTTTGCTGCTTGTATGTTTATGCCCACACTGAGCTGTCAAAAGCCGCTTCTTGAAAATTGAGGGTTTCCTTGGAGGAGGAGGGAGGGGAAAATAGGGCTAGAGGGGCCACAAAGGTAGATGCAGGGCAAGGTGAAGACATTGGACTGGGAGGAGGATAAATAATGTCTGTCAGAGGTCACAGGCAGACCCCGTAGTAGACAAGACCACCGTCCAGTGTGAATCAGGAGAAGGTAAACGGGGAATGGTGTCCCTGGCCACAGCTCCAGGGCTACAGTAGGTGTGAGAGTGTTTACAGGTCTTACGTGAAGTCTAAACTTTGACTGCATCCGTTAAAAAAAATATTAGAAAGGACACACATAATGCTCCCCAACCCTCATAAATGCATACACATGCAGAGTTCAGAGACCGGCTTGCCTGAGCCTGCTCCAAGACTTCACCCTGGGGTATCTGGTTAGCAGTAAAGCCACAAGTAAGGCCCAGGTGTGGAGTAAGACGATGAAATTTCATGATCTCTTCTTCATTCTATAGCCCTATTACAGTTCTGCCTAGAACTTCTTAGGGGTTTTATGCAATGACCTGAGTATACATCAGCATATCCTAAATGTGTCATCCATTACCTGGAACAAATTAAGAAAAATGGTATTTTTATTGCTACAGGGTCTTTCCCCATTTAAAGAGTTAGAATACTACCATGCATTATATTCTGAAAAGTTTATCAGTCTTTGTTTTAAAGGAGATGAATATTGGAGGTAACTCAAAAAAGATGTGTAATGTAAACTGCAAATTTGCACTGGAAATATTCACAGCTCCTTCTGATAATGAGTGGGGTTTTTTTCTGTCATCTGCAAAACTGCTAGTTGCAATTCTTATGTGCCTTCCTAGGTCAAATTTCCCGTTTCCTTTCATACACAGGGTAGGCCAACGATCTAATGGTGTCTGAGCTCCAAATATTAGTGTATTTTGGAAAATACGGTAATAGGACTTGGAAATAACACTCAGACTGCATTAATTTTAAGACATATTTAGGCTGACATATATCTTTTTCCTGTATAGATATATACAGTGAAGAAAGTGATTTTATGAATTTTAAGTTTCCTAGTTTTAAATGGGTATGCATGAAACACTATTTAAATTTTCATTTAGTTCTTCATGAGAAGAACTAATGTAAACCTACATGTAGTGACCCCAGTTCTCCACATGAGTAAACTTATAGTTTAAATACATCTTTTCAGGTCAATGTTTTAAATGTGATACTTGCAGAATGACTCTTACCCTCATTTAAATCAGTGGTCATATTCCCACTGCTTCAAGGGACCAAGGTTTTCAAGAGCAGTCTTATATTAATAATTTGAAAACTTTATAAAGAATTGTATAAAAGAGTTGCAGTATACATCAGAAAAAAAAACCCCAAAGTTATAGCTACTTTTCAGTCTGTGAACAAAGATGACCACCCAAATGTCTTTAAAAACAGTGACAGATGATAAGCTTGCTCTGGGAGTGTGGTTCTCAGTGTCAAAGCCATTGTTATCCATTGACCAGATTCATGCTTTTATTCTCCTGATGCATAGTACTATATATGCATACATAGTATGCATAGTACTATTCATAGTTGAGGAAGTTTGGGCGGGTTTTGGGGGATTTTTTTTTTTTCCTCTGAAAAGGGAAAAACGAGACAACAGTGAGTTTATCCATCCAACTCTGAGGTTGGACGCTGCCAGGACAAGGCTTGGTGCTTCAGAAAGTTGAGCACCATGAATGCCGAGGGCTACTTACTCCCTCTGGAAATCAAACCTAACATCATCTCTGGTTTGGCACTGTAAAACAAAATGCCCAAATCAAAGGGTGGTGTTCTCTATTTCAGTGACTTCTTGAGTGCTTGGAAGCAACTATAAAACAAACGCTGCTACTATCCCCTTCTCCAGAGCACTGGAAAAATAAAAGATTTAAATATAAAATATGGTTGTTTTTTCCCCTCTATAAAATACATACAAGTTATCATGTTACTTATTTTAAATGTGTTCTCATTTGTATAATGTCATGACATTAGGTATCTGACACACTAATGATTAAGTCACTATATTATTTTAGTGTTTACTAATACTATAGTGGTGATTAAAGTTAGAGCTGTTGTATGAAGTACATACAAGTGATGTTCAGCTTTATTTAAAAAATATGGAACAAATGCACAATTGTTATCCCGTGAAGCACATTTTACAGTAAATGAAGAGCAATGTAATTTCCATCAGAATTTGAAACTAAGGTAACTAAAAATATAACTGATTGCAAATCTATTGTAAAAGTGAAAAAACAAGCACCATATTCTTAAATATAAGCATTTTTACATTCATAAAAATTCAAGACTTCATTTTGGTAGAGCACTTCAAAGAAATACAAATTTGTTGTTTAAGCTGCATCAAATCATTCTATCTACATTTTAAATGCTCAGCAACACATAATACAGAAATAATCACTATGGTGTACATATGAACAAAAAGAAAAGTTAAAATGGATATGAGCACTAATGTTTTTTAAAATGATGCACACGTAACTATTTTTAAAGATATGTAACACATGTTTCGTGCTTTACTTTCTGGAAAAACAAAAGAAAAAAGCCCTCCTAAACATTCAAATCCTTTAATCCTTTGTCCTGACTCCAACTAAACTTGTACTGGTGAAGCTGAAGTTTGCCTGGCACAAGGCTCAATGAAAAGATACAAAGACAACAGAATTTGTCCATCTGACAATAAAAATAATGATATATATACACATAGTTCTTTGTAATGCACGTCTATGCACAGAAATCCTACTTTTAGCTAATGTTAAGGAGTTTGTTGTCTAAAATCAAATGGAAAACAGATCAGGAGATGGTAAAGGCATTATATTAGGTTTGGAGAGGTCCAACTATTAAGAATGCAGAGGTCCTCAAAACATACACCAGAAAGAAATACTAAAGGTACAGGAAATTAAAAACAAATACAAACATCCTACACTATATGAAATACCACCTGCTCTTTCTGTAAAATAAATATTTGCCTAACACTGAGTAATCTCAGTGCTTTCAATGAGCATACTGCAATTTGTGCAAACTTCCTGGCAAGTCTAGGAAGAATTAGGGCCCAAGAGCATTAAAAGGTGCTTTTATTTCTTTTTTTATGTAATCAAGTAACACATGCTAACCATCATGTGAATTAAATTCCTACTGTACAAAATGCACCTCAGTGTCAAAGGCATCACACCTGATTAAAACAATTGCACAGTCCCACACAGATTTCCTGCACTGTCATGGATTTGACCCAGGTTGTTCAGCTTTCAGTATCTCAGGATGCTTATGGCACATCTGATATTGACACTTACCAAAGTCTCCATGAAAACAGTATGCCTTTTATTTCTTAAAAATATATATATCTTTGCATAAATTTTAGAGGAAAGGTGGCTAGACTTGTACATTTATCATCTAATAAAATACAGAATATACATGTAAGCTTTACCAAGTTTTGCCTCTAAATTCATTGTATCATTTGAAGTTTCTGGGTGGCATAGTTAAATTCATAAGTAAGTACATTAGTAACCCTCTATTACTACTACTGACATTTATTACTGATAATTCTCTAACAGCAGGTAATATAATGGCTTTAACTCATGGTGACATAAACATAATGTGACAGATTTCAGGAATCTAACTGGCATTTGTTGTGCAGGAGAAAGCGTACTATTATTAACAGAATAGTTTTATCCAGGATAACAGACAATGAAATCTAAGATACCTCGTAGAATTTCCTATTGCAGAATTAGGACTGGAATACCACAAGATCACTTCAGTTAACATGAACTATACAGAAATGTTTTATAACTCTTATCCCTCAGAACAAAGGGATTTACTTGTTCTCCCTTAAATATGCTTTGGCTTACTTTCTTAAATCCAACTAGATAAGAATAATTCCTCTATCTAAAGGCATATGCAGAATGTACCAATACAAATAAAGTTTTTGGAGGATTTTTTCTACAAATGAAGAAACAACAATAAGCTACCTCCAATAATAGATATTCGGTATTAACACCATTATTATTTGCACAGAACAATTTACAGTATCAACAACTGTGAAAAAATAACAATTTAATTCCACTGGACTTGTGCTTTCAGCTGCTCTCTCAGCAAATACAGACATACAGCAAATGTGAGAACAAAATCAGGATTTGTTTCGTACATGACTCCTGTGTAAGGACCATCATGGCATGTCCTTTGCTCCTGCAAAGTCCCACTAAAACATCTGGAATTTCAAGACTGCATATACAAATGCATACCAAAATTAGCATAAATATCTTACTTCTGGCTTGTCCTGTTCCTACTCAGCCACTGACTAATAATGACCTTAACTATACACACATACAAATAAGCTTTGCGCAGTTGAAGCAGCCGAGAATACCCAATGACTTTCCTTTAATTTCATTTTATATCTATCTCATTAGTTAAGTGGATAGCTCCTGTGCTGCAGCTGCTCCCATCTCCCTTAGCAATATTTGTATAGGCACATTCTTTGTTTTTTTATATAGTTAATTTCTGTAACAAGGGGGGAGAAATATTGATACAAATGAAAGGGGAAACTGTCAATACACAAAGTGCTGACACATCCATTAGGTAAATAAGCTAGTATTTTTTTTTAATTTTCTTTAATTATCTCCAGAAGCCTTAGTTAGCACTTGCTTTAGTCAGAAGTTTATTACATTGACAGTATCCCTTCAAAGGAAAATTCCAGTGCAGTATAGAAATTATTTTAACCAGTACATCAAAATCACTATGGTCCAATGTCAGACAGATGCAAACATATAGACAGGCATGCACACATACATTCTATATGATGGCCTTGGGAGGGAATGAGGTCTTCCTTGCATATCACAGAACAGCAGCAGTTTGCATCTTGAGAGCCTGGCTCACCTGCTCTCCAGCATCAGCAACCATAGGAAAAAGAAAGTCTCTGCTTCCCACACACTGAGACGTGTAAGGAATTTTAAAAGAGCTTTGTTTTACTGTAGGCTTGTAAAGACATCACACAAAAGCTTTACCTGAGCACTGCTGACTTGCTCCCACAGTAATGGCATTTTTTGCAGCTGAGGATTTAAGAGTACTGGGCAAGACAGGTTAAGAATGTCCTCTGAAAGTATAACCCCTGACGAAGCTGTGCTCTTGACAAAGTTGTAGCTGATGAGGAAAAGCATCAGCTTCTCTATTTCAAGTACTTGTGGGGTTAAAACCAACAGAACATACACTCATTTACTCAATTTTTTGGTTACTTATAAATAAAACCTTTGTTTTGACATACCTAAAAATTACTTCATTGGATTCCTTTCAAGAGCCTGGAAAGTCTTATATTTCTAATATTTCAAACATGAACATGTAGTTCTTTTGTCATTTTTGGCAAAAAAAAAGTGGGCCCCAGTTGAGAATTACAATTAAAACAGCAGATCCAACTGCCATAGACAGCTCTTTCATTCACTGAATAGAAGTATTGAAAATTATCAATAGCTCTATAAGAACTGCCCTGAGAATCCCCATCCATTCCTATCAACCAAATATTTACTTAGCATATCGTCTACTGGCATTAGTCTAATATGAGATTTGAGTCTTTAACGGCATTGGTAAAATGATGACAAGTTGTGGAAAGAAGTGGCTAAAACTTAAGATGAGTTCTGGATGGATTAGGATATATTAAAAAACAGTACCCCGTTGCCACCTACCCTATAGTTTCTCCTCGCCCTCTGTGTCCCATCCGTTTTTAAGGACCACCAGGCCTTGGGACAACAGCGGTTGCAGTTAGAGGATGTACATGCTGCAACCTCGGTTAGGAGGTGGGTGTTCAACCTATCGCATGCCTCTCCTGTTCTCAGATTGCTGCTCCTAATTCTGAGTAGCCAGTAGAGGCCACTGCTGCAACAGCACACATATATGCGCTCGCTGCTGCCAGCACTGCAGGACCCTCTCCTCCCAGTTCAAGCTGAGAAGAAAGGCATCAGGCTGTAAACCTCAGACCTGCTCCACGGTGGGATACCAGCCCATTGCAGCGTTCTCCATCAAGAAGCACTTCTCCTCTGCCCATCAACGTTTAGGCACGCTACTCTCATACAACAACAGAAGTTGTTTTAAGATTGAAAAGCGTGAATCTATTGCTGTGAAAAAGAACAAGAGAGAGACAGAAGAAGCTTAACTAGTTTCTTTTTCTTTTTTTTTTCTTTTTTCTTTTTCCTTTTCCTTTTTTTTTGTGTGTGAAATTCCAGCTATTATAAAAAGTAAGGTGCTTTCCACTGTCAACCAACATAGGTCTCACAGGATCTAAGGTTTTTATATCTGACAACAGAGATTAATATTAATGATTAGTACTGGCAACAGATTGCAACTCTCCATGACAAAGTCCAAGACAGTTCTGTTCTTTAGAGAAGTTATTTTTATAAATACATTCCTGCAAAATAACTTCATTTTGTGGAAACCTGCATGGGACTTGAGCCTACTTCTTGCTGAGAGAAAGTGTTAAAATATCTGGGTGCCTTTGACAGGTAACATGACTTTTATGTTGAAAGAAGAACAGTTTCCATTTTCAACAGCTTTAAAATAATTGTTCACCCAGCACTGCTGCAACAATTTGGTTCTTCACATAAATTAGCGTTTGGACATCCTACCCACATGAATAGATTTGTGGGTGTAGGCTTGGCTCACGAAAAACTGCTGTGCTAACTAACGTATGCTTAAGGCTTAGCGAAGTGCTGAAACACTGTTTTGATGAGGATTTTTTCCAAAGCCTGGGCCTCTGTTTTTTTAACCTCCCCTTCCATCTGAAAAGAAGGCTGGGATTTTTTGCATTAATTTGCCCAAGGAGAAGCAATGTGTAACAACTAATGTCAGAATTATCAGCTCTGGCACATGATAAAGGAGAAGAAAGTATAGGGGGAATAAATGAGTATTAAGGAGGAAAAAATTTGATGACTGCTATATGTAAGTACCAAATTATGTAGTCAGGGATAAAATCCTGGCCCTACTGAAATCAAAAGCACAATACTTGCTAAATCACATTCAAATGTCACTGTCAATACAGGTTATTTCCCAGATGCTTTTGCAGAAAACAACATAGCTCCCCTTGGGAGTATTACTTTATACACACAGCATCTCTGAAAGGAAAGGAATTCACATAAGTAGAAATCCTTAATACTATTTAGGGGGACTAGAAGCCTTTGAAGTATCTTTACTGTTTGAGTTCTCCATGACTACTCATTAGTAAAGGTAAGTAATTATTTCTTTTTACATAAATATATGATCCTCTACTTTTTGCAAAGTATCAGATTTGTACAAATACCATTGGTTCTGCAAACACTTTCCAGGCCTGTCTGCAATTTATCTCCTCTGAGAGTTACTTCTGTAGAAAGAAGAGACCTATTAGATTGTGACCAAAACATGTAATGAGATAAGGAGAAGGTACAAAAGGCATGTGTTCACCATGCAGTGTCAAATATTCAGAACTTGTTGCAGGCAGTTCTAAAATTCTTCGTATTTTGTGATTGCCAATGATTTTAGATGACAGTTCAAACAATGCATCCAAATTTTTGCTTGCCAAAGGGTACTTCTCTCGGTTTTTTTGTTTTTTTTTTTTTTTATTTAAATATTAATGTCTGTGCTGTCAGTTCTGAAATGGTGGAGATGGATTAGCAGCTTGTCCAAAGTATCAGCCAGGCCTTGTAGTAAACACTTTCAAAAGGCACAATGTTGGCAGAAAGCTTTTGAAATTTCAGTCTGCAAGTAAAATGTCAATTAAAGGTTTAAAAGACTTGTATGTTTGCATAGATTAACATTCACTTGTCCTCTCATGTGCAAGAAACTGATCACTTTCATTTGCATTTTCAGGTTCATTCACTTCTTCCACAGGGTTCTTTTCTTGCAGCCCACTATTTTCTGAACAAGAATCGTCATCCCCATCACTACGATGACCTTCAAGACTGTGTCTGATGCCATAAGCAAAGTAAATGAGGAAGCCTTTCAAAATGAAAAAAAAAAAAAAAAAGTTAATAGGGTTTTCAGGCAAGTAGTGCCTTAAAAAGTAGTTAGTTACTTCCTGGCTGACCATGTTTTCCAAAATAAGTCTCTTCTTCAGGTATCTGAATCAGAGGTCATGCTTCAGGTCTTCCCTGTTTCTATGGAAATTCCAGTGCATCATTTTTGCATAATTAAATGCTCTAATAGGTCATGGAAGCTACTATCTCTAATTTATGTCTAGATGGAACTAGTAAAATTTTCCATATCTTAAAGGAGAATGACTGATACACTGGGAAGAAACCTGTTCAAAACAGGTTTCTGCACAATTTTAGCTATATTTATTAGGAAAAAAAAATGTGGCTGATTGGAATTAGTCTTAGAACTTGGATTCTTCCTATTACCTCAAAATTGTATTTACAATTTTGACTGCATATAAATACTGCTTCTGAAGCATGCTCTTGTTTTGATCAGAAATATCAGCTGACTTTTATTAAAACAGACTTTTTTTCAAATATTTAAAGGAAGAGAATCAAATGTTCTAAGATGGGATTCAGGAATTCTAACATAAGAAGTGACTGAAATGAACAGAAGTACCTACCAAGTGCCATCCAGAAGCTAAATCTGATCCAAGTGTCTCCACTTAATTGTACCATCAAGTAAATATTTACCAGGATACTGAATGATGGCAAAAATGGCAATAGTGGAACCTAAAAGGAAATATTTAATACGTTTGTATTAAATACAATTTCTTGCATGTCACACTTCAGTTATACAACACAAACTAGAGGTGACATATCTAATCACTAAAAAGGAATTGAAAAAATAATTTACTGTAATATAGTAAAATTTTCTTTTTCAGTGGGTTTAACCACCAGTTTCTACCTTATCTTAAACTTCTAAGATACATTTTGTTTAATACACATTCTCTAAGGCTGTGTAGAAAAACTTCTCCAGTTTGTCCTGAACATATACTCATTATTCCTGTATCTACAGCTGAAAAATACTATATATTTTTATATATCCCTTCTTTCTGAAATGCCCATCCCCCCCCAGCTCCACCAGATTCCTTGACCTTCATCACTATACTTCATTATTTCCATTAAATACTCCATTAAATAACTGATCTTAGAGTGTAAGTGAAAGCTTGAAGTGAAAGGATTATACTCTGTGAGGTACAAACTGTATTGTGGTCCAAAGCATTGCACACATAACAGACAAATGACTGTACGCTAATCAGTTTCTGAATCGTTTTGCAGTTTCTAAGTGCTTAAACTGAGGTCTAAAATTACTTGAGTCTCAGCAATGTGCACTCTGAGGATGCATCTAAAGGAATACCTAGAAGATCAGTGCTGTCAGATCCACTAGTTGTAGTAGCAGCTGTTCACACCAATATCAGTGGTACAGCCATTTTCTGCAGCCATGCTCCTATTATGCATGTCACACATTCAATCTATGGGCAATAAAACCCCTTCTCTAGTCCTGAGAAGATCTGGCCTGGACTGCACATGCTGATGATTCAGCCATGACCACCTGCTATGCTTACCTTCACCAAAAAACCTGCAATAATGGCAGTGCAGTAATGAAAGACCGCCTGAAAAAGGACCATCTCTCTCTCTCTCTCTCTCTCCCTCTCTCTCTCCCCC
>JANZLQ010000056.1:14318060-14346375 GCA_026212715.1 Elanus axillaris
TGGTTTGAAAATTGGTGGCTTAGGGGGAAACATCCTGAAGGAAAAGCAAAAATGTGGATGTCAAACTTGGTCTCCCACTATGAAAGAAAAGTTATCCCACTGCCCTTGTGAAAAATAAACTGGCTTTGAAGCATATTGCAGGATACTTCGCAATGCTTTGAGACCTGAATGCAGTAGCGTAGCATGAAAACTGCTTTGGCTGAGTAAATTTTAGAAGAATATAAATAATTTGAAAAGTATTGCTGTGGCTAGAAACAACACAGAAGACAGTACATTTACATAGTCTGGTCAGATAAAGCTCATTCTCTTGTACTGGGGAAGATGCAGCATATATCTGTTCTCCTTTATATGGCTTGAAATGTAAAAATGCTGAAGACTGGAATTAGAACAGTCAAAATATTCCTGTGACACAACTAATAAAACCCCCTTAGTTTCTTAAAAATTAGCTTCCAGAATAAAACAAACCCCAATGGTGAATATATAGGTATATTTTTCATTACTTCCAATGGCAGACAACCCCACCCCAAACACGTAGTAGCATTTCCAGTCAATATTATTCAGAGCATATTTTTTCCCTTGAAATACTTGTGTTTAAATACCTCTCTTTTTGTTCAGAGAACACTGAAAATATGAGCCGTACAGAGAAAAGCCCTATGCTTCTCATCGTTAAAAAGTCTTTCCTAAGGCAATATGGAGGAAAACACATGTAGTGTGGCAGACCCCTGCAACTTGCTCTCAGCTTCTAGTTCTCCCCCAGTGTAAAATCTGCCAGTGCTGCAGGAGCAGAGAGGGGTCCTCTTCCTTCCGTCATGAAAAGTCCTGCTTCCTATGGCCACGCACAAGTTACAGAGACAACCTTCCCTCAGCGCTCCCGGATCCAAGGAGAAATGCCTCCAGGAAGAGTGTGCTCCACAGGGTGGGCCATATTTCAAGACCAGGAGTCCAGACGTCATTTCTTACATTCTCCAAGGCTGTTTTTTTCTTCAAGTGCAAAAAGGTGTGAAGAGAAAAGGTCTTGTTCGTTGAAGCTCTAATGATAACAGTACTGGTTCTTCCCCTTGTACTGACCTCATGCTTGTTAAATACGAACTTTATCTCTTTCACAGTTAATACCCGGTCAAAAAACAGAAACAAGAAGTTATGCTAGAGGTGAAAGCTACTAAACAGGTTAGGTTTCTTGTGTGGAAATATATGGAGATTACTTTTAAGGAGCATCACTCTCAACCATGACAATATCTAGGCATTTTTTCCAAACCATCTATCTCTAGCTAAAGTCTGTGAATGACTTGAGAATTATTCGTGTGGATTTTAGTTAACATTCTCAAGACCAGTACTGAATCATTTCCAACCACATAGATCCACTAGGAACTGTTGTTAATGCATAAATTAAGTGATTTCTTGCTTAATCATAGAAATCACCCATTCTGCTTAAAATACCAACAAAACCCAGTAGAAGCTGTAATTGCTTCATAATCTGCTGAATACAGAGACTCCATTTCTACTTGACTTCTAAAAGTTAGCCTTTCTCAGGCATACCTTTCCACAGTATAAGGGCAGGATACCCCCGCAGAAAAGCTGAGTGGGTGGCTAGACTAGCATTGGTGTTCTACTTCAATCACTTTCTGGTAGACTCCTGCCAGGTTAATGATGATGCACTGTACTGGGCTGATATGAATTTCTGTCACTCCTGGAGCTGGAACTACTTTCTGGGGTATAACCATATGTAAATAATTCCAAAGGGGCTTTATTAATTATTAATAAAAGACAGTTCAGCAGGTGAAAGCAAAAAAAAACCCAACCAAAACCAACAAACCAAAATCAACCACCCCCCCCAAAAACAAATGAAAAAGCAAACCTTGATAGCTACCGTCAACTACTTTCTAAATGTGGCCATAGAACTGAAGACTATGCAGGCCATATAGATGTGGTTGTAAGAGGGGCATGTGCCCAAATTTAAACAACGGAATTGGAATTCTGTATTTCCAAGAAGGTAGAACAAGCTTAAGAAAGTAGTTGAATTTCAAATTTGCACTTCTGTAGACATATTAATTCCCTATAATCATATTTCTTCCTATAGCATCTATAAAACACCTATAAAATATTTTGTGGACATTTTCTATATGTGCATGGTTTGCATTTATATTAACACATATTTCAAAACCTTTTGCACTGTGCAGAATTAACACAGAGCCAGCCAGGACATGTTTTTATACTCACAGAGCAAGACAAACAATTATTGGTATTAAATACACAAACCTGGTCAGGCTGAAGCCAACAGCAAAATTCCAAATTCTATCATTGGCATCAGGATTTGATTCAAAATGAAGACTTTGAATTAGGAAACAGGAAGAAGTAGACAGTAATCACAGAATGGGCTAACCCTTCCTCTCCCAACAATACACAACCACACCACCACAAGGATTGTTCACGCTTTTCCAGAATAAATATTTTAGGGGTGTCACCTTTTTTTCTGGATCTTTTTTCACTATCCACTGCAATCTCTAGCACTCTTTCAAGTTAGTCACTGTACAATTAAGAAGAAAAAATCCCAGCACTCATTATTTCACAGTAGAGCGCCATCATTACATCTTACATGGGTTGACTCCCCAAACAATAGAAATATAACCATGAAAATTATTTCTCTAGTTTAAGTTTGTTTGCAAGTGCCATAATATATATTGCAGACACTATGTTTAATGACTTTATCTACTATATCTAATATTTACTGTCATAAAACAATCCAGTGAATGTACCATAAGGTTTCTAGAATTTGCAAAAATCCACTTGCCATACATCTCACTGAAAACTGGAAAATGAGCAGTTATTTACTCATCCATGTAACTGCAGCATCTCCAAAACTTTCTTTGGTACCATTTCTAACTTTGAGGCACCAGCTCCTCTGGAATTGCCTCTTCAGAAGTGGATCTTCTTTTTATGGAAAATGCCAGAAACAAGATTATAGTAAGCCAGATTTAGTATTAACAGGATCCCTCTTTGCTTTCTGCCTCTCTTCATTTTTTAATCTTGACCTTATTATGGTACAGATTTCTTACAGACACTAAAAGTTCAAATCCTCCAGGGGCTGTATAAATCAGTTCAAAATCTCATCCTCATTCTTTAAATTAACAGTAGAAACTCTACTGACATCCATGGGGCTGGAAAGTCACTCGCAAGTGCACTTTCTGGTTCCTTCGGACCTATCACCTGGCTGTGATTAACAATTCATCCCTGGTAACACGGCTAAATTTATGGATCATTACAAAGACAGATAGGAGCCACACTGCTGCGGTTCGTTTGATTTTCTAAAACTTTATTCTGGGAACAGGAGCACACAGCAGCTACAAACCTAGGACGGTCCCTGGCTCCGGGCCAAAAGGCAGGGAGTACACTGGCTGGTGAAATAAAATAGCTTGTATCTGTCCCACCTAGATCTATAGCACTGTAAGGCAGATCAGTATGTCACCACTATGGAGTGTTTGGTTCAGAGGCCCTATGGACACTCAGGTTTGTGTGTGTTTTCAGTCATGCATACTCAAAACTACAAGAAGACCATATTGCTACCCAGCGGAGTGGCATTTTGTAGATTCAGCTGAAAGGTGTGTTTGTGTGCCTCAGGGCGTGTGACACAGAAGCATCAGAGAGGTGTTCATGAAGGTATGGGATTTGGTGGGGTACCAGCGAAGGACGCCACATCTGAGGCATTTTGGACAAGACTGAGCATAAAGAGTGCTGTCTGTCTGGAGGCAGCTACCTGCAATAGCAATAGCATCCCTAGCTTCTCTCTCCGAGGAAATTCTTGTTTCTCTCCAGAAAAGAGCTGTGATACATCCACTCTCTGTAGTCCACTTTTGCTATTGCAAACAGTTTGTTTCCAGTTACAAATCCAACTGTGTTTTGACCAACAACATTACTTTATAGCTTAGTTTCTGGCTTGAGAGACTTCTTTTCTGCTTCTTAGCAGCTACATCACACTTGGATTAATCTGAAGTGGCTCATCCAACAGTTCTCTGACTTGCACACCCCAAGGACTTTAGCAGCACATTCTTTCCATAAAGAAGTTGATCAGAAATTATCTTCTTGCCATGAAACAGTTGACCACATTACAGGGAATGAACTAAAAGAGGAAACTATTTTATTTATTTTCTTTTCCTATGGAAGGCTCATGTAAGACTTTCTCTTATAGTGTCAGAAGAATATGAACATATTTTCATAGAGTTATGCAGAAATTCATGCTCAGGGAATTTTAAATTAAAAAAAAAATCCCCATTAATTTGTAAAACTCTTGCACAGACTGAAACAAAATACTGCAGAAGCCCAAATGACAAACTGATTAAAAGCTGCTCTACTGTTGACTCTGGCTTGTCTCACAGATACTGTCTTGCAGCTACAGGCCAAAAAGCTGTGGAGTTTTACATAACTAGAGGTGCTAACTTTGCAAAAGCATATCCATGTGCTTGCCCATATAACCTACTCATACCTCACAGAAGTTAAACATGAACAAATGTGTTTGCAGGACCAGGGCCTTAGTGAACCATTGCAATCCCCCAATGGTGCTCTGCACAGCACGTGCTGCTTTGCCTTAGAAGTCAGGACTTTGCAGCCGACTGTAACAAACATAACTTTTGACATGCACAAGAAAAGAACCACAACATGGTTTGTGCAGCTCTGATGAGATTTGAGAAGATGTACTAGTATCCATAAAAGGATTCATCAAGTGCCAGCAAGAATCTTTTCTATGTCAAGATAAATAAATTAATTAGCATTTTAGTGGTTCTGAGAATAAAAATCCAGGCTACAACAAAAAAATAAAATTAGTGCAATCTATGTCCTAATCTACATGAGAGGATCATAAACATGTTAAGAGAGAAAAAGAATCTTTATAAAGCTCAACCGTAATGTAGGCTAGCTACCTGTATAATGTTATGACAGGATCATTTCTGAAGAGGATAAATTACAATTCAACACTTTTTAAAGGGCTTTCTACTTATAAAATATAAATATATTTGGTTTAGATTGCTTCTCATGGTTTAAGCAGCTTACTGAAATGAGTTCCTACAGAATGTTGTACAGATTAAAAGAAAATTATCACTTACCAATTCTTTCAACTTTTCTTTAATAATTCTCTTCCACTTTGTACTCAGGAAGAAAAATACCTCAAATCCTGACCTTCTGTAAGAGAAATGTAATACATTCTATTAAAAACAATCATATACTATTAGACTGATACAGACACAAAGAATAAATCTGCAAACATGCATTTCATATGTAACAAGAAGGGCTACATTGGCACAAATTCCTACTAGTTATTTTGACCCAGGAATGAGTCATTTAACCTAATATTAAGCATGTCCCAAGCAGCTACTAGCTATCATTTGTTGAATTCCAAATATTCCCAAGGGTCTAAAGAAAACATTTGTAGTGCTGACTCATAGTGCTGTCCCCAAGTCTAAAATCAGAGTTTTGGAGAAGCTTTGGAGAAGGAAAGTAACTATTTAATGCCATACTGTCTAGAAAAACAAAAAAAATCCACATACTTTTTTGGCCCAAATCCACACCTTGAATACAGGATAAATATAAATAGGAAAATTAGATAGGAAAGTTTGTAATGTATACAAAAAAGAGCCAAGAAAATCAAAGTTAAAACTAACATTTGATCTGTAATTGAAAAGAAAGTGCTATTCCATGCCTTGCCAAGACTTAAATGAAGTAGTCTCATATCTACCCAGAGATCTGGGAAAGGAGCATCAGATGCAGCTCCACACTGCGGCTTGGGAGGGAGCATGAAGAAGGCACCACAGGCCAGCTGAGGGGTGAGCGCATGTCTTCATCAGAGGCATGAAGTTACAAATGGTCTTTCAATAAAAGCAAGGAGAAAGATCTACCAGAAAACAAATTATTAAGACGTGCATTTTTGGAGATGTAAGCTATTGGATAACAACTTATTCTGCTTTTCCATAAGGCTGATGGAACTCATATTTCAAACTAAAGCAAAATTTATAAAAAGTATTCCACTTCTGACAACAGTCCATGTTTGAGCCAAATGTGTGGTAACATAATACTGAACATATTTTTTTTCTTCTAATGGCAACTTAGGTAGGTAATCAGACACATTTCATAGTAATTATCCTAGCCTATATAAATACAACTGACATTTTAAAATAGTACTTAAATCTCAAAGCCTTTAAATAGAACAACTTACCAAGCTTTTAGCCAAATAATGGGGCTCTGAGTTATTTATTATTAAAGTTATATTATTAACAAAGCTAGTACTTTTTTAGTTGTTTTGGATGTGTTTCCTTTATAGTTTTTTAAGGTTGCCTTGTTCTAGTTATCACTTTCTTCATTGTCTGAATTGACTAACTGAAAATTTATTTCCCAGTCCTATAATATAGGACTGTCATGCTTCAACTTACTCTTTTTACCACCAGCCAAATAATCTCCTTTCTCAGTTTACTTGGATTTTTTATTGTTGCAGGAATATTTGTCAGGGGGTTTTGATATTTTTGGGTTTTGTTTTTCTTTAAAAATATTTCAGTTGGAAAGGCTAAAAAGGGAAATCTTTCCAGTTACCATCTTTAAGGAACATTCATCTTTCCTATCAAAAGCAATTTTGTCTGGAAAATTTCTGTTAACTTCATTTCTACTTCATTCCTGAGGTATGTGATTAAGAATCATTTTCCATGCCAGAAAATGCCTGCAAAAATGATATGAAGGTTGCTGGGTTTATTTACCCTTTTTTAGGCTGTTTTTAATAAGTAACAGGGCTTTACTTCTTACCTTACGGTTACTAAGTTTTCATGTTTCCTCTTGTGTAAGGCATAAGCAAAAGCCTCTTACAAGATAACATGGGATCAATTCCATCTATTTTGTCCTCTTCAAAATCAGACCAAATAAAAAAATAAACCCCCGACAAACTAGTAGAGAAGTATTTACAAATGCAATCATGGAATATTTTTTTCTGTGCTAATAGGAAGATATGAGCAATGACTTCAGGATCAAAATTAAATCCCAACCCTTGCACTGCTGAAAATTGTATTGATCTGCACAGAAGCTGATGATTCTCTAAAAGTGACTGAGGCACTGATTTTAAAATAGAAATCATGAGAGCCCTTTCACATGCCTAAAGTCCTGAGATGGCTTCTAAAATTTCTATAAAGTCTATGTATTTTTTTAATGTCTCTGGCTGTGTACTCCTGTGTGCTTCCACAGGGGAGCCACAAAAGGAACAGCTCAACAGCCCCCAAAGTAGCCTAATTTCATGGTGCAAGAATGGAAATTAAGCAAATAACTACTGATTCACCTCATTTTTTTTCCTCCCTTCCCAGCCTCAGCTGGATGGTTTGATGGCAGAAGTGGTATCAGCTTCAGGGGGCTCCTGCTCCACTGAGGTTGCCCAGTCCCATCCCTAGGTCACAGCACCTCTCGGCCCATTTGACCCGTGCACCATACACTAAAGTGTTCCAGTGGGTCTTTTTGTTTAAAAAAACAGTGCAATTAGTTTTTTGTATCAATTTATTGAATATGGTTTAAAATAACTCAATTTTATATAAAGAAAGTGGACTTCCCCCCTTTTTTATGGGGATCAAGGAAGAAAGAACAGACAGGAGAGAGAAAGGATGAATGTATCTAATTTAAGACTAAAAGAAATCATGGATTATACTGGAAATAGCTTTACTTACAAAAGTATCATGGAGCTAAGGGAAGGGAAGGAGTTCCTATTACACATCTTACTTGTTTCTATATGAATTTTTATGGCACATGGAAAAGATGCCATCTTAAAGGGATTACAGAAAAAAAAAGAACTAGGTCACCTAATTGAGGTGCCACAACTTTCTCAGCATGGAATATCTAAAATTAAGTATGTATTAATTATCTGCCAATTATAACAGTTTTTAAAAGCCAAGTTTGCTTTCTCTTGCTTATGGAAATCCAAGAATTAGATTCACATATTGTTTATATTCCATATTTCAAGTATCTTAAGTCAAAGGTGGTAAGAATTAATTCAAGAGATTCTTACATAAAGGTTTTGACAAATTTCCTTTGCAACCAAGTATTGCTCTGAAATAATGGCAAAAGTATTTAAAGTAGGATCGATCACTGGATATGTACTGGACTTTAAATATTAAATCAGAGAAGTATTTTGCTTCCATTCTGTGTGAAAACAGAACTGTGATGTGCCCAACACCACTGGCAGATATCACTCACACCAGACAGAACCAGTGCACTAAGTGCACTGCTGTGATTTATTTTTGGCTTATATATCAGAACAATATAAACAGCATTCTATGTTCTGAAGTTAGTGGTGTTAAGAACACCCCACATTCCTTGGGGGTACTTTCTGCACCCTGCAAAATCAAACACCACTTCTTTCAAATATGAAATCCCCAAAATAATAAGTCACTTCAAAGTCACTATAGCAACCCTGTTGCAGAGCATTACCCTTTGACATTAAATGTAGACACTCCAGCCAGACATTCTGAATACGCACTATCTATATCAAGATCATACAAATCCTAACATCTAACATTATTTATAACTGAGGCAACTAATGCCAAGAGTTCCCTTTTCATTTTTGGCTTCAAATAGCATCACTGCATTTAATGCATCAGGAACAGTGCTTGAAGAACATTATAACATACTACTGGGTAATTTTCTGAAAAGCTTTTTATTTGTCTTGGTATTTTTTAAGCACGTCAGTAAACAGCTTGCCTGCATGTAACATCTCACAGGTAAAACATGATCAAGACTTCAAAACACAGCAAGAACCAACACTAACCTTGCTAGTCACGCACTGAGGTCTTAATCACAGATTTCCAAGTGGCTGAGCAACAGCTATGGGAAGTGACCCTATATTAGCCTAACCATGTGCTGCAGCTTTCCAGAGAGCTTACAATTGCACAGGCTGAAGTGCTCCATTTTGTCATGTAATAGGGCACTGCAGACAGCAAGGCTCTGTTCAGCATCTTCTGAAGACACACTTTGTGAACTTCTCTTAAGAAAGAAGTATTCTTTTTTATCTTAATCAAATCACAGTTATGCATGACAGTTGCCTAACAATGACAAAGGCTGCTGCTTTGCAGATCTATGCAGATCTGACTTAATGCATACAGCTTGAAACATTGGCAAGTCTGCCTGAAGAAACCAGATCTCTCTTGGTATAAATCCAGAACAAGTTTAGCAATAGCAGGAGAGTCATTTCAGCAGAGCATAAAAAAACATGCAAGACAGCACAAGCATAGGTTCATAAAGTGATGAATATTCTGAAAATAATAAATGACATATAGAATAATACAATCATCCCAGACAAAACCCAACTTGTGTGTGTGCACATGTGTATCTATACTCCCAGCCAGACAGCATGATGGTTCTTTACTTCCAACTTAATCTTCAATATAAATTATCTGGAAGGTATTGGAAAAGCTGTCAGCTTAGCAGTTCAGCAGATTTTCCCAGGAGGCTGCTCTGCTCATAAAAATCAAAAGTCATTTGAGCATTAAATTGCATTTATCGTACCTATGAAGCTACTTCACTGGCTATCAAATAGCACAGGGGAACAAACTACATAAACTTTGCTTGCAGTAAAATACTTTCAGTACCAACCGATGCACTAGATATAATAAATTACTTGCAAATGTGTTTTCAGGATAATTTGGAACCCATAGCAACTGGAAAGTGGTTGGGACAGCCCATCACTTCTCCCACATGAAGATCAGGTAAAATCCAGTTTTCCAGTTTGATTCTATTGTGGCAACAGAAAGCCCCATAAATTTATAACTTTTTATTCTATCTTCAGTGAATACAGAACATTTTTACCATCTCCTTCCCTTAGTCATTTTCTTCCCTTGCCACATCCAATGATCCCGAATGGCATGACCACCTTCTGACTTAGAAGGTTAGGGTGTGTCACACAGGTAATTATAGATTCCTTCAAACATCCTCCTCTAACTGATAGGTGTTGAACATTAGCAACACAGAATATCAAGCACATTGAGTTACCAAATTGTCTCATATTTGTTCTTCAACTACATGTTCACATCCTTCTTCTTTTTTATCATCTGCTTCTTTCAGTGAAACAAGATACTTCTCCCCATAACTGTTCCTAAATCAACTGGTGTTTCTAAATCTATAAAAAAATTAGCCTTGTCTCCAGCCATGCTGTGAATAACTTGTGGACAAAATCCTATAAAACACTAGATCCTAATACAGCCAATTCTATTTGCTTAAAAAACCCACTCCAAATGCACAAGCCAGCCCCCCAAAAGTCCAGACACTGCAAATAAGAGGACTAGTTATCACTAAATAGATCCACACATCCTTCCACACATTGTGTGTGTATGTGGGTTTGTGTGTGTGCGTGAGTGCAAACTACAGTATTTCTTGGATTGCTTCTCAGTGCCTCCTATGCAAAACGATAGCTTATTTCTGGGTGGCCCAGCCTTCATTGTTATTATGGCTGGATCACAATTTTGGAATAAAACTGTCCTCCTTCCTCACTTTCTCATGAGCTCTGGAGGCAATGACAGCAACTTGAGTTCCAGCTGCCTGCCTGTGCAGAGGCAGGATCTGACCACAAACAATTCATTACTTGCCCCAGGAGAAAAAAGTGGCCAGGACAGATTCACTATCTCAAGGGCCAAACCCAGAAAACAGGTTGCTAGTTGAAATGCAGAATTCTAGGGTAAAGTCATGGGAAATAACAGGCAGGAAAGACATCTCATTTTACCAACTGCTTGAAAAAAGCTTCTGATATCTGATGCCTTCTTGTTTAAGAGAATAACTAGAATACACACAATCCCTTTTTTGTAAAATATTGAGTGGCAAAATGCCATAGAAATTACTTCCAATTCGGAAATGCCATCACTTCCCTTACTAGTACTAGATGGAATATTTCACCAACTTACTGATTTTTATTTACTCTGATTAATAGGTTAGTACCATTTGTAAATGAGATATGTTTTCATAATGCAAGAGATTTTTGGCACAAAGACTAATTACACATTCCTCGTAGAAACACTGTTAAAACATGAAGCTTTAATTCTTCTATGCTAGCAACAGATACTCATATAATGAATTTTGTTACATAAAATTAAGACAAATGGTGTAAAATCCTTCATGTCTAATCTAAAAAAAAAATCTTAGCTAGTTTAAACAATAATCAACTTGTCAGCAAGTATATCTTGGCTAAGATCCTTTTTCACCTATGAGTTGCTTCACTGGCCTTCAGAAAATACCATTTTGGCATACAGTTGTCAAACTATTGGTCCTTTATTTCTGTTCCTAGAAATGCAGGCAGCAGTGCACATGCATTTCTCATGCAGAATGCCAGTTTCCAGCAGCTGAAGAGGCTAAAGCAGAACCAAACGTTCCTTGTGCTCAAATTCCCATAGCTTCCAGTTACTTTATTTCCCTTTAATCTTGGCCTTTTTTTACATTTCACATACATACTAAGTTAAATTTTTCCTTCTTTTCTGCCTTCTTAAATTATCATATGCAAAGAACAGAGTTTCATTTTAAAATCTTTTACAGACCCACTAGAGTGGCCTGGACGTCTTTTAATCCAAATATCCTTCCCTTTAACTAGAGCCTCTCACAAAAACATAGCTCTTCTAGCACTGAAATATTATGCATATCCATCTAAATACTAAGCTGGTTTTTCAGAATTAGTGTGCAAACAGTATCGCATGCCAACAGTAACTTTCTAACACATTATCAGTTGGTACCAGAGTCCATCTTGTAACATGAAAAGTGAATGGGATGCATTGTGAGTAATATGAGACCCAGACAAATGCCACTGTAATTGTGCAATATGTGATTTTCAACAGGTACTTAGACATGCCAGGTAACACATCATTATTGACTGCCCCGTTTAACTGCAATTGTGCTGATTTTGTGAGAAATCCAGAAGAGAAAGGTGGTTTGCTGAGATGACTGTTCTTCAAAAAGTAGTAGAGAGTTCCATCTGTTTCAGTAGAGGTTAAAACAATCCCATGAGCATCTTAATAAATTTGAAAATTTGCTTGAGTAAAGCAATTTTAAAATGTTAATATTTTCCTCAGTAGATTGGAATATCAAAAGCCATCACATAACACATTATATTTAAATGATCGATTTTAAGTATTCATTTCAAAAATAAAACTCAGAAGAAATTTTAAAGAGTTTTTTTGTTGTTTTTTTTTTAACCTGGAGCACTGTACTAGATGAATGAAAGTACAGCAATTCATCAGACAGAAAACTACTGAGATACAGTACTTGCTCCACTATGAAAGTGCTCTTTAAAACATTTTAAATTACTTGTAGTTTTATGATAAGAATCCCTTGTCTTGGTTCAAAAAAAAATCTAACAGAATTTTAAAGATCAAAAGAAAAACAATTGAGAAACACGTCGATGATAACAGAAGGAAAATCACTGCTGTATTTCAGCATTTCTCCACTGAAGTCTAGAAATGATAAGTCAAAGCACCTAAATACCTCCAGTTTCACAAAATTTATATAATCTTCTCAAACAAAGCATCCAGAGTTTAATGTCTGCTATTGAACTACCTAAAACATTATCTATCCATATCTTGGTAAAGAGAGGGAAAAAAAAGAAGAGGAAAATGCAGCAATTACTCGTCCATGCTTTATCAATTAATAACAACATTACTTTTTCAGGTTATTGGGTCTGAGGTGATAAACAGCTTTGAAAAAATTTCCTTCTCAAATGCTATCAATTTGGTATATTTAAAATACAAATAACAACTCTAATTAAAGTAACAAATTAGCACAGAAGTTTGGAAATCCAAGGCAGGAAGTCTGGGTCTTGTTAAAAGGATATGAAAGGTAAAGAGCTCCTTAGGACTTTCTAGATTAACAGTCACTCTGTACTTACTAGCTAAATTTCAGTGGTGCACAAATTAGACATGTTTTCTATGGTGCTAGCCAAATATAGTTTTAAAAGTCTATGATTATATGCACAGCAGAATTTCCTGCTGGAACCAAAGGTAAAAATGAACGTTGAAGATATGCTATATGACCCACTTGGAATTAATCAGCATCTTCTGATTTAGGCAGGGATTTCCCTAAAGGCTAACTTCCTCTCTATTTCCAAACTCTTCAGGTACAAAACTTTAAAACAGAGGACAAAACCAATGAGACCTGCCAGAGAAGACTGCCTGTTGTGTACAAAAACATTCGCATTTACTTTACCCCCAAATGATAGTAGAAGTTCTACCTCCTCATATGTAACTCTACAGTAGCGCTAGTAGTCATCCTAACTTAATGCTGATTATACTTAAAGATGAACTGGATGGTGACAGACTACAGTCCCTTGTTGACATGATGATGAGAGAAATCTTTGAAAACCCTGAGAGTCAAAGTCTGAAAAAGAAAAGTGGTGTTCTTCTAGCCATACAACATAAATTGGTATTGCTTCTGAAATTTTCAAGGCAACTTATTCTATGTGTCAAATTTAGCTAGTTAATGTTCTAAGCAAGAAGGCTAAGACTTCACAGGGCTACAGCTGAACATATTTTACTTACTCTGAAATTCCCTACAGTCATAAAGAGGAAAAAATAAAAAAATCTCCAAAGCATTAGAACTGATTCATTATCTTCAAAACTGACCTTAAAAAGAGGGGTTTTCTGATGGGAATTACAAAACCCACCACAAACTGCAGACAACTGTGCAACAGCCAGGAATACGTCTAAAAGGCTGTTTAGGGCAGGCAACAGCAAATGGATGAATTGTCCAGAGCAGAAAAAATGGGTTTAGTCTTGAAGGACATCAGTGGACTGCAATGTTTCCTATGAAACTGGTGATAGTTATTAAGCCAAAACATGAGAAAAGGAGAAAAATACAGAAGAGCTGCTAAACCCAGAGATCAAACAGATCAAAACCAGCTACTCCTTCAGAATAAAGACCCATTACTTATTTTTTAAGGATAACTTCGCTCTCTGCTGTGAATAGTTGTGTGAGTGTGTGACATTAGAAATTTTGTCATGACCTAGACATAAATCATCCAAAGAGGCAGAAAATCCCTCTGAGAAAGCGGACACAGCTATGCTACCATTTCATGCCTATCACTGTAAAATACACACTAGGATCAGTGACGTGATGACAATGCCATGACTACTTCAAAAGTTAAAGTAATTTTATATTGCCTTTCATTCTACTTGTTCCTAAAGCTCTATAATGCAGACTCTGAAAAAAAACCAAACCCCACAGAAAGATATTTCATGTGATTAAAGTTGTGTTCTGCTAACAGGTTCTCTTCAAAGAAAACATAAACAGAGCGTGGAAGTATCATTCAGCTGGGGAAATTGTTAAAACTATGAGTTTGGCTCTTCTTAAACTTAGCTTAGCTCAATTTATTCATACTTTTTTTTTTCCTCCTCTTTCTTCCACAAAGGACAAAAGAATAAACAAAATAATGTTCACAGTCTTAACTGCCTGGAACTAAAACAAAGCACATTTGGAGAAGCTTGTGTAAAAGAGAGGAGATGGACTCCAAGTGAACACGAGTAGTGTTCTGAAGATTTCATTGTTCAAAGTTTATCAAACCAAGTATATGGCACACAAAGAAAGCACAACTAACAAGCACATGCCGGATAAAAGGCTATTTGGAAAGCACAATCAAAACCAGATGAGAAGTCATGGATATGGAGGAGTTAATTTTTGGCATTGGTATGAATTCTGAAACAGTATAAAAGATCAAAGAGAAGCTACTGACACTTTGGAGTATGACATCTCCCCCTCCCCCCAAATGAATTTAACATCTCCCTATAAATATAACTGTATATTACATGGACTCTTACTCTTAGGCTTTGCATAAGACGTTAGCCACAAATTATTCCTCATAACATCCATGCTTAATACAACTTATCAATGTCCAGAAACAGCCCAAATTCTTATGCAACAGAATGCCCACTCTGTTGGGAAATGTATTTAGCACTCAGATGAACTGAAAATCTTCCTGTTATAAAAAAAAGAAAAGAAAAATGTTGGGCTGTAGCTGATGAGCAATTTTCTTTTCATATCTGTCAGCTTTTCAGATTACGATCAGTGGTTTGTGTTATAGCTAAGAGTAAAATGACTTGGTGACCCCATTTATTTGGATAATTCTTGAGGCTGATGTGGCTCAAATTCATGGAACTAATTTGTCTGGATAACAGCTTTACAAAGGTTCAGAAAAGTCTAGACATTTTCACTGTGGGAAAAAAAGATGCACAATCACTTTTATACAAACTTTAAAAATAATATCCTGCAGTCATCCTTTTATATTGCAAATTATAGTTCTAAAGTCAACAACAGATAAACTACAGCAGCTGAAAGTAGCTGTGTTTGTACAATACTGGAAGGTTCAAGGGAGATGGAAACAGCCTTTGATTCAACTATTTTGCAAGAAATGACACGGCAAAGAAGATCGGTTATCTGCAGTGCTATAGGTTCCACACAATTTTTAAGGTAAGTATTTTACCTAATCATAATATGATTAAAAAGTAAGCTACTTCTTAAAGAACTAGTTAAATATGTAATTTCCTATCCGCACTGACTGAGGCTCAGGCAGAAGAGCTGTAAGATTTATGAGAAGTTTGAGCCCAGTTTCTAGGACCCTAGCAGTTTGACTAACTGCAGAAAGAATAATAAAGGAAACGAGGGAAGAGACAAACATTGTATTTGAGTTTTACATCACTGTCTCTCACTACAGCTACAATTTTAGCTTAGAATTAGGTTTTAAAAGTTAGCTCTAACATATTTTGGCCTTACTCCATTCTGGCCTGCCAAACTATGTTCCAAAACTGGTTTAACTGGAACTGTGTTCAAACACTGCTGCCAAGCTGTTTTAGCTCCAGAACAGGAGGGGAAGGAAGAGTCAGAATTTATTTCTTTAAAAAAGAGAAAGAAAATACTTAATTCTTTATCCTTGATCCAGAAATTCAAAGTTATGTATAATCAAAAAGACTGAAATCCCTTCAAAATTAAGGGCTTTGCTATAAAAGCACTTGAATTTACTACAGATTGTAGCCACATGGCAAATTTCTTTCTATAAATACCCTGAGTCCTAGTTAGTGAAACAAAAAACTTCTCAGCTGTGCTAAGATAAAAAAATATCACTGCAATTATTCATACTGCAGTAACACCCAGCTCAGAATCAAGGCCTGTCCAAGAGCTTAATCTAAGAAAAATCAATGGTATGAGAAAAGCAGAGGTAAAACAACCAAATACAAGTGTAATGTGTGGATGGTGGGTTCATCTGTCTTCCTGCTGATGTGCAATTTCCCTGACTCTGTCAAAACAAGAAGCTCCAGTGTAGCCATCGCTGCTAATACCTTCAAACAAGAATGGAAACAGTTTGCAAAGTTCATCTTTCAAACACAGTTCAGTTGATTCAGGCCAGAAACTGGGTTTTTTCACTTCACAATTCAAGTTTGGCTGGCTGCTTCCTGCAGAATTACTTTTTCAATAGTCAACTGTTTGCCCAAGTGGAATCCAATAGGATTGTTTCCTGTCTAAATTCTTACATCCAGGTTTCTCTCTTTGGTGCTTCTTAGGTTATGCAGATTCAATATTTTCCAGTACACAGCAACTGCAACTCTTTCAAGCACTGTCTTTACACTTCCCTCTTTTTGGCAAAGCTCCATCAGCTGAAGATCCACAGTCAGTCTGGAATAAGAAATCCCCCTCTTTGGGTACTAAATTTCATGAGAGCACATGCACACACCAGGAACGGTCCAGTAAAAGCGTTTTTATTTGACTTAGACTACATGGTGTCATACTTAGCTCAATTTTCACAGACTACTGCCAGGGTAGCTCGAGATAGGTCATGAAATCATGCTAGAATCTTATCTCTCTTTCTGACTGTTACCACCGACACAGAGTGAATACATCAGTCTCAGAGCTCGGAGACCAACAGTGGGACATGCTTGGTTCAATACTAGCTGCAGAACTGTCACCGAAACAAGTTTTGAAATGGAATCTGAAAGAATGAGAGAGTTATGTACAACAAGCGAAACCCCATTGATACTACAGCCAGGGCAACAACCTGACTGCAGCATGCATAGGCAGAGCCAAATCACCATTGGCATGTTTACATTGGCATTTTTGTTCAGATCAGATGCATATTTTCAAAGCTCTTCTCCCACTCACCCTGACCATTCAGTGTGCTTTTGTTCACTCCATGGAGCAATCCTGAACCATCCTTTTGGATGAAAGGAAATTTGAATATTTGCTCCAGAACAGCACCTAATACACTCTAACTGGTAATGGAAATTAAGTCTGTGGGACCAGACAAAAGCTAAGCTGAAGTCCTCCCAGTTCTCCCACACATACAAAAACATAAGTGGTCAGTGAATCTACAGCACCAAAAGTTTTCCTCTACAGCTTCATTCCTGCAGAGCTGCACCAGTTGCTGAAGTAGACACTGCCACTGCACACAGATAACAGTGAATCCTCAACTGTGAAGGCTGCAGTCTGGTCTGCCAACCCATTTGAATGCAAAGATGCTTACCAGACAGCTAAGCTCTGTGCTCCCACTGCTTCAACAGCAGTTACAGCACAATTTGAACACCTCAAGCTGGCATTTCCACCAAAATAAGTGGTGTACCCTGACTGGATGCTTGCTCCTACTTTCTTCCCTTGGGCCAACATAAACATTTCTGTGGCTGCAAAGCTAATTAAAACAGGGAATGGAGCCACAGTAATACTGAGTAGGTACAGTCAGTCAATTTTGACCCAGTTAGTTTTCTGATACAATTCACTACAGAGCTGCACAAGTTCTTGTACCAGCATTACTGCAGGGTATATATGGAGAAGGATAAACTGCTGCAGGCAACTGGCATTGTTTCTTTCAGGAGCCATGCTAGCTGCAACATTTGTGAAATGTCAGACTTAAAATATAACTCCTTTTTGGTGCAACCACAACTCTGAGTAAGGACAAGTTCATTCTCAAGCAATGCAGAGCTGTCAGGCAAGCTAAGAACCTGTAAATGCCACAACAGTCTAAATGGCAAGATTAAAGTCTAGCATATAACACTGCAGCAGTGTTGATGGTGGATGACTCATAATAATGTGTCAAATCTGATCCCTTCACTGGCAGAAACACCTGCAAAAGACAAATGCATTTTGAGTAAGCTTGGACAGGTCAGTTGTTCAGTTTGGAGCATTACTGGTACATGTTAGGGAAATAGAGATATTTAGAGAATACTGGTTATAAAAGTTACTTTAAGGCTTATTCTATTCCAAGTTCTGTGTAATGAACTGAATTAATACCGACACCACACCCTGCACCCTGTGGCATTCCCTGTCTGATGGGAATGCCAAATGAACCTCTGACTCCAAGTTACTTGATCTGAAATTCAAAAAGTATAATGAGGCTTCTACAGAAATAATATAGACACTGGTAGTTCTGCTTTACTTCTAAGAAAATACTTCTCAAGTTCTATTTCAGTGTATCTTTATTTCAGTGTGAACTGTAGGAAAAAGCAGCTGAGAAAGACAAGGACAGCAACCTAGAGAAGCTGTATTTGTATAGGAGGGATTTATTTACTTATTTATTTCAGTTTTCAGTTTCCACAGCTGTGTTCTCAGTTTCTGGAGGAGACTGTTATAAAAGCTCATCCCCACCATGTGCTGAGATAGTCTTAATACTTGAACTTGGAATTCAGGTGGGAGGTACTGCTGAATTCTAGGGCTCATTATCTGAATCAATACTAAGTAGACTTCTCCCACTTCCCTTTTGATATAAATTTCATACTGGTAACTGTCCACCTGGTTCAAAGGGCTTAGGGTATGCCTTTTAGTACATAGTATATGTCTCAGTATAGCAAACAGGCTGCGGCAGGCATCCAGGCAGTATCTTCTTCCTACCGTCCAAAACCAAGCCGGTATACTGTACAAGCCAGAAGTCACACACAAAACAGTCACACACACATCCTTGTAAAAAAAACAGTCCTTTGGTTGTTCTTTGGATCATTTAGTCTTTGGATGTTGACTTGCTTGACAACTTAAATTTCACTACAGAAAACAAACAAAAAAACCCCCTCTGTATCAGCCAGGGTCTCTTTTACCTATAAATTTCTCCACTGCTAAATTCCCACAGTCTAAAACACAATACAATGCTGACCTATTATCTTAACTAGTGAGCAAGATCCCAGAAGTGGCTGAAGGTTCAGACAAGCTTTCTTGGTACAGGTCTTCAATGATACATACAAGGAATGAAGAGAACCTCTCTAAATGGTCAAATCAATAGCAAAGGCCAGTAAAACAACCCACACAGGATGGGAGCAACATTTTTGTGATTTCCATTCTTCACTGCTTAAGATGGTCAGCTGATCTTCCCTATGCAGTCCAGTGTGGGATCATATTCTGAAACATCAATTTGAACGCATGGTATATACTGCTTCACATTTTGCAACTTTGAGTGGGATTTTAAACCCAGCATTTTCCTCTTCTTGGTCTGAAGCATATCCCACTTCTCCATTTCTTGAAGGCTAATACAATATCAAGCTTCACCTCTTCAGGCAAGAAAACGTGTTTCTTGCAATGGCTCCTACCTCAGAGTTCATGCTCACAAAATTATCTTTCTGTTCTGCCCAGTAATTTACCCAATTTACCAGCAATACTGAACCAAGCCAAATAAATTTCAGCAGAACAGTATCAGTCACAAAAAAAAATGCTAATGTCAAGGACTGCAGTATTTCTGATGGGGCAATCCAACCTTTCCCCTCCTGGGCCCCCAGAGTAGAATATTCAGTCTTACGCAAGTTCCCTGGCTGACCCAGTTCCACATTCAGGCAGACAATTTCTATAGTCTATCCAACTGTGGAGGTTTTGTTGTTGTTGTCCCTGAAATCCCGCTTGCTAAATTTGCTAAGAGAAATGCAAAAGTTCTCCACTTTCAAGCCAGCAGCTATGCTAGTTGAATGCCACTTCACAGAAGTAGCACTGTACATAAAATTGCTACGTACCACTGTTTCAGGTCTTCCTCCAGCCTTTGGGTGAATTTTTCAAGGGGTTTGTTTACCATCAAAGAAGATCCTATGCACAGTACTGCCAAACTTGTCTCCCTAGAAAGCAGATGTTCCATCAACTACTACAGTTTTCCCTTTTGACTCAGATGATCTGTTTTCAAGGGTTTTCAATCTCCTCCAGCAAGGTGGAGAAATTCAATGATGTCAAGTATCTCACATGCCCTGCTGTGCGTTTCCAGAGTCCTGTTTCCCTGAACATAGCAGAAGTCAAAGTACAAGGAGTGAGCTGCTTCGCTTACAGTTCCAGGCTTCTCTCCAGCCACCACTTCCAACTCCAGGTTGTCCATCTGGGGAACACTATGAGCACCATTCACACCATTCTGTGTTTCTGCTGCCCTTCTGCCATTTGCGAACAGTTGCAATTAAACCAATTAACTGTTTGACTATGTGCTATCAGCAATGTTTTTGTTATCAAATCCTTAGAAACCATATGGAACATTGAAACCCATACTTGTGTTAGTTAGGTTTCAGCCATGCTAAAATACTGGATTTCATTGTTCCCTGATGTAGATTAAAGGGATACTTATCCCCTTCACCATCTTCTACCAGAGTAATTTGTACTAATCATCACACAGTTGTTTGGATAAATATACTGTAATATTGCATGTTTTCATAAACAGGCACTAGAAAATTATGTTGAAAAATTCTGATAGCTTATAATAGCCTACTAATAAATGCAAACCAGAGTTAGTGTTTGGGGCAGGGAGGGAAAAAGAGGGATGTTTTGCAACTTCAGTAATTTCACTGATTCCTATGGAAATATTCCCTATTTACAATGCAAAACAGAGATCAGAATGAGGTCAAATATGCAGTAATTGAACAGTTATAGTAAAGATGTAACAGATGCAAAGTAGGAACTATCTAAAATCCTTCATAAAAAACCCAGTTTCACATACAAGCCATTTACCAAGCAAGTCTAAAAGTGCATTGCCAAAAATGCACTTGGTAAGTGATATCTTCTTGATTAAAAATGTATTACTTTCTTTAGCTCCTGTCCAAAGGAATGAAGCTATGGAACTGAACTCTACGGGAGGTCCTATGGTACGGGAAAAGTATGATTCTAAATGCCCAAACCTACTTCAAAAGTTTGAGCAATAAAACACTCCTATGACCAAAGTTTTGAAACTAATGTTTTCTCCAGTAAAAAAAAAAAAAGAAAAAAAAAAGATTATGATCTAAAAGGAAGGAAAAACAAAAACCAGAGAGGATAAGAGAAATTACTGTATGTTTTACAGCTATGTGGAGCATATTTGATAGTTCCTCCCAATGGTGGTACAATTCAAGCAGCTCATACTGCTGAGTCTGTTCTTTTCTCTGCGTCCATCCCTTAGTTGTGGCTGCACAGCCATGTGTGTGGCCATGTGATAAACTGGAACAGGGAACTGATCCTTAATCAAAAGTATCCCAAGGAAAAAAATGAATTAGTTTCCTAATCCAGTTCATTGCACAGTACCACAAACAGCTGTGCAGGCGCAGAGGGGTGGTTACTGAAGCAGGAACCGGAGATAGCAGCCTGGAGCACAAGAGCTATTCATGCTGACATGGCTTCAGTAAAACACACAAACTATACATATGAGCCCATCCAGACTGGGAGAGCTACTTGTTTCACAGAGCATAGTGGACACATTTTAGTTAGTTACAATGAAATAGTGTAAACATTCACTTACATAATCAGAAAGCTGACTTAATTTATTGTGTGTGGATAAAAATGCAACATCAACAGTATTTTACTGCAAATTCTGCTCTTTTTGCATCTGGTTCATTGAACTAAGTGCAACCCATCTGTTACCATACAAGACAGAAAAACAGCCAAATAGAAGAAAAGCCTCTTATTTAATACAAATCCAAAATTATTTGCTTAGACAATTAATGAAGTGGAGTATATAGGCAATTAAACACCATAGAAGGCTTTACGGAGTACTACAAAATGGAAGGAAGGTTTATAAAAGTTTGTATCTGGGACAATTAGAAATACAAAATGGGGTTATTGAGTCTGGTGTTGAAACCAGTTGCCTCAGAATAAGGCACATGCATGTAATAAATTAAAATTGTCTAATAAAATATTTCTAATAGTTGGACATTGCATGGGAAACTGCAAACAATTCTGGACTGGATACCCAGAAGCAGTGTCCCACTAAGGAATAAATGTTGAAACAATTAGAACAGATTTCCTTTATTTAGGGAAAGTATGTTACAGGGCTGATTTTTCCCTCCAAGTTAGTTTCTTCTCTCTCTACCATGCAAAACTCAGACAGTGAATACCTTGCTGCTGTAAGACAGTCCTTCTACCAGAACACCTCATAACAACTGATAACTTGGTACCACATGGTATTTTTCAGTATCAGGCTCTATCACCGTGATGAAAGTTGCATTTTCATGGCACAAATGATTTCTCCAAATGACATATGAACATCTATTTTTTAACTCCTGAAAAATTCTTCTAATTCGTTGAATTCAATTTCAGAGGTTGGACATTCAGAAGAGAGCAGGGAAAACTAAACGGAGGTGAAGAAATTAACAAAAAGCAAGAGTGGTAAGACAGTCATATATGAAAATCATAATTGGCAGAGATACAATAAAACTAAGCTCTAAAATCAAAATGTATAATTTTGGGGAGTATGTGTATGTTTGGGGAGGGCAGTGGAAGATAATGGATTAGTCTTCATGATGACCTTGGCCTAAAGCATCCATGAACTCAAGCTCTGATGTGTCTGTCATGCACTTCAGCAAAATTAAATTATTATTGTTGTTGTTGCTAAAGAGACAAGCAATATCTATCTCTAATGCTGTACTGCTTTTGGTTTAAAAAGATAATAAGACACACTTGACAAAGAAAGAAGCAGAGAACACATCAATTGTGAAGTCACAACACTTTCCATGTGGGAAAACATATTTATGAACAACTCATTCCTCCAGAAGGATGTACTTAAATAATTTCAGTGTCCACTGTGGGATTGTTCTACCCTATTTATTTTATTGTCAAGGAAATTTCTGCTAGCAAGTCAGCAGGAGCAAAACCAAAGACCATAAAGTATGCTCTTCTTCCTAATGTTCTGAGAATATGTGAGCAAGCCAACACTGAATGTTTTACTTACATCACAGGTTTAGTTTTCATGGAAGCCAGAGAATGATGCAGACCTGATACAGTTCATAACCTAAGTTCTGTGCAGCACAAGAATTTATGCAAGACATGACTGAAAACCTGAAGGTCTCGGGTGACCTGGATCTACCACATGCCTTAAACAAACCCATTCAAACTCTCAGGAGCAAACACTGTGTGAATCACCACTGCTTCCCTATGCAGCATCTCATCTTCACCCACCATTGCTACAGAAAACAACCTACCACAGAGAACCTCGTAATACTCATTTCGCCACATAAGTGGTATAACATAAATTTGCCACTGCTTAGCCGCCATATGACCCAAAAGGTTCTTCATATACAATGATCTCTCTCATTTTTTTCCTAGATGTTATGTTGCACGAACCATGTATTTCTCTGAGCAGAAAACACAGAGCTTGGAAATAAGGGGAGCTCTGCATACCATCACAACTAAATACGATGTGCTTAAATTCCACTCAGTTGTTTAGATCCCAAGAAAAGTCCTACTAGATATGCTAGATTTGGTTTCAGCCATGTGGATACTGAAAAACAAGGATGTTGACTTTACTTTCTGTCAGGTATTTAGATCTTTCACATAAATGGGCAAATGACAAGAATCGATTTGGCTCTGGACAAGAAGGCAGAAAAATAAAAATACTGGGAGAAGGCAGTTACGCACCATAGGAAAAATACTTCATCTCCTTAAGTCTATTGCCAAACATTTTTAGCTCCAGCACGGTCAGGTTATGGGGCTGTAGGCATAGTTTGTTTGTTTACACCATCACAAATCACTACAAACCATCAAGTTATTCCACATGAATGGATGTAAACATGAAGTGTAGCAGTCTATTGCACTGAAAAATAAACTGGGAAATGGGAAAGACAGCACTGTGAGAATATGAGGAACAGCAACTCACCTTTGAGGCTTCCTTAAGAGTCAAAGTACTTTATGAAATAACTTGAAAAGATATTTTAATCTTATTCATAGTAACTATGTAGGCCAATTTAGAATGGGGCACAGAATTAAACTAACAGAAAGGATAAGATAACTTTCAAGGGATGGCAAGGACAGGTACATAGGTCACCTTCAAACAGTGAAAACCCCAGAGCAGGTTTATTAGATACAATAGCTAAGTTTCCTTACAGATGGTACTTTAAGAAGTACTGATTGCAACTTCTCTGGACTTTTCCATCTGACAGTGAATACTGTAAATGCAAATTTTATAGTATTTCTAAGCAAGCACTGCATACTTCTTGGTAATTCGTATCACTGAATTTTATATTGGAACTTTTTATTGATCTATTTCTAGATTAATGCAATTTTTCTCTTATTAGTTTGTCAGCATAGCAATTTGCCTAGTGCATACTGATGCCTTATTGAAAAATAATTTTTTTGAAAAACAAATTCATAGATGTAAGAGGCACCTTCTACAAACACACCTGAAGGAAGCCCCCAGCTTGGGACCTCCCTCTTCACAAAGAAGGAGGCCTCGCCTCCTTCCATCAGCAGAATGGCCCCTCCTTAGCGGAAACCTCCCAGGGCCCCTCCCTGGGTCTATGTAAAGAAAGAGGGTGGACACAGTTTGGTAAGCAGTGCATAGGTGTAACGTATGCAGATTTTCTAAAGACATCGCTGAGGAAAAACAACAGCAGAACATATAAATTACCACATACCCATTATTGCAAAAATGCGTCAGAACTTTTGCTGGCCTACAATTTCCACACAACAAACCTGATGTTGCGTGATACATACTTCTTCAGTACTATCCTTAAAAGCTCTCCCCCTCTTTGACTCCTTGCAGAAGAACAGAGCAATTAAATTCTGTGACTGACTGCACTCAAATACTTACTGTTAGCTTTAAACTTTAAAACAAGTTAGACTATCATTATAAGGACCAAAAATACTGCCTAGTCATCTAAACTACTGCACACTGAAGCACTGCACCTTTGAAAAGAACCACACATTCATGCTAATTCTATATATCCACAAGCTTTTTCATCTAGTTCACAGTGCTGAAAGTATTTCATGGCAAGTCACATCCCATTGTTTTCTCTCAACTGCATGATAGTCCAAAAACATTCAAGGGCAGAATAAAATCCATATTACACCAAATCACTCATAAACAGTGAATTCAGAGGAATTAATTTAAGACCTCATGGGAGTAATCAGATATCTTCATGATATCCAAATGTTACATTTTCCTTAACTAATATGGAGATGTTTCTTAGTCTAAGGAAACTGAGAAGAGGACAATAAATAATCCCTTCCAAATTCCATTTCAATTATTATTTATTACATAACCACAATGCACATGGTGCTGCACAAACAAAATAAAATAAACACAATTGCTTTCCCATCTTGTTAAACAGCTTGCAATCAAACTCCAGATAAAGAATTAACTAACCTCAAACAAAATGGGCAAGGACCACGGATTAGCTACATTAATTCACACAGCTATAGAACAGGTTATCCACATCGTTCACTGTTTGCACAGTAAAGGAAATGAAGATTTGGTTTCATTGACTCCAACTCCCTCCCCCAAAAAAGAGTCACATAAAGAAGAATGTTCTTTAAAGCAAAAATAAATGTATTCCATACATTTCTAAAAAAGAAAAATCACTTTATTCTGGAAAGCAAAAAGCACAGGTAAAGTTGCATATAAAGCCTGGCAAAATCACTTGGTACAGTTTGTCTTTTCCTTCAGTCCAACCTCAACTGACAAATGATTCCTAGTTAAGTTCCCTGCAGAAGATCTATGAAGAAAATTTATTTATTTGGATTTTGTCAGTTGACATCTTTCCACATTTTGTCACCTTTCTACAGCAGATAAACTGCTGCTCACCAAAATTCCAATAACCAGTGCAATTGGATGAATCTAATCAAGTACCACTCCTTTCTGGTAGTACACCTGACAAAAACATTTTCAGAAATTGGATAGTTTAGTGAGAAGAGCCATGCAAGACTTCTAAAAACCAATGTTACCATCACAAAGAAGCAAACCCACCCTGCCTTTAGTGATACAGGGGTCTATAGCAGAACACTGAATCACCAACACTGACTCTGCCCATTCTGATCACTTATCAGAAACAGCAGCTGTTATGTGCACTCTGCTGCATTTTGGATGAGTTGTCTGTCATAGGGAACTGGGGGCACCAAACATCACCTTTTTCTAGCAACTGCATGGAGGTCTTTATATATCACCTACATTAGCTATTGGGTATGGTAGGAAAAAGTAATTGAAAAAGTGAGATGGAAGAAGAACCAGCATCTGTGAACAAGCATGAGAATAATGTGATGGTTTACACATGATCGTTTCCTCCATTTTTTTCCTGTGTGTCTGGTTTACTTCTACTTGTCAGATGTGTGCAGCCATCGAGACACTGATAAGACATTACAAAATAAGTTTTGTAGAATCATCCTATGGCCTGGATACTTATATAAACTAATTCTAGATAATGCCATGCTGTTTCTAGAAGCCATAACCCAAACTAGAGTACCCAGCTGTTATCAGACGTGTCCTTCCCACTGCTATTTTATAGCACTCAAAAGTTCATTGCTGTCTGAGTTACATTTTGAGAGGCTAGATCTTTTTTGGAGATTCTATTAACTTTATGATATGCGAATGGAGGTATACTCTATCTGTGAGGACCTCTGTTATTACGTTTAACCATACTAATATTTCACTCTAGTTTCTTAGTTCTTCATATGTTGGCAGTGTGTGTACATATATAGACAACCATCACACATACATGGGAGTCTATGCAGTCTAGGACAGAATCTTAATGGCCACAGTAAAGAAAGCATAGATATGATGATTGTCTATGTATGCTATTCCAGTAGCACCTCGCTCTAGTTACGTTCAATAAACACAGACCCAGCACCAGCCATATCACTTGACATATCAACTTTTTAGACTGTCACAACCTGCCCACCCTCATTTCTATGGGGGTTCACAGTCAAGTCAGACTGATGGAACTAAAGGATATCGGTGTACAAAGTTGCTGTAGATCATATCTCGACATTAAGAGATGTGCAACAACCATCTCTCAAGCAGAATGCTTTATTCAAGGTAATGGTGCATTTCTTCTCCAGCTGTGTAGATCAAGATGTCCTGAGCTAACTGCTCATCCTATGGTCAAGCACATGCAATACATTTCCCCATCAGTATCCTACATACGTTCAGAAATCCCTCATTCCACACATATGCAATCCTATGGAGGAACTCATGAAGACAATGACAACATTCAGTGCTTTTCTAAATTATCTTCCCCTTGGAGTACGTCCACTCAGATAAATTACAATTTTGAGATCAGGCAAGATAATACTGAGGATCTTGGATGACTGTCAGCAATGACTCAACTTAGGAATCCCAGAAGCCACTGTTACTCGCTAACCTTTATAACTCTCTCTGGAGTTGTAGTGGTAGATCACTTACACAAATGCTTTTCCCAGCAGAGATGAGGACACGTTTATCGTTTTCTGAAAGCTCAACTGTTTGCTTCCAACAGCCCTGTCCCTTGACTTACCAATACTAAATTGTTTAGCTACTAAACCAGTGGCATGAGGGTGATTCTTACCCCAACTGGACAATGCACAGAAGGTTGAAGAATCGGCAAGACTGAGGATCAGAACTGTATTGTGACACCGAGGGATCAAAGGCGATGTGATAAATGGTAAAGGTGTCATGAAGGTGGGCACTTTCAGATACATGAAAACTTTTAGACACAGAAAAATGACTCCAAATATTTTTGTATACTTTTTAATAATTTCACCAGCATATAAAATGATTTTTAATATCTTAGTATGTAAAAAGCTAATGTGTATACATGAAGTTCTGCTTTAAAGTCACAGATACGCATACAAATTACATTGCAAACTGCTTTCTACATATTTGGCTATATGGCAGTAATAGAACACTAACAGCCTGGGAAGTACTTGAGGGAAGAAGGGAAAAGAAATGGCAGAAAATTGTTCATTCTAGTATCAAAAATGAGCAATAATTCAAAGACAGGACTGGTAGCCTACAGTGCATGCTATATTTTACATTAATGCCCTACCTAATATTGCCTATGTAAAAGAAAAATCCCTAAAAGGTTCTACCCTGAGGTATGTCATACTATGAGCTGGGGAGAATTTTAGTAAAAACAGGACAGCGGGCAAACCAGGAAAGTATGCCATGTTTTGGGTGGTTTGTTTTTTGGGTTTC
>JANZLQ010000056.1:14349516-14377908 GCA_026212715.1 Elanus axillaris
GGGTGGGCACCAAGACGAGGTTGGCGTCTTCGGGGGGGGTGGGGGAAGAGCCCCTCCAACCGCACACCGGGGCCTCTCGCCCGGCGCGGGCGGGGAACGCCGCTTCCCCCAAGCCCTCGCCCACCCGGTGCCAGGGAAGGGAAAGGCGGGAGAAGGGCACCACTTACGTGGCCCGGGCACGGCTCCCGGCTCCGGCGGCGGCGGCGGGTCTGGCTGCGCCGAGGTGCCGAGGCAGCGGCGGGTCCCTCTCAGCGGCGGGAGCCGGGGCGCTCCTCCCCTCGGGAAGCCCCCATGCCCGGCCTTCCCACACACGTGCGGGGCCGGCAAACCCCACCCCGCCTCGCCGACCCCCTTCCCGCCCTCCCCTCCCCTGCTCTCCTCTCCTCCCCTCAGGAGTCAGGCCACCCCCTTCAGCCGAGCGGAGCGGTGGCGCGGCGGGGAGACGGGGGTCTTCCCTGAAGGGTCAGGCCGTGTTTCCCCCTGTGTCCCTCGGGGAAGGGAGGCCGGGCAGCCCCGACCCCGGCCTCGGAGCCGTTACAGACACACACACACGCACCCGGCCGTTGAAGAGCCCCCTGCACCTCCTAACGGCCGAGGAGCGACCGTTAAAGTCCCACCCGCGGCTCCCCCCCATTTCTCGTCACCAGTAGTTTGTCGCCGGGGCTTTCGAACCCAGTTTTACCCCGAATGCTTTGAAGTTCTACGTGCGAACAGCACCCGCGGGGGTTCATGACCCCTCCTCAGGAACAATTTTCCACCCAGACTTAGGCAGGCGAGCGTGTGGGTGGATGCCTCCCCTGGCCTTGCGTTAGGAGGCGGGAGGAACTGCTGCCCCGGCGTCGGCTGCCTTCAAACTGGCCTTTACCGCCTGCTGGATGTATTTTCCAGGGCAGCTTTTCAGGAGCGTGCGGTGGGCTGGTGCGTCATGCCCCACTCCACGTGGGATTTCGTGGCCAAGCTCTAGGGAGCGGTGGGAACGAAGGGGGAAGAGCTCCTGCAGCTGTCCTAGCGGGTCACGTATAGGAGGTTGCTTTGGGGATACATCATAGGCAAAATTTGGCTGAGAGCAGTAAAAAGTGCCACAGGGTGGGATACAGCACCAGCCCGCCACGCGTACGATGATGCTTTTCGTTCTGGTGTTGTCAGTCAGCTTAATAAACTGCCTGTTCCTACAAGCCTTGTCATATTGGTTTGAGATGCCCGGGGCTTGGCAGCCCTGGCCATCCACAGGTTGGAGAGGTTTTGTGCCTCTCTCTCTGCTTCAGCCGAAATAATTCAAATTGTTCCCCTGGGGCAGATATCTTAAAAAAACTCATTTTAAGGCTAAGAATGGTCTTAGGCTAAGAATAGCTAATGCTAAGAATAACTAACATTAAGAATAGCTGGAGTAAATCTTACAATCATCATCTCCTCCCTGCATACATCCTACTTACATAAGTCCTTTCCTTTCTTTCAACTCTGTAATCCGAATACATCAAATCATTGGGAATACCTTTAAAAATTTTGGCTGTGGATCTGCTCGTCTCTTTTCTGTGATGTTCCATCACTGTATATGGTGTGTATGTGCATTTATATGTGCAAATGTACATTATATATACATATACACACATACATGTATCCTTACTGTAGTCTTTAAGAAAACAGAGGTTGTTCCATGAACACCAGAACTAACAATATAGCTGACTTGTGAAAAAAAGTCTTCATTGTCTTTTTTATGTGACATCCTTAAACCTAACTCTTTTGCTTAGATCACAACTTTCCAACAATTTTTTTAACATGATACCCAACCCTTGTGCTATCAGTGGATCACCATAATTAACATTTCACTGCTGGAGTAAAGTCTTATGTAAATTTCTACGAACAGGCTTCAAATTTGCTTCAGATAGTATTTGAAAAAGACCAGTGATCACATATCATTGCCAACTATCCTCAGTTCAAGCTAGTTACTTAGCTTACATTTCACAAAAAAATACAGCTAACATATTTCCATAAAGATCTTATACCAGCCCTGCAGTGCTTCTACCCACTCTACATCCATACAATTTCCTGAAGAGACTAATGGCATATTCTGCCAAGGATGCAGGCGAAGCCCATGAAGGTCTGGACCATTTTCAGCACCCCTAGATCTCCATCTTTTTTCTGTAGATGACTTACAGATTGGATATATTCCCTTCCATTTAATTTTTTGGATCTAAATGTCATTTGCTTTTCAGGCAAGGAGTTGTCTGTCTTAAATACAGTTCTTTCCACAATGAATAACAATATTCCTTACAGTTAAAAATTTAATACTTTATAGTGTAGGTTTCAGCTATTAGACCAAAGGATTTTTCTTCTGTGAAGATTCCACCTGAAGCAGTCCTGTGTATACACGTGTCTTCCTCTGTCCATACTGCCTGTAAGGTGTGAATTTTAAATATTTACATCCAGTATTAATGGGGTTCTGAAATGCCACCACTTAAAACAGGAGAAATGGCCAGATTAATATCAGCCTTAATTATACTACATTGCTCTGTTAACAACTGAAATGTCTTTTTCTGCTTGCTCAGTCACTGTGGTGGCTTTGAAATGTTGACAGATCTATAACTGCTTTTATAAAAAGCAGCAGTGTCACAAACCTCAGCAAGCATGTTTCTGGGAGGTCTGGTAATCCTGCACAGCTGCAGCTTTCCTCTTCTTCAGTGGAAAGTTCTTTCCCACTGACTGTGCAGTCAAGGTAAAGTGCCTGCTTTTGGAACAGTTCCCATTTTGGGATGCTCAGACTGAGATTGTCAACCTTCAATTTATCGCTAGGCACTTGTAAATGCATCAGTTCTGATTCAAATGTTTAGTATGTATTAATGTATCCCATAATTAAAGCAAACAGCAGTTGTTCCAGTTTGCTGTTTTTTGCAGCCTCACGGGGAATGTATGTATCCTACAGTCAGATGTGCAACTGCAGCTCACAAACATATTCACAGTCCAGCTTTAAGCCAGCCAGATCAGAAACCAGTAGAGTCATGGAGTTCAGTGCTGACAAAAAACATGCCCAAGAATTTTTTTTTTATTTACCAAAGCTTCCTGGGCATGTTTGGAGTCAGCAATGAGCTCCATATCTGCATGACTACAAGTAAACAGACAGGAATGAGTCCAGGTGAATGACATCCCTGCTGCCATCACTATGCTGATAGACACTGCCTGGACTGACATATGGAAATACTTAAAAGTATCTTTGTTGTCCTTGTTGAGACTAGGATATTGTATAGCTCCTTTCAGAAGTGGATCAAATTCCATCTTTAAACTGACTGGGTTTTGCCTTTCTCCTTCTACAGGGAAACTCTTTCAGAAATGCAAATCTGAAAAAAGCCAAGCATCTATAACTCTGATTCAGCTCTCATACTGTGAACCTCTTTCTTCATATGATCATGCAGAGTGCCAATCTGACGAAATAAGAACAGAAACATAGTTGGAGAGTGACTGTTTAGTGACTTAGCACTACATAAGTGAACTTACAGCTCAGAGGACTTAAAAATTTTCTGTTTATCTGCAGAAGAATAAACCATGGACCATTCTTTTAAACTGTTATGTTGTGTTCCCATGTGGCTGGACTACTTTTACTTTTAAATTCTCAGTGGAATTTCTCATCTTCCCTTTCTGGACATTTCAGGTATAGTAGGGAGTGTCATCAGCCTACTAAGGAACAGCTACATCATTAATGCAAGCAGTACAGTGAAGATTTTTTTCATGATGCACATCAGTTATTCAGAGAAATTATGTTACTAATGGGAAGCCTATTCAACCAAAATATTGGATATCAGAATGTTATTTGCTCTTGCCCTTGCCATGTGTGCAGGACAATAGTTTTGACTAAATGTTCTAACCTAAATCAATAGATGATGTGTGTGATGCATAAAAACTTCTGACTACTATTGAAGGGTACTTTTAGAGTAACTGGATTTGTAAATAGGAAAGTTGTACTAAGTCCTCTATGTGATTATACTACATTACATGCCAGCAGTCAGATGCTAAAATAATTAAACGCAACAGAATAAGTTAGTCTCACCAAATCTGTGATACAAAATTAGTTCTGTGAAATTTCCAGTTACCCTGCTCATTATTGCTGCACTGTATGTGCTGTTAGTGCACAAATACAAACTGACAATTCTCCACCCTGTTCTTTAGCTGATAATAGCAATGAGATTTGTATCGTGAACAAAACAAAGGTAAAAAAATGATGGCTCATCCTCTTTTTTTTTTCCTGCTCTTCAATCTTCCACTTGAGTGATGCAATAGAAATGTAGGACTGGGTTCTCATTCTGTAAATTATAGTCTTTTCCCCTGTTAACACATTCCTGTTAACAGATTCCTTTCACCTTTCTGTTTTACACTAGGTTGATTCTTTTAATTGTTTCTATTCTGAGTATTGATTGTCCTGTGGTATGTATTGACAAGAGGAAATGTTGAAGAGATAAGTATTAATATACTTAATGAACACATGGAGTAAACAAAGTCTTGAAGTTCAAACATGTAATTTTCCATTTAAACACTTAAGGTAGCCTTATTTTCCCAGTTTTCAGTCTTAGTGGGCGAGTCTGCTATTAAACGGTTTTCGTCAAATCAAATTACTAGATAGAAGTATGAAAAAGTAATGGCCAGTGAGAATGAACAGGGTGGTCACCTATGTCTATGGTGAGGAAATGAACCTGGAGAAGAAATCCATCATATAGTGGAGGCGGTACATATAGAGATATCTACCTCTTTTCCTCTGAATTTCAGACTGCTCTGTAGATCTTTGTGAGTTTTTGAGAGTTGTGCCATATTAACAGGCATCAGTACTACCAATTTCTGCAATCTCATCATAAGTCTTAAAAAGCTTTCTTCAACAACTTCAGTCTAAGCTTGGGAGAAAATCTCCTCTTACATTTTAAAGAAAAACCTGGAAAACATACATCTTGATCTAAGGGAGGTTCAGAAAACAAGGCTCTGAAGATAGCATAAAATTTAACATTGAAAAACCTGATGACTTTTAAACAACTATCTTTTTTTTGGAGTCTGACATACTTTTAGATCCAGTTCATGATACTGGTTGTAACTAATATGTATAGCAGAATATAGGATATTAGCCCAGACCTATAGGTCATTAAGACTTTATACAAAAAGGCTCAAAAAAGCAGAAAGGCAGGGTGGCAAAGAGGAAAAAGAAAGGGAAAGAATGCATTTCTCTAAGCAACCCAATATTCCTAATAATGTATCACACCTTATAAAATAAAATTTGCTTATGGGTACTTAGCTATAGGGGTAGGTACATTAATTCTATTATTAATGTTTTCAGGGAAGTTTTATGTGAAGGAAGGTATTTAGTGGTGCCTTTAATGTCCTCATGAGCTGTGCTGGCTGGTGATTTGCAGGCTAGGCTCTAGCCTCCGCCCCCTTCTCCACCTTGTTCAGGACAATGTTATTCATAGTCAGTGGCTCTGTCAGGAATGCAAATGCCATAAAAATGAAGGTGTTCTTCCTTGCAAAGAGGTTAATACCCATCAGGTCATGACAGAGTTACTTGGCAGAACAGAAGCTTCACTTTTTAGCTGCCTGGAATACATTCAGCCACTAGATAAATAAGAGCTTTTATTATGCAGGACAGATTGTCCTTTAAACTTTTCAAATGCAAACACAGAGGGGGGAAAAGTTTGCAAAGGAAAAAAAAAAAGCCAAGAAGTATTTTTAATCTGTGTTAATAAATAAAACCCACTGTATTTTATTAGACTGAACAACAAAAGAGCATTTAAATAAATCACAGAAAAGTAGTGTACCTCTGTAAATAATTCATTACCCATTTGCAGAAAAAAAAAGGTATGAAGATTTAAAAGTATATTTACATGATCACTGGATGACAATTTTAATTCTTTCTTTGGGGTTTATTTTCTTTAGAGATCTTGGCTATGTAGAGTCAGAAATGAATTATTACTTTTCCATAACAGCAGGAAAAAAGTTCTGGCAGGACTTATTCTTCAGCTGCACAAAGCAGGCCTGCCATTTGAGGCTTCAAGGGGGTGTACTAAGGGGAGTGTAAGGGGGAGTGGCAGGAGAGCTGCAATCATCTTCTGTTTTCCAGTGAACAAAGTTGAGGTAACCAACAGGTGCCTCTAGCAACCTATGGCAGGTCTCAGGTGTTGAGCAACTGAGGCCATGTCAATGAAACTTCTAAAAGTAGGAGGAATACATGCCAAGAAACTTGCCCAGCTTCAGCAAAGAAAACATACTTTTTGTTACAGTTATCGGCAGGTTGCTTACATATTAACCACTGCTTTACAGTCTCCTGTACATAGACGCTGTTTACAGGCTCAACATATTCTCTTCTGGGGTTAGAATTTGCCTAAGTACTTAAGGTTTGATTAGCCATAATGAATCACATGACTTGCCTCAGTAGGATATATTAGGTGACTTGCTGAAGCTGAACCAGACAACATTTTTGGCACATTTAAAGAACGAAATGTGCCTTATGGGATTATGGGGGTTGGCTTCTTTTCATCTTTGCTACTTTTCCACATGAGCTGTGCATCAAACTGACACCTTAATTTGTCTGAAAGGAGTGGAGCAGGTAATCTCTTAGATTAGGATGGGGTTGTGATTTTGTTTTTGGAGTTTTTCAAAGACATGAAATAGTTGCAAGTTTTGCAGTCTGATCTGCGTAGAGGGGTTTGTTGAGTTCCCAAATTGTACACATTATTTATCCATATATGCATTGTATGCATTACTCGATGGAGTTCTGCACAAAAGTAGCATCTGCCAACAGAGGTTTGTCTGGTATGGGGAGCAGCAAAAAGAACGATAACGTGTTCCAGCAGAATTGAAATGCTAAGGCTTAAGCTGGAAGTCCCTTCTAAATATGGCCCTGCAAAAGTGATGCTGTGGGGTACCGTTATCGTTATCAGTTCTGCAAGCTCAGAATAGCTTCTGAACCATAAACTTTTCTTCTTTCCCAGCATCATCAGAGCCCATGGACTGTGTGACTTAATGTCCTCAGACAGTTAGCTGTCTTGAAGAGTCCAAACTTTCAGTTTAGAGGAGGAGAAAGTATCTTCCCTGTGATTTATAAAGCAAGCTCAGATAACCAGATACAGAGGCTATCTCACTGAGCTTCCAGGATTCCTGAAAAAAAAGTTCACACTTGAGAACAAAACTCTATATAAAGATACTCAGGTTATCTTTTAACCTGCAAGACTTTGATTCTGGATTCTGGTAACTATTCATGTAGAGCTTTGCGTCACCACTGTTAGATTTTACCTGACATGCAAACTTGGATCTCTTAAAGTTTGGTCAGGCTCTTCTGCACTATAAGGCAATTGTGCAGTGTAGACATTGTGAGAAACATGAGCTGCTCCACACATTTCAGTCAGTTTTAATGCCAAAGGCAGTTCTACATCAATGGTGTTGGTTGTAATTAATTAATAGTTTATTATTTTGACTTTCACCATTTGTATTAGTTTTAGTTTTGCACAGCATCACACTGTATCCTAGAGCTCCTACCTATCAGAACCTCCAGCTTTCCTAAATCAGTTCTTGTGATTCAGCATGTCTCTGTAACTCAGAGAACTGACTGAAATTTTTACAAAATCACATTTCAGAGTAAAGCAATACTTTTAATCAGCTTTCCCAGGAAGATTCCACTGACCTTTGAGTTGCTGTGTAGTCCCCCACACAGCTATTCTTCCCCTTCTCTGTGGCTGAAGATGTGAGAGAACTTCCCACAGGAAAAGGGTGGGAGAGAGCAGCCAGATGTGGAAGACTTAAACAGCCCTTCTGCCCTTGGAAAAGAAGGAGTATAAATATATACTGACACATTTTTAAGTTCAGCTCTGCCTAGCATGATGGAAAGGAAGTTGTCTGAATCATTCAGTCCCAGTTATACCACTGGGGAAACCATAATGTCAGCACACTCTGCTCCATCTCCGCACAACAACGGCATTCATTAATTACAGAAATATTCCCCAAGGAAAACAATGTTTACAACTGGGGCTTGTAATTGACTACAGAGATGTCACAGATTCTATGACTAGGTACATTATGATGTCTTTGCTCATCTGTGTTTGCATGGGTATACTTTATATATAAGTATACATTACACGTATATGTGCTCTGAAGCTGATGAAAAGAACAATATTGAAAAAAGAAACAAAAGGTACTTTTTGAAGAGATGAAGCTAAATTTTTAAGTGGTAAGAAAGAATGCAATATGTTTTGGATATTGCACATAATTTCTCTTCATATTTTATAACATTTGCTCTTTTGGAGTTGTTTCATCAGAGAAAAATATCACCTAGATGACTTCCTACAACTGCCACTGGATTTTACCTCTGACCTTTTTGTTCACTCTTCTGAACAACGTAATAGCAGGCACCAACAAAACGCTTGAACTGTGCCACTCCTATGGTTACTATTCATCAGTAAGAGGTGACATGATCGTTGAAAATGTATCCTGCAAAATCCTCTGAACCCATCAGAGGGAAGCTGGTAGTAAATCTACGGTATTATTTATATGATGGATTTGTATGCACCACCTTTCTTTACATTGCTATTCATTTTCTTGAATAACAGGTATGATTCATACGCTACTATTCTTTTCTTCTTTTGATACTTAAAATGAGGTGAGCTTAACTGAGCAAGAAGTGATGGAAGACTTTATTTTTCCCATGGCATCAATACTGGTACTTTATCCCCTTTAACCACCCACATGTGTAACTAATGTCCTTCAGGATGAGGGGAGCAAATGCCATTCTTTATGCTGTGGGAAACCTATCTTTAATCAATACTTATCAAATTCATTAATCAATATGAGAGACCACTGAGAAACTGGAGGAACTGTATCTTCTCCTAGTCTTAAATATGGTAACACTGGTGAAACCCCTAAGTTTCTACTGGCCTCTGAAACAAATACAAGACCTGAGAGATTCTAGAGAGAACTTGGAGTGCTTCTTTTAACCAAATAAGCTTATTTGAGTAAAATGTTTTGCTGTATGCAAACTGTGATCAGGAGTGGACGAAGCTCATTTGAGTGCAGAGTTGCAAGCACTGAAGAGGTAGAGTATATGATTCTGGTAATGCTATAAGATTTGTTTTGTCACTTATGTTGTACTAATGTTAAAGGTAACATGTCCAGTGATTCAAATAGCAGAGGGATAGGCTTAATTTGGAACATTTCCTATCTACAGCAGTACAAACATGCACATTCTTTAATGATGCGTTTTCACATTTGTAAGGACCCCTGTAGAACCCAGGGGAAGAATGTGTTCCTCAGAGCTGATTCATGACTGTAGCCACTTATATAGGAGGAATAAACACTCTATAGGGGAGAAAGCATTGAATCTTGGCTTTAAATGTGAATATGGAAAAGCCTCCTCAGCATTATGGTCACAAAAGCTGAGACTGTTTACTTTCTCAACACTGACTTTCTAATCTTCCAAATTAAGTTTGCTTGGTTTAGTATGTAAAATAGTTGCAATATTTTATATGAATCCTCTTGCACATAGTAATCAAATCACTGGTTCAGCCCCCTTAATTGGTTAGTGGGCTATACTTGCACTGAAGTGCAAAAATAAAAGTATATTTACATTATACATTTGTGTATATCTAAGTTTGCATTATAATTTCTTATTCTTTGGCTGATCTTTACATTTGCTAAAATGATGATGCACAAAACACAATACAGAAAGCATGCTAAGTATATGGAAACTGCAGAGAGAAATCTAGTCAAAGAGAATGCAGAGACCTGCCAGCTGTCACGGGAAGACTGCCCTCATCAAATGGTGCCTTGTGTTGTATATATATTCTACTGCAATCTGCAGTGTAAATACTCCCAAAAGAGAGTTTTTGTCCTGGCAAATTGAAGGCTGATGGGAGATATGATTGCAGCGTATATTTCAAAGGGTGATTTTCAGGGAGAGAAAGGAACTGTTTAGATTGGCAAAAGAGGATGTTGGCACAAGAAGCCCATGAATACATTTTGGCTGGGACATATGAGTCAGTATCTAATTCTTTGTAGGAGTAGTGTGGAGGGAGGAAATAAAGTAGCTGGCCTTAAAATGGAGCTAGCTGAATTTATAAAGATCATATAATGGAGTAGTTCACAATAGCTGGGGACTAAACATGATGATCCAGAAGGTCCCCCTCAGTCCTTTGTCTTTTTGAAAGGGTGAATATATTTTTAATTACTAAAGTAGTTTTGGAGAGCACTGTCTATGTTTGTAACATTGCCTGGGAAACATTAGGCCTGAGCACAAGGATTTAGAGACAATTTGTATTTTTATTTTTTATGTATGTTTTTTATAAGAATGAGCACACATGGCTTGGATTTATTTCCCAATAGAATGAGTGCAAGAAAAAGGGATTGTGTTAGTACTACCCAAAGAAGCAAGGCATTCAACACAGAACAGAACTAAACTAGTTCTAACAACACTGTAACTACTGGGATTAGCAGCTCAGCTCTAATTGCTATTTAAGACACTGAACTTAGCACCCTTGCAAGTTGGACACTGGCTGTACTGGTCTAAAAGCAATTCTTTGCAGTATAATTTGATTCATCACTGCTCACTGTCAGAACTAATATAGAGCATGACTTACTAATCTTGGTATTTAAGGCCTTCCAGTCCCAAGCTTTGTGGTATCCAGTTTGCTTAAAAATAGCAGATTTCTAGAGCTAAAGCTAATGGAAGTAGCTAAGGTGCAGTATGTAGTCATGCAGCTATTGCGGTACCCCTAGTAAATGTTTGCAGGCCAGAAAAGGTAAAACTCTCTCCCTGTAACTTAGGACTTACTCCTTTCCAAAGAAATCCTGAAATTTTGCATCTTTCACAAAACTGAGGAACTGTGTTCAAGATAGATACTTCAGGCTACATAATGCAACACAATAGCTCCCCACAACCAGATTCATATAAGCAGCTTCCCACTCAGCAGAGCACAAAAGCTCTGAGCTGTCCCTCCAGAAGAGTATTTCAGAACTTCACTGCTCTGATGTTTGGAGATATACTTGCTTCATCTTCAGGTGAATCCACAGACAATTTATACTCTTTTTCTTTTTTTTTTTTTTGAGTGCCAATACTATCCTCTTGTTTAAATAAGTTTCCCCTGCCTTTCCTCCTCAAATATGTTTGCAGGAAATTGTCGTATACTCTCTCCACTTTCATTTTGCCAGGCTCAATAAGTGAAGAACTTTCAGGCTTCTCTTGAGTGGTAAGTTCTTCCTATCCCAGGTCAAGAAAAGTAGCCTTTTCTTACACCCATTCGAGGTTAGTTCTTATTTCTTGAATATGGATGAACAAAATTGTAGACTGTTTCATATAGGAGGTAACCAGGGCCTAGTACAGGGCACTAATACTTCATGTATTATTACATGGGATTCAAAGCAGGATTATGTTGGCTTTTTTGTGTCTGAGCTACAGTGTCAAGAAGCTGATTCAATCATTTTACTTGTATTTTCAGATTTGCAGAAAAATTCTCATATATTATGAACTTCTGGCTCATGGAAGTGTGAAAAATGGAGGGTGATCAAATCTTTGCCTTTTATTCAAGCAGGAGAAACCTAAGAAAAGGGGATAATTGAAGCCTAGATTCAGACAAGATTGCTTAAAGGGAGAAATTGTGAGTCCATGCTAAAACAATGGAAGAAGAGTTCCAACTGTTAATACTGAACCTTCAATAGTTCAGAACTTCAGAAATTTGGTAGGAAACCATTACAGAAAGCCTGAGTAGTGGCAAGTGAAAAAGAAACAGGATTTCATAGTGGAGCCATTAAGTTTTAAATCTGGCACCACCCAAGTGAAAGGGAAACTAGCTGCAGTAGAGAGGGGGGAAAAAAGAGAAAGTATATTGTTTGGTTCAGAAAAGTAACTATGTTCAGAAAGGGAGATCTTGCACTGCTCTGAGGAATGTTATTGGAGTCAAAAGAGCGCTCAGTCATGGTGAAGGAGGAGAGGCAGGAAATACGGACAGTGATGTGACCTATATCTACACGTCCCTGATGCTAGCTGAAGTAAGGACTGATCAGTTTTGGAATCCTTTAGGTTGTGTTTATCTACTGTTAAGTACCAGTAAATAGTTGAACTGTAAATCCTGAATCCTCCAGTATTGTAACTGTGGGCAAAGGTGTACGCCAGGTACTGGAGAATCTGAAAAGTCACTGGTCCTATGAGGACTAGTACTCTCAGAAATGGGTTATAAGAAAAAGATCCCACACCCAGGAAATGTGTGAGAGGGTAGGGAGAGGAGGGAACAAATGAAAAAAGTGAAAATATGACAGCATCTGACTGAGCTGGTGGCATCTGTGAATGTCAATGGGACTCAGATGCAGAAACATGATGAGCAGCAAGCCAAATGCTCTCAGGGTTGTATGACAATCAGTAGTGTTTAAGAAATAAGCTAAAATGCTATAAAAGTTTATTAGTATTCATAGAAATTGCCACAAATATGCTATTTTGCAGGAGACTAACATTGATAGCCATGTATTAAAAAGCCATAAACTGAGATTTCTTCATGGTTCTCTCAGACCACAAAGAATAATTCTGCTTCAGACTGCACATTCATATAACCTTGGCCATCCATTGTGATACTTAAGTATTCCTGCTGTCATTCCACAGTGGTAGGATTTCAGGAGGTTCAGTGGTAGAGGAGACATTTTTGTGGCCATGTTTCTTCTAGCAACTTCTTGCCAAATAGCATGAAGCTAGATTTTGAACTCTCCCAGGTTCAGGAATGTACTGAACAGGTACATTCCAAACATTTACTCTTAGTGGTAGTCAACAACCTGTCCTATACGAAACTATCTATAACTTCTAACAGTAAAATGTATAAATTTGAATTGGACCATGTTCTGTGAGTGAAAAGGAGGCATTATGTCAGCACCAAAAATATCTGCATCCAAGGATTTGGTAAAATATCATTGCCAAAGTGCCAACAGTTTACTCACGTGACTAGATCAGCGCTTTCTTCTCTTGTGACACCTGGATAGTAGCCAATTCTCTGGGCATAAATTTGCAGTAAGACTTTAAGTTCACAGTAGCTGATGAACTATCATTGTACTTCTGTAAGAAGTTTTTGCTCTGTGAATATGGAGTGTGGCTTTTTCTGCTTTGAAAACATTTACAGCATCTCTTGTGTGCAGATTCTCTGGTCTCTAGACCAGTAGAAATTGTGCTCACATTGCCGCTTGTTCAGGTGAGGCTCTCACTTCCTCTACGCAGTGGCCCAAACTTCTGAGAACCAAACGATCTCTCAGAGCTCTACCCTTTCACCTCTCCCACTATCCCCCACACCCACATCCCCAATCCCATTACCACATTCTCTACTTTGAGATGTCAGTGAGGAAGACTGACTGCCTTTGAAAATAAGGCCAGGTATAGTACCTGCCCATTACACCTTTTATAACTCTCCAGTTTTGTGGGAAAAATCTACCATCAGAGTATGTAGAAATTTGCCAAAAAATCAAGAACGGTAAAAAATAAATAGAATAAAAAAGCTAACAAAAATTTAAGACTTTCTGTATTGCTAGGCACACTTCCAACACATCAGTGTATTCAGTGTGGACTTTCCCATGCCCGGTATAGAAGCCAGAAGTGTTACTGCACATTAATAGTTAGCCTCTACAAGCTGTGTCAGTCTTCTTGTCCACAGAGACTGATGCTCACATATGGGGGTGTGGGTGGATCTGGCAGTGCTGTGTGGGAGCCAGCTCCTCTCAGAGAAATCTGAAAGTGGTGAAGGTCATCCAAAAGTGGCCCAGACCGTCACTGTCACTCCAGCATGCAAGAGCAGCTTCCCACTGAATTTGATGCTGAGTCTTGTCTAGCTTGTTATCAGAATACTTTCACAGGAGTGTGATTTAGCCATGTTATGAGAGGTGGATGGATGTTATTCCCCTTTTAAGCAACAGCGGACAGTATGCAGGACATTCACGCTATAGAACTATAGGTTTCTAACTTAGGTAATCTGCCTCTCTCGGGTCCTCCAGAGCATCGGTCAGAGCATCAGTGTAATTTAGATGCACTGAATGGATCCCTCCAGCCCACACTGAGAACTTACGCTGCTTTCCAACTTGGCCCCTTAAATTCTGGGCCTAAAGTGGGGTTGTGAGAAGTGTGGCATGGAAAGATTTGCTGCAAGCTAGTTGTTTTTTCTTTCCTTTTCGGAAAGGGGAGTGCATTGGAGCAACAACAGAAGCAAAAGAGTTTTGACTGCTGATCCCTCCACTCCCACATCATAAGGATACAATGAGAAGTTCACTGTTTTTCTGACTCATAGCATGCAGACTAAAGAATGAGGTTTGGTCTCTGAGCACTTGCTGTAAGAGGTATTAGGTAAAACCTCCTAGTAAAAAGGTGCCAAAAATTGTACATATCATAATACTAAAGCTGCCAACTTGGAAATTGCCATTCATTGAACAGATGTACTAACTGCAGACTTATTCCAAGAGAAGAAAAATTGTCTTTTATTCAGGTTTCAATTTTGTAAGGTGCTGCACACCCCCGGAAAGTGCTGACGCACTTCAATCCCCCCATTTAAAGCCCCTTGAGTCTGGGTGAGTTCAGTGTATTGCAGATGAGATTAACAATCAATAAATAATATCTTCCATAAAAAGGGAAAGAATAGTTCAGAGTGAAGGAGGGTGTGGGATTGTTCAGAGAAGCAAGGACTTGCAGCTGCCTTGTACAATGTATTATCCAGCAACAATAACAGAAACATATTTTCTATTCTTAGCACTACTTAACATATGTCTTTTTTTTTTTTAAATACAGCTTAGAAGAGACTTTGTTGTACTCCCTTCCAGCAATACTCAGATGCATTTGTTATGACTCCTTCTGCTGAATAGGAGCTTTCATCCTGTTCTCATCCACACCCTCCAAATAAGGCTAATTTTAGCAAGGTGTTTTTAAAAGGAGGTCTCAGACTTGCCGCTATTTAGTTCTATGCCAGAGGTTATGTTCAAGAGAAGAAAGGGTGGCAGAAAACATCTGAAATATAGCTATTTTTTACCAGTTTTCTCTTCTTAAAACTAGGAATGTTTCAGGTTATACAGATCAGAGAAGTCACACAGAGAAAAAGCAGCTACTTCACACACCACTGCCAGTAAAAACAAGCACATGAAAACTCCTGTGCCTTAAATTGCCTTGTTAAATGCAAATTTTTAAAAAAAATCCTCATACATTCTGAGTACTAGATAATGCATTTTACAAAATGAGGAAACAAAGTATAGTTTTGTTATTCTTTTGATATACTAACTGGTTATCTTTGACTACTGCATTCTCCATCCTTTGAATGATACTACAGCTGTAAATTCTCAGGAAAAAAAAATAAAATCATAATCTGTACCAGGCTCCAACAAATATCTAGCATTGAAATCTGTCTAAAAACCTGTAAGTAGAAATCTGGATTTAATTCAATGTTGTGAAATCAGCTTCTTGGGTGGAATCCTGGACTTGTTTAACTCAGTGGGAGTTCCATAGGCGGAGGGCATACCTCATTGTCTTTGTAGTATTTAAAATACTGGCTCCAAGATCTATGGTTACCAAGATAATGTAAAATCATAGTATGCTTGTAAGAAGACGAAATTATGAGATGCACTATCTGCTATAACCTTGTTACACCCTGAAGCAGAAAAGCTGTACATCTCCTTGCTTTGGTCAAACATGTGGAACAACAAGGTTTAGTAGGTTGACTTTCTACGGTAATTTTTGGAGCATGGCTTGGTCTCAGGCAGTATGATTTTCATATATCTGTGGACATTTTATTGCTGGCCAATGCTACGTCAGTGTACCTTTTTCTGAAGATTTCTAGCATTTGCACGTTTGCTGTCATGATAGCAGTGTCTTTTCCTAGTTTTTGCAACTTGACTCTTCTATTCATTTGATGAAGAGGGAACTATCATGCATTTCAAGTGCAGAGGGTTACTGGCTCAGAAATCAATTAATCCTGTAAATGGTTTTGAGCTAATACACAAAAGCAATTTAGGAAAAGAAGAAACTGACTGCACAACTTCTGAGTACCTGTTAAGCTGTCCAGATGACAGACAGAATTCCTAACCCCTTCGGTATGTATCCACAAAGAGTATAAAACAAAGAATTTGGCACCCACAAGTGGACTTCTCAAAGGTCTGAAAAAAATCCAACCTTCTACTCTGTAATTTACTTTGTAATTTACTTTCTCATGTTAATAGTAATGTATCGGATCATACAGCAAATAGAATCTATTGATGAATTATTAATGCAGTGAATGCTGGAAAAATGAGTTTATGGTGGAAGTCAGTGTAGATTGTGAATATTTTATATAAATGATGGAGCATAGAGATTATGCCTACAGTTATTGCCATATCAAAATCTACCAAGGTCACTGTTGCGAGGGAGAACCACATGTGATTTAACAACTGGAAAATTACACAAGGTTCTAAATCACACAGACCTTGGCTTTCTACTCTGCTAAATCCACATCACATATTTCTATTTAAATAAGCCCTCAAGGGCTTTGTTCGACTGATTGGTTTTTAACTGTGAAACATAATGTTGTAATATATTTGCCAATATCAAATATGGAAAGAGATTCAGACAATAGAAATGAAGACTATGTAGCTTCATTTAGCTATCTGCTGATCATACCTCCTGCTTACCTTTCCTATCAGTTACCAAAACTTATGTTTTGATGGTCACATTAAAATGGTCACAGAAAAGTCACAATGACACATTATCCTTCACAGTAAAAATATACTTGGGTGTTAATAAGTGGCAACCTAGCAAAGACATTATGCCTTCCCCAAAAAGTATATTCCTGCACTGTTTAATCAACTCAGTTAAGTCTCAGGCAAATCAATGGAGGGCCCCTTATCTTCCTAAATTTAACAAATTTTTTACTGTCATGGTAAAAAAGTTCACTTCTGAAGAGATACCTCTGGGATCTTTCAAGTATCACTTCAAATAAATGTTTAACCATAGAATATCCAGAGGTTTTTTCTAAAAGTATATTTTTTGAGGTTTGTGGCCCTTATAAATTCTATGTACCAGGAATATTTCTTATTGTCTCTGTGTTTCTCTTATCTAGTTCACCTTTCTTTTGTCCATTTCTGTGTTACATTGAGAAGAGAAACAAAGGCAAACAAACAAAATAACTATACTTCTCCACAAATACAGAATTAAGGATGAAAATTTAAAAAGTCAGTGGAATACAAAAGAAATTAATTAGCTCCTTTGCTTTGGGAAACATACCAATAAAGGTCTTGTCCAACAAGAAGTAGATACCTTGCCAAGAAAAGAGAACACCAAAAGCCAAAACATCTATGAGACAAAGTTACCTTGAATCCCAGCATTTTCTTGCATGATTCTGCAAACGCTTGCTGAACTTTCCTTCTTGCAAAACACAGCAGTAAGATTAAGACTTCAAATAATTAATGAAATATAAATATTGTCTAAGATTATTGAGATTGTAATACAGAAGCTATGCTTGTACACTTGGAGATTTAAAGAAAGTGTCCTCTGAAATTTATTGTTCATATAACAGTATGTAAGCAACACTATAGACAGATATTTCTGAAATTTAACGTATGTGGAACAACAAGGCAGGGAATCTTCCCTGAACAGTAGTCCACAGAAGTACTTCTACCGTGTCAATTTGACAATTTGTTTTGTTCTTTTTTCCTCCCTCTTTCCCTGCCCATCAGATTTAGTCAGGGTCAGTGGAGCTAGATCCACCTCAGACTTACTGTGGGACTGCTGGGAGGAAATTTCTGTGGAAAATTTCTATGGAACACTCCTTGACAGTGGAGAAACATGTATTGCCAAGTGCTATTCTCTTCCCCTCTGAAACAATCCCAACATTTTCCCAGAGCATTCTGTTCTCAGGAAACCCCTGAGATGCCCTCATTCCTCCTGAGAACCACCAAACAGTATGCTAAAAACTTAAGTTCTGCATGCCAGGCAGCAGCCAGTTCAGGATTCGGCCCTTATCTTTACTGTGCTGTTCATTCTCAGAAAGAAAGAAGATGCCTATGGGAAACAAGAGTAACCTGGGGACTAGCAAAAAAACTCACATAGTTACTCAGTTGTGTTAGGAAAGGTCTGAAGATGTTGTTGACAAGAGACAGCCAAATAGCTTCCTACTTTTTGGGTACGTCAGTCTCACCGAGGGGTTCTGATTCACACTGAAGAAGACTGAGGCTGGTCAGGAACCATAGCAGGTATCCTGGGGCAGCTTGTCAAACATGTTCACAGCACAAGAAACTGTGATACCATAGCTGCAATAAGGAATACACTACATTAGAGGGTTTATCAACTGATCTTTGTGTGAGGGTCCATCACGTGATCTTTGTGTGAGGGTCCAGGCTGACAACTCTGGCCCATCTGGAATGTCTTCAACTTTAAGAGGCTATCACAGCAGCTGAATCATTAACCTTATCCTCAACCACTGTCCCTGCAACATCAGGAAGGACAGAAAGGGGAATAGACAGGCACTCTTTGCTGGCCAGGGCATGAATACCTCAAGCAGCTACCAGGACTAGCTCTTCTGTATACATCATGTTGACATAGGAGAACAGGAGTCTTTAATGGTAGTTTTCTATGCTTTATAGAGCACTGCCAGCTTGGCTTTGTGACAACTATGGATGAAGTTTATAGTCAAACTGGTAATTTCCTAATGAAAAATGGTCCATATAGGCATGCATGTGTCCCCACTGCCCCGACCATGTGCTTCCCTCTGCCAAAGTGACACTGCTCTTTGGGATTATGGAAAACAGCTTTGCATAAATGGAACCCCCCACACACACACCAGTTACAACTGGAAGGGATGCCATGTGTTCTGCTTATGAATAAAGTCATGGTGAAGTAGCATTTGCAACACGCCTTTTTTTCAGCTGTTTTCACTAACATTTTTTGATAACTCTGGGGGATTAAGTCAGGGATATCTTTCTCCATAGTCCTACAAGCATGGAAAATGTCTGTCTGCAGTTCAGTCACACTGGCAAGCTCCTCAATCCAAAGCTGGGTCACTCAAAGATTGTCAGAGTCCTGTGTCATTGAGAGTTCAGCAGAAAAATGTTGAGCACTTTGTGTAGCTTCTAGTGGCTGCATGACTTCTGTTCAGTTACTGTTTGGCATGGCAGGGATGGCATCTTCCAGGCAGCACCCTGTATAAATTTACAGAAGGAAGGACCTCAAATGAAAGAAGAAGCAGGACCTATGAAAGAAGACTATCTTCCTTAGGGAAATGGTTCATTTCTACCAATGTGTACACTGATGGGATGAAAATTTAAGTGTGGTGACTCATGCCAAAGATTCACAAAGAAGCCAAAGAGAAGGAGACAAGGTAAGAGATCAAGACCATTGTGGAGGAGACACATAAGTTTCATAACCTTGCGGGTTAAGGCACATCAGGTTCAGTTTCCTTATCTGGTCTCATGTTGGCCTTCTGCTCGGGGCAGCCACCTGATCCTTCAGGCCCTCAAGAGTCTAGAGGCAGCTGTGCTATGAGCTCCTAACCCCACACCAGCTGGGGAGGAGGCAATGCCAGAGCATCCACTCCACAGCCCAAATTGAGTGAAGAACAGCTGTTTGGAAGCAGCATAGGATGTAACACTTAGTTAAATCCTTTCAAGAAGAACGTTTCTGCTTTCCTTTTTTTTTTTCATTGCACACAAAGGCCTTTGTTTATTTTGCTTGGCCAGTTTGGGTCCATCTTTCTTTAATTCTGCTGACTACACTAATATTTAATATGGTATTACATTCCTGATAGTGCTTACTGGTCATGTTGACCAAGGTATTTCTATGCAAGTACCAAACATCGTAAAGTTTTATTTAGCGACTAAGTTCTGCAGGACCATCTTATACTATGGAGGGTATAAGGACATTACTCTGCTTAGGCCTGCTCCTGCCTTAAGATTCAGCTGTGGGCAGCCCACTGGGAAGGGATGTCTGAGGTCAATAAGCAGCAATAGATAAAGTGCAGCAAGGAGGTATAATTTTGCTGGCATTAGACTACCAGCACCTATTTTATCCTTCAGTGGCCTCCAGCATAAACTAAAGTGCTGGAATAAATGCTCCCTTTGGGCTCTAGAGGAAGCTGGCCATAAGCTTGCAGGCTGTCTGAATACCCCTGCTGTAGCAGGGAGACCTATGCTGCAAGTAATGCATAGCTCATTGGATGCTGCTGTACCCCAGAGGGAAGGGGGTGCCAGCTTCTTTGACTCTGAAAAATTAAAAATTTCAGAAGATTTGCCATCACAAGCCTATAAATGCATCAGTTAGGTGGGGACAACATGGGTGAGAACATAAATACTGCTGATTTTCCCACTGTGAATTTTGACAATGACTGAAAGCTGCCAATGCTGACCAAATAACAGTAGGAGCTGTCCACCATGACCGCACTGACAATGACCACACTATTGCGGAAACTGGCTGGCTGCAACAAGCATGACTGGGCAGTCATGAAGGTCTACAAACTGATGTTCACCCTCTTTTCCAGAGAGATAAATGATGAGAAGGGAGTATATTGGTGCTGAAGGGCAGGCAGTAACTAGAAATAGGGGCTTTCAGAAATGAACCTTCATATCTGCAAGTTCTGCCCCTGCCCAATAGTCAACTTGGGCTACAATGATACAGTCCCATTCCTAGCTTTATAGAGACAAAATCTCTTCTGACTCTGAGGAGACCACAGTGGACTCCAACCAAAGCCCAGACTAGGACCCAACTTTCTGCTCTTTAAGGAGTATTTCCTCAGCAGATCCTTCCAGCCGCGCTAGCAGCAGCTTCTGCATGATGATCAAATCTGGATATGCGTTGGGCTCCCCTTTGGTATGGTCCAAGAGCATCAGGCCAGCTGCTATAGCCTGGCTTGCAATACAGCAGCAGCGAGCAGTAGCACCTCTGAGGCAGAGGGAAGGACTAGAAAGGACAAGACTCTGGACCATTGCTCTTCCATAACCTAGTGATGTATAACATGCATGAGGCAGATGGCTGGCAAGCATAGACAGAGAGAAGTCTGCCCTCTGTGGGCACCAAGATCATGGAATAGCTATTGAGCCAGTAGGATGTGAATGGTTTTCCTGAGACTTGTACAGACGTAGATCAGCATTAGAGATGTAAGCTGGCAAGTAACAACTCGGTTCACTGGCTCATATTGTGCCATGCAGCAAAAATACAGTGTAGACATATGCTTTATGTGTTGACTATAATCATTAAGTTAGTTAACTGTTAACCTCAGAGTGGACAGTTATATACAACCATATCTGTAGCTATCTGCAGTTAATGATACATCTCATCTCACACATTTTTTTCTAGAGATCACATCCTTTCCACTCAGATGAGGACCTTTCAACCATGATAATTCATGTACCATGACTGTGGCCAGCGAGCAAAAGTATGTTGGAACAATACCCTGGACATTCCACTCTGGCAAGAGATTACGTCAAACACTGTCTTCTCATGCATAACCCATGAAAATAATTGACAGAGATCAAGAACACAAAACTAATACTACACAGGGTGAGCAACTTTCAGGAGTTAGAGAAAAGACATTTCCTGAGCCTCAGAGCTTTCAGCCTGGTAATGCCAGAAGCAGTTCAAACTTTCTTCCAAACCCACCCCAAAATTTAATTTTCTCCACAAACCCAAGAAGCAGTAATGTAACCTGAAAAATACTGACCAGATGAAAGTGAAACAAAGTAATTCAGGTATAAAACTGGACAAATTTTGGAAAAGCACATGTGAATTCAATAACACCCTTTCAGTCTGAACACTGAGGTTTCTATGACCCTTGCTTAATCAGCTATTTCTGAAAAACTAAATTGCTTGTCAGTAGTTTAAAGATTATCCCATAATCTGAACCTCCTTTTCACAGAAGGTTAGTAAGTGAGACTTCACTGACAGCTTTCACAGTGTCAGCTTATCTCCTTAATACTACCATAGATAAGGGGCCCAGGCAATCACTTGAAATTCAGAAGGATTTCAAGAGGCATGAGTCAGCCAAAACTGATTCTGGCCACTTACTGTGATGGCTGCTTGTCAGTAAGATGGTAGGAATCACATCAGTTTCAGTTGTTCTGCATAGATATTCAAAGAATTGTGTTTTGCTTTAGCACCTTATTTAAAAAAACAAACACCCAAATCCACCTAATCTTATGGTTTCCTTTTAAAGTGCAGACAGAAATAAATTATTTATCTCAAAAATATGCTTTCATATGGTATGAATTTGGAATAAGAAGCAGCATTTCAGTGAAGTTTTTACTATGTATTTTTGGGAAACAAATGCCTTTTGTTGTTGTTGTTGTTTCCCTACATACAGCATTGGAGCTTCTGTAAAGTTTGGAGAGTAATTGAAAATAATTTACTGCCATCACAAACTCATGCATAAATCTTGTAACTGAAAAGGCCACATTTGCTTCATTGAATTATAATCATCATAGGCCAATGGGGACTTTCAAGATGAACTAACTCTTCAGTATTTTAAACATAGCTTTAGCTAATTCTTATACAAAGACCATGGGATACAAGTCCTCCACTATCCACCTTTTTTCTTCTCTGTTCTTTTTACCCTAAACCCAAATATACCATGTCCATTTCTTTTTCTTCATGTTGGTCTGCTTTAGGCAGACCATTAATACAGTCCCATAAGTTATGAAAATTTTCTTTGTGAAAATGTTGGAAGCTGCCGTGCTATCATGATTTTATTTTTCATTGAACAATACTACTTCAGACTACACAGAGTTGTGGTCTGCTTTGAATGCAGTAGTCTTAATTTTTTCTCCTAAGTTGTTGCTGAGCCTGTGACTGAATGTTTCAATTGAAAGAGTCTGAGAAGATAAAAATAGATTTTTTTAAATTTTTTTTTTTTAATATCAGTTAAGGGAATATTTCCTGCCTAAGAATCTGGATGAGATATTGCAAAGGTAGTCAGAGTATCAAAGATGCTACAATTTGGAGAATCCCTACATGACTCTAGGAGTTGGGACAGCTTCCTAACAATTCTTCTCAAAGAGAATTTAACTACTTACTGTCACTCATGCCTGACACCTGGCTCTGTAGTGAAGCCACTTGCAAAATATCTAATTCCCATTTTTAAGTAGGGGAAACACATTTTTCTGCTAGATTTTAATAAAAAATACTCTCATTTACCAGACAGTTATCACTTTGCCAAAATCCTACTGGTTTCCTCAATTGAGGGATTCCTCGTGTGATTAACTGGACATATATCCTCAGTCATTGTAGAATTTTATATGTTTTATTTCTCTACTATGCATTTCAGTCCAGTTATCATATATCTGGCCAGATGTATCATGTATCATATATCATATCAGTTCATCTATCTGCAGAATAGGATCAAAACCATTTCAATTTCCAGAGGTCTGCCAGCATTCATTCTGCATAAATTTGCTTTTATAACAATGTAACACTGTTTTATAACAAGGCAAAATCAAAGATTGCTTTGAGTAATTCTTGAAGGAAATGTTAAAAGGTCAAACCTAGTAACAGTTAGCCGAGTTAAACAATAAAGTGAAAGTTGCTCCCTGCATCCTTTACCTTGTCACATGCAGCTCCTTCTAGATTAACTGGGGTAGAAGTTTATGTGTCCAAGTGCATTTGCCATGAGAAACTTGCATGTTCCCCTGAAAAAGTTCAAAAGTTATGAAACATAAACAGGCACACTGTCTCTGAACTCATGGTACTGATTATCCTGGGTGTAAACACTATCAAGACACCTACAAACTGTATGTGTGCATTTGCACCTTTGGCTGTTTGGCTGCTATCGGTAGTGGCAATAGGTAATGGGCAAACAGGAGTTCAGAAGCTATAGTGTATGAATACCTGCCACATCTTCCGAGTGAGGGAAATTACCCCACCTCACCAGCCCCTAGCCGTACTCCTCTGGGTTCGTTTTGTCGTGGTTTTCATTTTCCACTTTTACTCTTTAACTCACCTGGTTCCCTGTCAATGCACACTTCCAGCTGTCCCCCTTGCCTCTGATTCACATGGCGAGCCAGTTCATCACACAAATATAACTGAAAACTAGACAGGCAAAACAAAGCAAACACTGCAGCAAGTTCACTTGTCTCACAGACACCAAAGCCAGATAAACACCAAGCCGGAGCATAGGCAGAGGGAGCTGCAGGGCTGGAAGCAGAAGCAAAGAAGGAAAAACAAGCTAGTGCTCTCCCTTGCTGTACTGGCAACTGTTAGTTCAGCTCAGCCATACTGTTAGCCTGTTACAGATCCGTACAGCAGTGTAGGGCTGGGGCACCTCTGGGATCCTGGCACCAAAGAAAGCTTATCTGGAAAGAAGCTGCAGCACTACAAAGCTACAGTGCCTGCTGAGGGCACGTGCTCTTCATGTGGTTTTGTGTTGGAAAGACAATGGCTAAAAATCTTCTTCAAAAGACTTCTTGTTTCTTCAGTACTGTGGGTCTTCCTAGGATTCTCGTGCATTGGGGTATTAAAAAAGGTGAGAAGCTGGTCTGTATTAGGTCATACAGCTTCTGTGACAGACTTCTGCTAGGCGGTTCTGCCACTGCCATCAACATTAGTGTCCAAAGTCCTTAAATAAACAAACCTTAATTTGTGAGGTTTTGGCATTTGTATTTCAAAAGGCTGTGATAGTATTCTCCACCAGCTTGTTCCCAAAGAATTAATCTTTATCATTTGACAAGTGGCATGAAAATGCCTGACAAAAGGAAATAAAATATAATTTTGTTACTTATGAAGGGGTTAAATCAGTAGAGCAGCATTGTGAAAATGGGGGAAGAGAAGAATTTTCAAACTACAGAGTAGATATGCCTAAAATGTGTATTATTATGATGTGCTGGTACTGTTAATCCATAATTACCAATTTGTAAGTCACATGATTCTTTATTGTATTACTGTTGTAGATATATTAATTTCAAAAATGTACTAATGTATTGTACTTTATGGTAAAGCCCAGTATTGTTTCCCTTTTTTCTAATATAAAAAGTCTATTTTGCCGTGGATCTTACTGGATATTTCCATTAGAAGAAGACTGATTAAAAAGTCAGTTGACTTTGATGTGATCCTGTTTGGTTCGTTTGTTGTTTTCAACAAATAATGTATGAAGACCTGTATGCTGAATTGCAGGAGAAAGTGTTGTTGCCCACAGACCACTTCTCACCAGCACTGAGTCCAGAAGCATTTCCTTGGTGAGATGCCAAGCAGGGCTTTTTTTGCTCCATTCTTATCCAAAAATCCATGGCTGCACTCAGACTGGTACTGTTCGCCTTTAGGCCACAGTAACATGGGCTGACCCCAACCTCCCCATCTTCATCCCACTTACCAGCCTCTTTAGGTGGAGGATTCTGTCACATTGACTATAGTTGTCCCAGCAACAAAGCTGTTATTCCACCAATTTCAAGTTAATTTCTTCCCTATGTGATAGTATTTAATATATGTCTATAGAGGTGAATGACCATCTGAGACTACAATTTAAAATAAGTATTAATACAAGTACATAAATTTATTCATTGAGTTTGTATTATATTAAAATGCAGCTTACAGGAAACCACCTTTAAACTAGCAAATATAATTGTAAAACACAAATAAATGTATAAAGCCTTCCAGATCTAATATGATGATTCAAATCCAGGCTGGGTAGGTCATAACAGATGCAAAATGTCTGAGCATTCAGGCGACTCCACTGAATATAATAGACATTTTTACATATTGGAAGTGAAATGTGCTTTCAGGTTTTACTGGATGAGGCCAAAAGCTGATTCTACTGCTTATGGATATAGAAAATAAATACACTACTATCATTCTAGCCCCCAGTGACCGGCCTTCTTCATGTGACATTAATCAAGAACTTTGTTGGCAGTTGCAGCAGATAGGTCAAAACTTATGTGGGCATGGCAATTTAATTTTCCTGCCCCTACATCTTAGTTGAGTCAGAGCAGTAGACTGTGGAGTGTCATTGTTTGTTGTTATCCTCACTGTACCTCTGCTGTGGACAGAGGATTTCACTTCCAGGATGGTAAAGACAGCAGTTTGCATGAGCTTGAAATGCAAACGGAAAATGTTAGAGAATTTTTAGGAGGTTGTACTTACTGCAGCTTTCTATGCCAGTTGCAGCAGGCATAACTTTTATCTAAACCCAAGTTCTGTTTATAGCTGCACTCACCCATTAATTATTTTACCAGCCCAAGACAGGTCAAAAACTCTGGCAGTATATTGAGCAACTGATTGCTACATAAACAGTTTCTTCTGAGCAGTGCCTTAGTTTTGCAACTATTGATGAATGTGAAGCAGAGATAAAATGCATTTTCACTTAAGTCTGAAAGTCTTCTTGCCGTCAACAGCAGGACTTGAACTTGGCTGTAATGAATCACAAGATGTACCAAAGAAAAAGTAAATATCTCTGGGGACTGAAAGAATAACCATGCTTTCTTCCAACTTTACTTACTCACTGGCAGTAGCAAATGCCAAAAGACGATAATGTATGCAGTGAATCACATCAGCCATAACTACAAAGGAAACATATTTCATGGTTGGTTAATTCTTAATTGATTCTGATAGCTCTGGCCTAAAGTAGAGAGCAAAATATGTCACCGATCAAGAGTCTTGTGAAGTCCACACTATGAAATTCATGCACTTTTATGGATACTATCCAGTGAATTTTCAAACAGAAAATGGTATTTCCAACCCTCATTTCAGATCTGAGTGAAGAGAGTGTAGTGGATTGATGAAAAACTCCAAGAAGAGAAGAGTTTTCATCCAGTTGATGGTGTTTCAGATTATGGTCACACCGGCTACTCCTGCTCAAAAACAGCAGTTGAACTATGAGAGAAAGGGGGGCAGAAATAGGCCAAAAGAGGGGTGGAAGGAACCAGAATAGTCAAATCTGGGAATAACATACTCCACTCATGATAGCACAGCTTCTGTCTCCTCTAACCAAAAAGTTGGCATAAAAAACCTCTTATAGCAAGAAAGTGGCAGGACTGAAGAAACATGGGCAGGACTGGAGCTGGTGCAGCTACACATGCTGTTCCCTTTCCCTGGGGTAAAATGCATTCACATTTTTTGGTAACCCCATGTTATTTTCAGCCCATATTTCATCTTTCACAAAACAAATTAAGCTTGCTCTGCTCTCTGCAGGCACGAGGAGATATGTAGGCAGCTTCTGGTGCTCTGGAGCAGAGCCCTCTTGCCATGGCCTTTGGGTGGTTTGACAGGTCTCCACGTTTGCTTTTATCCCTTGAGGAGGCTAGTCCCTATTTGTGAGGTATTGCTGGAATACCTTGATCAATATAGAATACCTGGGCATTTTACCTCTAACCATTTTCACATTGGCATAAACACTGAAAAGTTTCTTTTGCTGCTCAGAATATGATAGCTATTCCAAGACAGTTAGAGATACCTGTTCTTCATTGTCACGCATGTAAGCTGGGGAAACCAGCTCTGTGGCATTTCTTTTTGCTCTGTGGCATTTCTTTTTGCTCCAAGAAGTAACACATCTCTTGGACCTGGCAAGGCCAAAAGATGGGACAAGGAATTTCAGGCATGAGTGAAAACTGCGTGTCACAAGACATCTCCGGGTGTGCAAGTCTGAGGATGCAGCAAATTCATGAGTTATAGAGAAACAGACACGCAGACCTTGAGATAAACAAAATCCAGTGCTTCATTTTCAGGAAATACAGCTTTTGTCTATGAGAAACTGTCTGTGCTGGGCCAGGGAACAACAACAACAAAAATAGGGGGAGGCGATCTCAGACAGAGCTCCCTTTTATCTTTCTGATCTTGTCTTTCCCGAAGGAAAGGGCAGAGGCATGTAGCTTTAGAAAAGGCCGCAAACCGCTGGAGATCCACCTCCAGGCTGTGCCTTTCGGCGCCCGGGGGTGGGGGGCAAGCGAAGGACGAGGACGCGGGTCCCCACGGGCCGGGGCCGGCGCGGAGCATCCCCGCCGCCGGGGCAGCTGCCGGGGAGGTGGAGCCAGCCACTGACCTGCCAGCATCCCAACACGGGCACATTATCTGCTTTGAATAATTCCTCCCTTTTTATCCTTCAGACCTCCGCCGGAAAACGCTGGGGGGGGGGGTGGGGTGGGTAGATTTTAAGGACAAAGTATATCTATTTTTAAAAGCAGGGCTGGCAGGAGAAAACAGGAGAGAGGCCAGGTGCGCAGGGCCGCCTCTCTGCCGGCAGCGGGAGGTGGATGAGGAGGAGCTGGGCCGGGCGCCGCCGCCATGGAGCACATCCGGATGCCCAAGGTGGGTGCCGGCCGGCCGGGCGGGCGGGGGGGGGAAGAGGGACGGATAGCTTCCCGACTGCCCACCCGTCGCCAACAGGGAGCGGCGAGGAGAGGGAGGAGAAAGCGGGAGAAGGAGGCCGTTCGTACCGGCGTACCGAGCCGGTCCTTCCCGCCGCTCTCCCGAAGAGCACCCAACACGCCCCAGAT
>JANZLQ010000056.1:14386150-14396506 GCA_026212715.1 Elanus axillaris
ACTCTTAGATCTTTTTTCTCACTTCTGTAATGTGAGTCATATTTTCATACTCATATATTAATATACATTCTCTTGAAAATAAACAGAAAATTGCTTTTGGTCCTCTTCATTCGGCTCTCTGTTCTTAATCTTTGGTCATCCTATTGGAAGTGTCTTGTGAAACAGGTAAAGCTGTTAAAACATGTCATATATTCATCATCTCAAAACTTTGTGCCTGTGTAGTAGTAAGAGTCTCTAGGATAGCTGACCATTTAAATAATTGCTAATTCAACGTTTACTGATTATATCTAATCTATAGTGAGTCCAGAAGTGTCCTAACCTTTGTGAGATGAATGACTTGCCAAGTGAGCACAGGATCTGTTTTACTAGATCAATCTAGTCGTGGTTCTAATTTTGTACCCAAAACTTATGTTTCAGAAGACTAACAGGCAATATAAAGGGAAGTAAGGGAAAGCATGATCCATCTGGGAAGATTCTTCGAAATTTACATCCTGAAGCATGAACACTGATGGAACCAGTGGTCCTAATCCAAAGATTATTTAAGGCAATGAAAGAATTCCACTGGCTTGAAAAGACTCAGTATCTAGCATTTTGGCTTTTATGGTTTTGGTTCTATTTTCACTTGTTTTTCTTTATTTCACATTAACCTTAGCATTAGGGCCCTTCTATTCTGAATGCTTTTTCACTTTTGAAACTTGATTTTCATATGTATGTCTATTCCCAATATGCATTCTATTTCTGTTTTAGCTGTAGTGTTGTTTTTTAAAAAATAATCAAGTCTTTCTTTAAACACCTTGTTTTTCCCACATTGTATGAGTGGGAAGGCATTTCTCCTTTGTGGGATCCATATACTGACTCATTGTATTAATTGGAAAAGGAGTTTGTCTTTAGATTTCTAGTTTTGTGTCTAGTCCTTTAGATTTAGATTTCTCTGTTAAGTCCATAATAATATATTTTCCTAATCCTGGAATTGGCAGACCTCCTTTGGGTTTCTATGCCAGGCTTTCATATTTTCAATAATGTGACCCTCAATAAAGAGGCAGCTGGATAAAGTCATAAGACAAGCTCTAAAAAACATGGAAAACCACATACTTTAATTTGCTGCCTTGGTATCCATGTCTAAACCAGTAACTCTAAAACTTATTGCACTTAAAAAATGGTACTGAAAAAACATTAAGACAGCATGTCTGCAGGGTACTCTTTGATTTCTGTTTATGCATAGTAGGAGACCGAGGCTGGACTGGAGGATTTGGGAAGTTTGGCTTTGGAGTGGTCAAGGCTGGAATCTCTAAGCCTGCTGTTACTGGACTCAAGTGGGTGGCATTTGATCTATCAGTGCCTGTAAGCTGAAGGATTGATCTATTTGCAACAGAAAATACACACTGATATTTCTGGTGCACAGGTGTACTCTGCTGAGAAAGGCAGATCCCTAACATGAGAAAAATGAGTCCTACAAATCCATCTTTAATGCCAATCTTTTGTGGCCTGCACAGCTGAAATGGCCTGGTACTGCTGCTCTCAGATAGACTGCTGAACAGGGCAGAGTTCTGAACATGCAACAGAAAAGCCTGTATCAAATGCAGACATTTAAACATAACATTTATTTTCAGTGTCCCTTGGTTGTGTGCAGAATTCTTTCTCCCTACTCCATCTTACTGCTGTGAGCAGTACAATAATCTTCTGTATATTTTTTCATAACTAAATCTAAACAATTTTGGCAAATGTAGTAAGATTTACTGACCTGAGGAAGCACTTTTTTCCTAAATTAAAGCTGTTAGATATGTTTTTTAGTAGAACACACAGAAAAAATAGGAAATTCCTCAGTTGCTCTCTTCTCCTTTTCTAGATAGATGAGATCTGACATAGACTGAAAGAGAAAACATACTATGGATGAACTTTGTGGTGTGATGGTGACACCATATTGCAATGCTATATACACTTGTAATAGGTCACTGTTCACTGCATCCATCATAAACCTGCTACTCAGCTATATCTGATAATATGGTACTGACCTCCCACATTATATAGATCTTAGCAGACAATAGGGGCTTTTTAAGCCAAATTGTTAGGTAATTTGTTCACCGCCTTGCTAACATTATGAGTCATTCCTTACAATTTTTTTCAGCTTTTTCCCAGTATTCCCATTTCACTTTAGTCCTTTAGTAAATTAGACTTGCTTAGACTTTTCTTGAATATTTTCCCCCATCCTGGCAGGTTTGCCCTGAGGAAAATTTTTACAATGCAGAGCTTAAGGCGTCTTTAATGAAATTTAAGGATTTGGGTATTTTTTGCTTTGGTTGATTCTTTTGACATATGCAGCCGTCCAACTCTATGCTACAGATTGATTGTGCATTATTTTACTGCACTTGGGAGATATTTTCAGAGATGGAAATATAAAAAAGTTACATGGATCAACTACAGTTTTCATGATTCTTATGAAATAGAATAGAAACCACATTAAATGGCAGCATCAATTGGCAATTCAGTTTTCCTTTATTCTTTTTCCAAGATTATGCAAAAAGATCACTCATTGTATATTTTGTTTAACCAGTACAACACTATACTATCTTTGTGTGAAAAAAATTGTAATAGCATTTGGTCTTTTGCATGTTGTATTTTTTCACCCTCAAGAATTATGCTAAACACATGGATAGCTGGGGTCAACCAGGGTGAAGAAAGCTCAAATATTCCACTTGGACTCAAACCATACCAGCTGTGCTCCTTTTTTCTCATTAGGCTCAGGCTTTTGGCTTGCACAAGCTCTTCCCTTAGCTTTTGCGTGCCTGCAGTGCTGAAGCTGGTCAGAGTCCTGTCACTAATTCCCAGGATTCAGTTTTTTCTTGCTTTTACTCGCATGTGTAAGATCACAAGGTGAGTAGGGAAGGCGGCTGAAATCCCTGGGCGGTCTAGGAGCCTGAGGGAAGATGAAGTCCTGGACAGACAAGAAGAAGCCTTTCTAGGGCTAAGTGTGTGCCGCTGGCCTAACCAGGGCCGAGTAACTTGGCTTTGGGTCAACCTTTTCAGCAGCACAGACTGTTGTGAAAGCAGTCTTTCTTTACCCTTGAAGAATCACTGAAACTTCTTTGCACAGTGATAATTGTCATGGGCAGCTTGGTCATTACCATGGCAGAACTGGCAGTTCAAGTATCTTCTACTTCAGGTTAGCTAATACATGGGGAACAAACACACAGACCGAAAACCTACGTAGGGAGAACAAAATGCTTTGAGATAGTTTTTCCTAATTCAAAATTTCATTTTATTTGAAAATCCTACAGTAGAGACTGTTTTGTGTCAGACAGCATCTCCCTGCTGTATGCGAGTGTTGTCGTGTCAGGAAGCAAAGCGATGTGGAGAGGCGTGGGACTGAGGTTTTGCTCCAAGGCATGTCTTTTTCCAGTCTGAACAATCTGCTGTACAACTTCGCTTCTCTCTCCTTTCCCTACTCAAGTGTGAGTCCACAGTCAGAACTGATCCTGCATTTATCTGAAAGAGCTTTCCCATGTTATGAACAGCATGAAAAAGTAGCAGTAACTTCTGCATTTTTTTGTGATACTGTCATGAGTTTGGAGATACTGAAACATCTTAAAGAAGTGAGAATGCAGGTAGCATATTCAAGAAGCATTTAAAAATAGGTCATGCAGTCAGAGCTTATTCAAGAAGTAATCTATACTAAAAATGAAAACAAATTAGGGTACATGGATATTTTTAGGAATAACATTTTGGCACGCCAACTTTTCTGAACACTTTCAGGGTCATATCTTTGCCATTCTTCCTTAGGTGGGAGTCCCATTGAAACTGGTGGGAGTTGTGCCTGAATAAATCTTTGACCCATGCTTTTCCCTAATATGACATTTTTTTCTTGAATGACCTCCTGGCAACCTTGTTGGTAAGTCATTTGTCATGTTTATTCTCTGAGTAAAAAGTGGCTTCCATCTGTTCTTAATCCACGTTCCCTTTAACTTCTATTTTTGCCTCCTTTTTTCTGTCATCTGTGTTGCATTGAAAATAGAGTTTCTGGCCAACTTTATTTATCCCCATGTAAGGGGTTGTAATCATTGAAATAAATCTCTTGGCAGACTTTTCTTTAAGCCTAGACAACCACAGTCATCAGGCAAAAATAAATGACGGGGGCAACAGCTTCAAATAAATTATTGAAGTTTTTACTTAGATGCCACTCTCCAGACTGGCTTGGCTAATGCTTTCTTTTTTTGCTCCCTGAGCTCTTCCAGCTCCCAGCTTTACAGGCTGGGTTTTTTTTGCTCTTTTTCATTCTTTACCTGATATTTTCTGATCTGGTCTCTCCCAGCAGCTGTTCATTTTAGGCAAAGCACATGTGTGTGGTATGTATGCTTTTTCCAGACATGTGTCAGTACATACATGATTTCTTAGGTTCTCCAATAAAGTCTACAGTAGTTTTGGTGGAAAAATGGAGCACTATTTGGAGAAAAACTAGGAGATTAATTACTACAGTGTCTCCTTCTGTTAATAAATTTAATAGGGTTTTTTTGCTATTAATGCTGATTTCTCAGCATGCTGCTACTTTTAAGACAGAAAAACTCAGCTTCTTCCAAAGCACTATTGCAATGTGTGTTCCTCTCTTGTGGAAATTTACATATTCCCATTCCCTCTAGATCATTTAAAGACACTGTTTGACTTGGCTTTCTTTTCATGATTGGGAGGGTGGAGAAGAAGAAAGAAGGCTCCTTCTCTGAATCCTTTGATCAGCAGGATGAAATCTAAAATTGAGGCTAGCTCTATTTTACCTTTTTTTTTCTTTCTGTCCATGGGTGAAATATACTGCTTTTTCAGAAAGTCTGAGTAACTGGAAACTAGGCAGAAGAAACACAGAGGGACCTCAGGTGAAAGACATGGAAATCCAGGCAGGAGGTTATGCAGAGAGTTTTCAGAACAAGCTCCTGAGAGCTTAGAGACCCTTACTGCTCCTGAAGGTACTTCATGCCACTTACTCACTATAAATCATAATTGTGGATTTCAATCCAGGTAGAGTTTAGACTTAAGCAGTTCCCTTTCCCTTTGGAAATGATGTTAGATATGATAAGGTGGATCATGAGGCAGGTAATTAGTAAACCTGCTTTATTTTTCTCATACTCCAATCACAGATTGACATCTATCACATGAGAACTAGGCAAGGTTAATCAACAAATCATACTAATTTTTATTGAGCCAAATTTTGAGGTTCTCACTAATTTTAACTGATTATTACTGTACTCTTTGAGGTCAGCAGAAATAAGGGCTAGCTAAAAATTCAGTCCACTGCATCATCTCATAAACAGTACCTTTTCCTTGTTGAGCCTGGTAGGAGAGCTCATTCTGAGTTGTACTTATTCACACTGATGTACAGAAAAACTAAGAAGCTCTTGTTAGATACAGAAAATGTATGATATTTTGGATGCTGTGCTGTGTCACAAAAAAACCTGTCAGTATAAAAATTCTGTATTCTCAAGTAAATAAAAATTGCCAAGAGTTCCACTTAACCAGAGCAAAGAAACATAGACAATCAGAGCAACTATGTGTGTGTTTCAGTACAAGTATTAAAAGTCTGGAACTTAAAACTAAAGTTACTGGTTATAAATGAGAATGTTGATGTAATAGGCATGTTATAAACTTAGTGGAAGAAAAATAATCAATGTGACAGGCACGTTCAGTGACCAATTATATGCAAAAGGCAGGTAAAGTCATGCCTGTCAAAAAGAAGGTTTTTTTTTGTCTTGAAGTAAACAGACTCAACCTCATAGATTAACTACATCACAAAAGCAAAGAGTTCCTCCAGACTGAAATTGGAAGATTAAATAGGAAAAGTAGAACTGTAGCACCACAGGACTGCAATACAGTATTAGGACTGTAGTACCAACTGTCCTACCTCAATAGTGGCATTGCCTGTGACAGCCTAAACAAGATCAAATGGGGCATTGGAGGGGGGAAATGCAATAATAGTGGGAGAGACTATTTACCAAATTGTGTTTGGGTGAATGGGCTGTGTGTGTGTGTGTGATTCTGAGTAAAATCTTAAGTTTTTTAAATAATTGCTTATAGAGAGGCTGTTTGTTTATCTTGGAAAAAAAAAAGAAAGTAATTCTAAGTGATTCTAAATAATTCTAGGACCTGGTCTTACACAGTGAAAGAAAGACCTTGTTCAAAATACAGCTAGATCCTCTGTGTGACAGCAACTAAAGTACTTAGATGCAGTATTTTTGAAATAGCAAAAAAAGGGGGAAAAAAATCTCCCACGGAAATGTTTAACTTCAAAGAGAAAACTACATAAAAATGTTAAAACTATTTAAAAATAAAGAGAGCCAAAATTTAAAATGTTTATAGGAGTCATGCAGATTGTTTAAAAATGGGAGCTCACTGCAAGCTGACTTCCAAAAAAAGGGTTTAGAAGACCAAAAAAAGGTTTGCATAGCTAAACAGCAGGGTGAAGGAGTAAGGGGATGTCTCTTATTAAAAGGACTTCTTTTATTAGAAGTAAAACGGTTTTCTTCAAGTCGAAGTTGTGCCTAAATGAGGAAAATAAAGCATAAACTAGTTAAATGTAAAAACAAAATAAGGAAGGGCAAAAGAGATTTTGAAGAACAACTTGGCAAAAACTACTAGTAAAGCCATTTTCAAGCTGTCTTTAAGTAGGTAAAATCCTGACAGATTATCTACAGGACTAGTAAACAATCAAAGTAGGGAAGGTATTTAGGGACATGCCCATTCTGGCATATTTCTCTGTCAAGAACATATCAGAAGATTTGTCACCAATAAAAGCTTTATTAGAAGAGATTTCAGAAGAAACTGGCAACAATGAACAGTAAAAAATTACCAGGACCAGATGGTATCCATGCAAGTTAAAAGAACTAAAGTACAAAACTGTCAAGCTAGTAATGATGGTGTAATGCTTAAAAGTTTCCCGGTCTGAAAAAAATGGAGGTGATAAATGTGACACCTGATCTGAGGAATTAGTAGGAGCTGCAATACTCCCTGGACCTCCTTCTAAATCATTAGATTTATGGGTAAGTATGATAAAAAGGGGAAGAATCAGCACAGCTTTCATAGAGGAACCCAGAATCTCTAAAATTTCTTTGAAAAAGTAACTGAACATACAGACAACAGTGATCCATTTGATAGAAGCTAGGTAGTCTTCCAAAACTCCTTTGAGCATGTCCTTCATCAAAGGCTCTTGAAGAAGCTTAAGTATCATAGGATAAGACATACAGGCCTCACACTAATAACTAATTAAAAAATAAATAGTAAGAATATATTGTCCATTTTTGGAATGGAGGGAACTCATCACTAGACATCCAATGAATCTGTAAGAGCCTGTGATGTTCAGCTGACAAATGTTTTGAAAGATACAGGGAGGGGAGGAGATGCCAGAGGTAGCAAAGTTCACCAATGGTACTGACGTTATTCAGGGTAGGAGAAATGCAAAATGTCTGTAGGTGCTTGCAGCAATGTCTCCTGATACTGATGGCCAGAGTTAATAATTAATAAATACAAGATAATACATGTGGGGGGTAGGTCTTGATTTATGTATGCAGACATGACTTAGACTTACAATTGCTAGTTCTAAAAAAAAAACCCCAAACCCAAACAACCACTGTGTTCAGCAGAGGACAAAAAAGCAAGCAGTGTTTGAAACCTTTTAAAAACTGAATAAAGCACAAAATAGGAAACGTCACCATTCTGCTACACAAACCTACTGTACACCCAAATCTTGACTTCTGTTTGCACTTTTGGCCTTTTTCTTAAGAAACAGGTTTCTCGAAGGGTAATCAGAAGTGTGAAAGAGCTTGTCTGAAATAGCTTCCATAAAGGTGACAACAATATAAAGTTGGGCTTTTCAGTCTGGGAACGCAAGGATGGAGGGAGGATCTGTAACAGCATGTGCAGCACAGAGAAAGTTAATGAGGAATGATATTCCCTGTTCACCAGGTTGTTCTCCAAATGCATGGCGCACCTGCTATTGGTGGCAGGTTCGAAACAAGCAAGAGGAAGGGATTTTTTTGTACCATGCATAGCTGAAATGTGAAGTTTGCTCACAGGGTGTTATGGGTACCAATAGGTTAAGGGATTCAAAATGTTATTTAACAAAATTCATAGAATTAAAAGGCAGTTAGGGCTATTAAAAACTATGACCTCAGCTTAGGAAGCCCCCCCAGGTGCTGCTTTTTGGAAGCTGGGATAGCATCCTGAGGGAGCATCAGTACACACTCGCCTCTTAGGCTCTTCCCCCAGCAACTGCAGTTGCCTGCTCCAAGAGATAAACTGCAGGGCTAGGTGAGACTCTGATCTCACCAGGTGCAGCCATTGTATTTGCTTTAATGAAATATCACTTACCTCACCGTTCTTATTGCAACTGTTTCTACTTATTGAGATCCAACCTTTATTTTACTTGTAGCTCTGTATTAAAAAACCCAACCAAACAAGAGCTTTGATTGTTAGCATTATTCAGTCATGTGCCCCTGACTGATGAGTGGGGAGAGGATGTGACCAGGAGGCCTGGAAATTCACCCTTCAGCCCCTGCCCTGCCGTGTGGCTGGCTGCTTTGCTTCTATTTTGTGGCCTAAACAACCGCTGTTTGTAGGGCGGGGGTGATGAATGCCTTGTGCAAGGACAGTGCCTGTACAGCAGAGTCCTCGTTGGCTGGACTGCAGTGGCGGTACCTTTTTTGTCCAGACCTCATTTGTTATTGTGGTTATTTGTGGGCTCCTTTCAGAGGGGCACTGCCTACATCTTCCCTTTGTATCATCCCTGCTCTTTTATATCTCCTCTTTTGCTTACCACTGAATGCTTACTGGGTTAATGCTGTGTTTCTTCCATCCCTCCTCACCCCAGTACATGACCTCTGAAGTAGATGGTCCTGGGAAAAGACTTTATCCATGCTTTATAGCTGTTTTATTTTTGTTTGAAGCAGATTGTAACTGGTCTTGAGGGAGAAGACTTGGGTTTACTAATTGTTTGATTTTAAGCATTTTGCTACCAAACTGGCTTATTTTGGTTTTAGGGATTTCTTTATTCCTATTTTTAAAATAGTGCAATGCATTTGGAAGAGGTATTGTAAACATGTAATTCTTAGGTGCTGGCATCATTCTGTTTCTGGTGTGATTTCAGGGAATTATTTCCACAAAATGTTGAGAATACATGGCCACATCCCATCTCTGAGAGTACTTTAGGAAGTTTCTGTCAAATTGCTTTTGCTGATCCTCTTCTTTTTTCTTTGTATTTGTTGCACCCAATTCTGATTTTCAGAAAATTGGAGCAAAATTACACGTATTTCAATGCAAAGGTGGTAAGGTCTTCTTTAACTTTGTTTCCCCTTCCCCTGCCTCTTCCAACTTCTCAGAGCAACATTTAAGTCAGCTCCTGTACTTCAAACACAAGACCAGTCCCTTTTTTGTTTTAATAAGGTCATATCTCTTCAACAGTTATTAGCCCCAAGTCCTGAAAATAACTGGGTGTATAGAAGAAATTGTAAGTCCTGAGTGCAGAGCTGAAGAGAGGATGTAGAGAAGACTAGCCAGTGTGTTGAAGACCCTTTGCAGCAGTGAGCAGGCTGCATAGATCTGTGCTGCTGTTTGCATGAAAAGCATGTGCTCTCATACGAGTCCAACATTGTAAAACCAGAAGAGACCATTTTGATAATTTACTGCAAGCTATATGATAGTGACCATCAGCATTCCTTGGTTTCACTTGTTTGAACTAGGTATGTTTTTTAGGAAAAACAATTGATTTTAGTTTTAAAATTGCTGTAGTAGGAAACCCATCAAACCCATGTTAGCAAACTATTAACTCTTTTAGGCGGTTTTTATCCCATTTAATATCCACTTTGTTGATTTTTTTTTATTGTTCTAGTTTCTCAGTCAGAAATGCTGTATAGTGCGAGATAAATGCCTATGACATATGCCATACACAAAGTATTAATGGTATACAAGCCACAGGCTGGTGATCTCAGACTTAATAACGTGTTATGGACTCACCTGTTGTCAGGAATGTAGCAAAGAGAGAATGCCCATTTTGTGTCCAATGAGGCAGAACAATGGGTGCAAAGTCCTTGATTCCCACTGAAAAGTGACTGAAGGCAAAAACTTCTGGTGTGACCACTGTTGTCAGCCCTAACAGGAGTGTAGGGATGTAATAAATAATGATAGGATTTTTGCTTTCGCTTGCTTTCGCTAAAAAGAAATTAGAAATAATTGAACAAAAAATAAAAGTAATTGGGTTGAGCTACAGCTGTAGCTATCACTAAAATTAGGCAGATGTAGTGTTGCTAACTTGTGTGTTGAAAGTTAGATGTATGACTGAGTCTTGTGATTAGGTAAGCCAACAGTGTGGTTAGCCTGGTGAGTGAT
>JANZLQ010000056.1:14396606-14418752 GCA_026212715.1 Elanus axillaris
AGAATCATCTGAGAAGGGTCAAGCAGCAGACAAGTGAGGAAGACCATGGAAGACCACCAGAGGACTCCTGAAGACCACCAGAGACCTTTAATGCGCTTGCCTAAAGGACATTTTCATATGCTGATAGTTTCCGGGAAAACTAATGAACATGTATCTGACATCTAGTGAATATGTATGTAGAACATGTACTTAACCTGTACAATTAAGGCCTGACAGTGTGCTTTGCACCCAGTGCTGTACTTTGCTCCACTGACTTTGTCCCCTAATAAAACACTTTAAAATTTATGTGGGCTTGTTTCTCACAAGGGACAAACACTGAAACATTTTTTTAAACTATCAACAGAAACTTGCCTGGTTGCTTGAGTGAGGCCTGCTGCAGAAAGACACTCTACCACTATCACCTCCTGCTTATCATTATTTTTTAAATTTAGCTTCCTATGGATCACTGATAATTCTGGATTGGCTTGAATGGACAATGTGGAGCTAGAGTTTAGCTGAAGGCCAGGCCCTGCCTTGCTATCACAGGATTTTGGTAAAGTGGGATAACAGGAAGGAGCTCAAGTGAGAAATTGTCTTTGGAAGTCTTTGCTAGCAGATTTTTGGATGCAGAGGTAGTACAGGAAGGGGAAGAATGAGCATTAAGGTAGATCTGGAAATGGATCACATAATATAATCATATTTTGTCATGTAGTTATGCTCTTCTGATAGTCATTTCATACGGTACTGAAAAGAACTTAATTTGTTTTTAATGGACAAAATGTGGATGTTGAGATCTCACTGTGGTAGGCTTTGTCATAGCCTAATTATTTCCTTTTTTATTTTTTCTCTGTAATTTCCTTGTATAGGTGGAAAATGTTCGATTACTTGATCGTTTATCTTCAAGAAAAGCTGCACTGGGAACCTTGTATTTAACAGCTACCCATGTCATATTTGTAGAGAATGGTTCTGAAACTCGTAAAGAAACCTGGGTATGAATTTTTTTTTTTCCAGTTAGCTGTAAGTGTGTGGCATTTTATTGATGGTAATTTGAAAATAACTTGCAAAACAGTTTAAACATAGTAAATTAGTTCATATGGATGCTTTTACAACTTCAGAGCATGTGAAATTCCAGCATGGTAATTTCTGAAAATTTTCAATGGGTTCTGGATATTGCAACACAGTAAGAGGAATAGAAGGACCTTGACTGTATGAATACCAGATGTGACTGACCAAGGAACAGCTGCTGTAAACCACAGCATTATTCCTATCATCCAGGAAGCACTGAGAAGAAATGCTTTGAGTGTGAATTAATACCTTGGCTGGGTCAGCTCTTGCCTCTCTCCCTGACTGCTTGTGCTGGATCAGTGATTTTGTTGTTTTAATTTTTATTTTTTAAATTTTTTTTTGCATAATGTAGTATTCTTTGTTATCTGTTTTGATGAATCTATAACATGTTGAATGTATTTATATAGGTACAAATGTAGCACTGGTGTCATGATTTGAGAGTCTTTTATGTAGCTTGATTATGAATCCTTTGTCCATTTTTGTACTAATTATTGACTCTGTCCTTTTTGGTCCCTCTATTCCCCTCCTGTTTTTTATAGTAATATTTCACCTCATCTGATGCAGTATTTAGAATTATATCAGGACTACCATTCTGCCAATGAGGAGGCCCAACATTTTAGCCTTAACTGATGCTGGTCCATCTTTTCACTCTGCAGATAGATGAAAAGAGCTCTTTTTCTGACAACTGCTAGCTTACGCTAAAGCAAACAAACAAAAAGCTTTGGATAGCATGACCAGGCTAATGTTTGAGCAGCTGAAACACTCCAGAAGTGGTTCTTTGTCTGTAGGTGATATATCAGGCGCTGCTTGAGCCTGAAGCTGGAGGGAGGAACAAAACGACAAGAGGAGGAGTGTGGGGATTTTCCAAAACAGTAGTGGAAGCTATTGTGCCTGCCCTGGCACATCATTATAAATAATTGTTTTTCCTCCTAAAGATTTAAATCACTTGGCATAAGCATTTTCAATTTCCTTGCAGGTTCTTCACAGCCAGATTTCCTCTATTGAGAAGCAGGCCACCACTGCCACTGGTTGCCCGTTGCTGATCCGCTGCAAGAACTTCCAGGTCATCCAGCTGGTCATCCCTCAGGAACGAGACTGCCATGACGTTTACATATCTCTGATACGTCTGGCACGACCAGGTATGGGAAGGAAACCGGCACAAAAGTCAATCCTCATCCTGAAGAGGGAGAATATAATGGAAGAAATGTAGCTGTGCATGTCTGTGCTTTGCAGGTTAAGAAAAAAGGTTTAATTAGAGATGTGTTATGAGAGCAAAGATCTCTCAGCAGACAAGCATATTAAAATAATCACTTATGGAGCAATGAAGAAAGCATGCTATAACAAGGAGTTCATTCCATAAAGTATGACATGAACTTTTGTTTAAAATAATACTCTAGGGTATCACGGGTCATAATATAAATTATATTGTTACTTTATGTGTAACTGTTGTTTACTGTATGCCTTGTGTAAGTGTGAATTTAAGGAAAATACTGACAAGTCCCTAAATCCAGGGGACTTTCACGTTCCTGCTGTGACAAAAAACTTACAATATATTTTGTGGTCATGTCAAGATTTGACTTTTCCCTTTCTGTGCTGTGCATAAATTTCTTAAAATCAGTGAAAGGTTTTGCAGCAAGTAGTTGATTTATTCCACTGGACTGCCTGTGTTCGGCCTATTACCTCCGTTTTGAATGTGTCTTTTTGGAATTTCTGAATTCAGATCAAGATCCTTTTGAAAACTTTCCTCTTTTCAATGGAAATCCAAATGTTGTGTCCAAATCCAATATCTGATCCTCTGCGTTATAGCCACTTTCCTAAGAACCAGCTGGCAAAGCTTCTGGATTGTTTATGTTAAATGATAACTGCAAAAATACACCAACCTCTGTCCTTTACTCTTATTTTAACAGCATGCAAAGGAAATGTCTACCACAGTCTGTACAAAGCTGACAACATTGGCTTTAATTTTTATCTTGCTAGGAGAACACCAATTTTATCTACTGTGTAGAGGGGGGGGAAATCACACAGTCAGCCAGCACAGCTACTGAACTTTATAGTACCTTCCATAATTACAATAGTGGTAGTAATAGTAATATGTAACTGCAGCAGGTGTAACTTGATACTCTAGGTGATGCAAGATGAAAGTAATTAGAGAAATCTAAAAATAATGAGACAAATTCAGTCAGTGGTTCTGCTCAGGTAACTCTGGATTAATTCCACGGACCACAGCTGCAAGTATGTGTGTGTGCATGCTGGAAGGAATGTGATTCTGCAACTCTCTTTCCCTGGAGCCAGGAGGAGGTGTGAGTACAGCTGCACACCAGAACAGGACACTTTGATACAGGCATACAGAATAATGAAGGGAAGAATAGCTGTGAACCCTGCATACAAGTTCAGTGGCAGGCTGCAATGCACAAGAAGGTTCGAAAGAAGAAGATTTAATAAGAGCACTGGAGAATTAGCTCTTTGCATAGTTCAGCTGCACAGTAGTTTTCCTTCTCCAGCAAATGCCCTGATCTTCATGTGAGGCAGGATAAAATCTTGCTTATTTAAAATTAGAAGGTTCCAGTTGCAAGTTGAGCCAAATGCACCTTGACAGTGCTCTGCCATGTCATTTTGTCTGGGCACAAAGCTGTACTTTCTTTATGGTGGTAGTTATTCAGCATTAGAAGGTATGCTTTATTCCATCAGGAGAAAAATTTGGCTCATTCAGGCTCTATTTTTCATTCTCTGCCTGTTCTTTTCATTCACTCCATCATAGGGGAACCTGAGTGAAGCCCATGTTGTATACTAGCTTAATACATTCTATGCTATCTGGTGTCCTAGTTACACTAAAGGAGCAAATTCATGTTTGATTTTATCCTTGCTAGTTGTTAATAGCATTTTAATAAGGTCTAGCTCTAAGCTGAATTTGGACTTTTTGCTTAATTAAGCCATTTTTGTGAAACAAGATGACCATAACTGTTATTACAGGTGTAATAGCAAGACTGCAGATGCTTATGGCAAAATAACTGTGAAAGATTAGGGAAGGTCCTATAAGTATGGGCAAAGTGGTGATAACTGAGCTTTAAAGGCACTGACAATTAATACTTGAACATTTTTGTTACGACCTATAGAAACCGTCATGTAATAACACTTGTAATGTTGAGGCAGACATCAGTCTTAAATAACCTGGATATATTTTAATAGGTGGATTTTAAAGGCTTCTCATGTGCATGTGAACAGCAGGTGCAGTTGGAAAGAAAATCCAGATGCTTCTGACAACAAAGCAGTGAAAAAAGAGCTCGGATTGCTACCAAAAGCACTTTTTATTAAAAAGAGCTCAGATTGGATTTATAGATTATGCTAAAACTTTATGTTAGCAGATGAGAAACAAACCAGACTGTCTTCCTAATCTGTGCCATGACAGAAATCTGAAATCAGAGAATACAGAATTTAGACTGTCAGACAATGTGCAAATCATTCCTCTCTTTCTCCTTACTCACAGCTTTGTTGGCTTTCAGTACTGTCCTGACAGACCTAACAAGAAGTTTTCTTTCCTTATGTTCATGCTTTTGTGTGTGTATACAATCAATTTAATGAAATTTTTAAAAAAGCAAAATATAACTTAAATTAAGCCTTTAGAAGACATAATCAAAATCAAAGTAAAGACTTTGACTGGAAAAAGGTGAAAGCCTTATTAATATTGTTGTTGGTTTTGTGGTTATTCTTTTTATAGCTGTAAATTCCTTACTATAGTATTCTAAGACTCTGCCTATTAGTTATATATTATTAGAAAAAAAAGTGTAGTGTTTAAATTTTACTGATCTTGTTAAAATTATATTATGGAGCAAGAGTATCAGCGGAGAGCTATGAAGTCAGAGAGGACTCAGCTTGTGATTTACTTTAGTTCTAAAGTTAAAAACCTGTTGGTCAAAAAGTTTTCAGGAACTTAGAGCAACAGGATGAAACATACCCTCGTGACATAAAAATATCTTAAGTGTCAATGAGAACATTAATTTCAAGCTATACGCTGAATAGTTATTCATATCAGTGACAGCTGACACTTAATGGTGTCTGGCTGCTGTTGGTCACCAGGAGTAAGATACTCTTTAGCATAAATACAGATATACTCCTAAAAAAAGGGTAAAAACTCCAGCACAGGAAGTTTCTTATATGGTCCTTGACCAAGGGTGACAGGTGGCATAGCTGCTTAAACAGTTCCATGGTCATTATAAAATGACTGATGTAACATATGCTATTTTTATGCTATTACAACATCTGTATCTTGAATGGCTTTGCTAAAAATTCAAGGACAGAATTTTGCAGTCCACAAAACTTAAGATTTCATTGAATCTATTAGAAACTTTCCTATTTAGGGTCAAAGACTTCTGAACTAGTTCATTTTTGGACAATTGTGCTGCATCATCCATTGTTCAGATCTTTTGTCTTTGCCACAGGACAGAGGTTACGTTAATAAGGGGACTTCTAAGCTACTTCTGGCCAGCAAATTCTTTTGCAGAACAAGTGCTTATTCTGGCACTGACTTTAGTTTTCTTTGATTGAAAGCCTATGTCTGGGCTTCAGCTGGAACAGAGTTAAGTTTCTTCCTAGTAGCTGGTACAGTGCTGTATTTTGGATTTAGTGTGGGAATAATGTTGATAACACCCTGTTTTAGTTGTTGCTGAGTAGCGCTTACCCTAAGTTAAGGATTTTTCAGCTTCCCATGCTCTGTCAGCAAGTAGATGTACAAGAAGCTGTGAGGGAGCACAGCCAGGACAGCTGACCTGAACTAGCCAAAGGAGTATTCCATACCATAGAACGTCATGCTCTGGGTATAAACTGGGGAGAGTTGGCTGGGAGGTGCTGATTGCTGCTCAGGCATTGGTCAGCAGGTGGTGAGCAATTGCATTGCACATCACTTGTCTTTTCTTGGGTTTTATTATTATCTTCCTTTTCATTACTATTATTATTACATTTTATTTTATCTCAGTTATTAAACTGTTCTTATCTCGACCCACAAGTTTTACTTTTTTTTCTCCTCCCTGTCCTACTGGTGGCAGGGCAGGGGGAGGAGGAGTGAGCAAGTGGCTGCCTGGTGCTTAGTTGCCAGCTGGGGTTAAAGCATGATAGTGTATTATCACTGACATTTTTGTCTTTGTGCTGGGGGAGGCTTTTACAATTCAGTAGAGAAGAGGTCTAGCAGAACAGTATATTTAAAGTAGCACTACCACTTTAATAAGGCATATATATTGCAGCACATGCAAATAACAAAAGAGCACAGTACTTTCAAAGTTTACTTGAAAATAACCAGGATATGTAATTTTGTATAGCAAAGCATACTATTTTAATAGAAGCTACATAAAGGACAATACCAAGTTCTGCTTTTAAAGTGTGATTTCAGGATGAGAAATCTGAAGTGGTTTACTGTGGTTTTCTGTTTGCTTATTTTTTTTCAGTGAAATATGAAGAGCTGTATTGTTTCTCGTTCAATCCAAAATTAGATAAAGAAGAAAGAGAACAAGGCTGGAAGCTTGTGGACCTCAATAAAGAATATAATCGGATGGGTATTCCAAACAACTATTGGCAGATTAGCGATGTAAACAGAGACTACGGAGTGAGTTGTGATTTTTCTGTTACAGAGGCTGCCTGTAAAGTAAATCAGCAGTCTGACTGTGGACTACCATAGTGCTTAGCTGCAGGATCCCTTTGTGATCGGTGCTGTACTCACATGTAGTAAGGTGCAGTTCTTCCACTCCTTCGTATAAAAAGGCATGCAGAAAGTGGGAGAAAGGACATGCTTTCATTTAGCACATGTGGAAATGAAGCATAGAAAACATGTCCACAGTGTTCTAAATGTTAGTGCTTGGCTGCCAGGGGAGAAGTTTAAATAATACCTAATGTTATGTGTCTGAATGAGCATTTTCCTAACATTTAGGGTTCTATAAAATTACTACACAGTCATTTTAAGAAAAAAATTACTTGAAATTTTGAATTTTGCAATAGTTTTTCCTCACTGGCTATTCTTACAAACCTTTTGAAGCCTTTGTGATTGACTGTTCGTGTTTTTCACAGTCATCTGACAGGTCATATATCTTCCTAGTTGTCTGCTCTCCTGCCCAGTTCAGTCTTGTATGACTGGAGTCCCCAGAATGTTAATTAATTGTAAGAAATAATAACCAAAGTATTTTTGAAGGAAGTTTGTCCATGCACTCCATTAGCTCTGTTGCTGAAGCATATCCATGTTAAGTAAGGCCTGTGAAGTTCTCAGAGAAAACTGAATTGCTGTCAGGGTTTGTTTTCTTTTTGTTAAAACAAGTGGAAAAAAAATGTTTGACCTCTTTTAAGATAAACTGTAGGAAAAATGGTATAATGAATAAAACCCAGTTCACCACAGCAGCATCTGTAACCACAAGCCCATCCTTTTCTTTCTTCTTCATTATATATCTCTGACTCTCTCAGAACCTAATTTCTTCCTGGGCATACCAATTCCTTCAGGCATCTCAGAAGGTCCCAGGGAGATACTGGATATCCTTTTGACCCCAGCTGGAATGCCACAGGCAGTATCAGGAAAAGGAAGTTACATCAGGACACCATTTGTGGTCCCACTTGTCTCTGGAGGAACTTCAGGGCTTTTTTGCAGGCTAATTGCGTTCCTTTCAGAAGTGGTAGGCAATGTCAGGGCTGCTTGCCTTTTTGTATCCTCATTTCATATGGATTAATTTCTTCTCTCCAAGTCCCTATTTTTGTCATTATTTTTTTTTATTACCAGATTTGCTGAAAAATTTGGCTGTATAGTCCCCTCCCGTTGTAACAGAGGGGTGTTTGAAACCTTCACCCACTCCCATCCTTAGTTCCAAATTCTGCTACAGAGGTAGCTGCAGCTGCAAATACAATTTTGCTGTACATATTGATGAATCTTTTCTGATATAAATATATGTTAAACCTGTCTGTTCTCAACAACACATGAATTAACATTTGGAAATACAGACCTTCAACCTTTCTGTTTCAGTTTTGCCATCTGTAAGTTAGAATTAGTAATTTCTAGTTTCAAAAGACTGTTTTGAGAAATATCAGTAATGTGTAAACAATAATGGAATAATAAAAATGGAATAATTCATCTCAGGAATATTCCCCGAGATTCCTCGGTATTTTGTTTTGGCTGTGGAGATGGCTAATGTTACTTGTATTTTGTAGACCAAATAAGCAGTTTCCTTTCACAGGTCTGTGATTCCTATCCTACAGAAGTGTATGTACCAAAGTCTGCGACTGCACACATCATAGTGGGGAGCTCTAAATTTCGGAGCCGAAGGCGTTTCCCAGCTCTTTCCTACTACTGCAAGGATAACAATGTAAGGGTGAATTTGTAGCTTTGAAGTGTTTGCTTATTTTGGCCTTGCTTTCATAATTCTTCCAGTAAGTCTTCACAAGAAGAAATCACTGATTATCTTACAAAAAAAAAAACCCCATGGTTAGTGTAGTCTGGTTAGTGTGGTTTGTGCATATGGGCACATATTGGAATTATGGCTAGTTCATTAATAGGCATTTAATGCAGTCATTTAAACACACCTCTATCATCCCACTAACACAAAAAAATGCGATCCCTCTATCACAAGGAAGTGGAGTGATACAAAAGGTCCTGAAACATGGGTGGCAGTAGAATGAAAGCAAGTAGCAGGCAGCTTAGCAGGTTGGGTGGACAACAGAGCAATTTAGAATCTGGTAGCCACAGCCTGAGAGCAAGTAGAGGAGGAGAAAAACTATACTTGAAGCTATTAGAGAATCAGGAGTAGCCTTTTCAGAAAAGATCTGTGAGTAGACCCAAAAAGGATGGATGAAAGAGTGACAAAATTTTGGCTGAGCAGCGTGTCGTGGCTTTGTTGAAGAGACTCGCCTTGTCCATGAAACTGAGGAGTGCCACCTTCTCCTCTCCATGACAGATATTCTCAGGGCTGAGTGGGGAACTGCCTCACATGTCTGTAACCATTTGGGAAAAAAGCTGTACCTAGACTATTTGCATTTCTATTTCTGGCAGCTGAGGTAAAGAAGACCCTTGGACTGGAGGATCCTCTGAATGGGGTGTTTTCACATTTGTGTCCCAGCCCCCTAGAGACTGGCTTAGCTCAGCTGTCATTACCAGTTAGGAGGATGTATCCTTTTTGTATTCACAAGGGATCTGTGTCTAATATCTCCCTCCTCCTGTTTCAGTCCCAGGCAGGCAACTGCACCAAGAGGTCTTCCCTAGTGCTGGGGCATGGCCAGGACTTCCCAAGAGACAGAGCTAGCGTGGGATTGCAGGGCATCTGTAGAGTTTGCCATGCATGATGGGAGATATTTCCACAGGATGTCAAAAGCAGAAATCATAAGCTACCATCTCCATGGAAATCTTATCTTTACAGTGGCCTTTTTCATAGGTTTAAGCTTCAGAAGGAAGGAATGAAACATTATTTTGACTCCTTCTTTACCCCTTATTTCAACAGAATTCTGCTTCCATAAACATCTATGAATTTGACAACAAAACAGGAGGATAGGAAGATTTTAAATAGTAAATACAGCCTCTGCATAAATTGCATATTGACTTTAATATTTCATTAGGGCCAAAATTTTCAAAGTTAACCACTTTGCATAATCAACTGAATCCACATATAGACATGGATCCTTCACAGTTCAAAAGGCTAGCAAAAGGGTTGGCAATGTTGGAGGAAACACCTCCTTGTGAGTTTGGAGGTTGGCATGAGTTGCTAATAGATTAATGGGCAGGAGTGGGGTAAGATTGTGATGGTAGACATTGAACAGCTATGGTAAAACAGCAGGTTGGGAAGAGGTCTGCTGCATGCAGGGGAGACAGGTGCCACTCATTCAGTCTTTCATATCCAGAACTTTCCTGTAGCTCTTTGGTACTGACAAATTCAATGATGATGTGACACCTTACTCTGCATCTTACAGGATCTGTATCAATATGATAAGATCAATCTTTGGAACTATCTGTTCATCTGTGCAACAGCAAAACATGACCTCACCTCTTGCCCTACTCTTAAACATAGTCCAAGAAATTTTAAAGGCATATGTGCTCATCCTAAGCAGCTGGTTTGGATCAGCAGGAGGTGATCTCTTCATGGATATCATGGGTAATGATTCCCACTTATGAATCATAGAATCATAGAATGGTTTGGGTTGGAAGGCACCTTAAAGATCACCTAGTTCCAACCCCTCTGCCATGGGCAGGAACACCTTCCACTGGACCAGGTTGCTCAAGGCCCCATCCAACCTGGCCTTGAACACTTCCAGGGATGGGGCATCCACAGTTTCTCTGGGCAACCTGTTCCAATGCCTCACCACCCTCATGGTGAAGAACTGCTTCCTTACAATATCCTTCCTTCCTTATGATATCTAATGGTCACTAGGTCAGCTTACTTTCCTAGTTTTGCAGTACTGGTAGTGCAACTCTTTCTTAAGTTGAGGCTAAACATGATCTTAACCTCAAGCCATCTTGAGAGGCAAGCCATTCTCTTACACTGGTGCCAGCACATACCTTAGTCCTTTGGGCCTCCAGGATACTATAATGTAATGGGTTCCAGCCCAGACTTTCCTGAATCTTATCCTTCATCCACACCCTAGCTTTAACCTGAATCTTGAGGTCTATATCTGCCTTGTATATGGTACACTGTGGATGAGAGCGAAATACCTTCCTTCTGTTAAAATGGCAGGTTGTGGACATACTCATATGTACCTTTTGTTTTGTGCAAAGGAGGTATAAGCATATACTAAATCACTGGAATGTGTGCTGATCAGCAGGCAGGAGTCTAGATAACTAATAATCTGTTTTCAAACACTATTATTAAAGTATGAACAGGCTCTCACACAATTCAGGGTTTCTGTATTAAAGATCCATGTTTCACTGACTAGCTACTGATAGTTTGAAGGCTTGGCTGAAAAAGACCATGCCCTTTCTCACAGTAATAAATAATCTGTAGGGCAGTCTGCACGGGTCATGACTTCAGCAGGCAGATTCTCTTCATGCATGTGTTCAGTGCTTAGAAAGTGCACGTATTATTAGCCCCTTGCCCTCTACAAATGTAGTTGCCCTCTGCCTAGCAGAAATAAAAACCTCCCTTGCTCACCCATTTCATATTCTGTTCCTTCTTTCCCAGTTTCATCTGGAGGTCTGATCCTGATGGGTCTATGGAGAAACTCTCTTGCCTTCTTCAATAGCACTGATTAATAAATGTACTTTAGGAGTCAGGCTGCCTGACCCACTTCCCATGCAGTAAGGTCTTTCTCCAGAGGCAGTGCTAAAAATACATCACCATCAGTGATCTAGCTGCATGTTATGCATTTGTTTCCTGGACACTTGGTGTCAGGCAGTTTAGTAAAGCATGCATTTGTGTAAGTTGGGTGTAATCAGTATCATAACTGGTAAGTGTGACTGACAGTGCAAAAGGACCCATTCTTTACATTATACCAGTATTCTTGTGATTCCAGTGCTGTACTCATCACATCCTCTAGAGACCACTTTTCAGCAGTTATTTCACATTAGGGAAATACTACATTTAAAATAGCTCTAAAACTTGGATTCAAGACTAGACTTGAGCCAATGGGCTTGTAGTGTTCTAATATTTCCTTGTCTCTTTAAAAATAAGGTATTTATTAACATGTAATTCATTTTACCATTCTGCCCTTCCCACGTAACTCTACACCTATGCAGACACCTAATGACCTGTTTTTGTAAATGCTTCTGGATGCTAAATAATTTCTGCTCAATAACTATGTTGATTTTTTATGTTTGTCTGTTTTTCTGCAGGCCTCCATATGTAGAAGCAGCCAGCCTTTATCTGGCTTTAGTGCTCGATGCCTTGAGGATGAACAGATGCTCCAGGCCATTAGAAAAGCAAATCCAGGAAGTGATTTCATATACGTTGTTGACACTCGCCCCAAAGTAAGTATATTAAAGTTCTTGCATATAGCAAGACCGAATCTGGTCTGAATACATTACGGAAGATGCACAGCCTAAGTGACTGCTCTGAGTTGCACCTGTGTAACTCCACAGGTAAATCAGGATTTATCAGGGGAACCTTAACTAAGAATCTTGCCTACATTGTATCTGTTAACAAAATGTTAAGATACAGAAAGGTAAATAACTTGTAATAGTAACTATTTCCACACACAGAAGAGCTATCAGTAACTGATGAGCCTAGTGAAAAATAATTCCCATTATAAAAGTCTATTTATAGTTGTTTGCAATGCTGCAAACCTCTACCTGCTTATACTAAAATTTTCTATGCAAGATTCTCCTGCAAGTTGGAAAATTTCAACAACCTCTGCATAAGGAAAAGGAAGGACCATTGTCATGGTTTAACGCCAGCCAGCAACTAAGTACCATGCAGCCGCTCACTCACTCCCCCCCCACCCAGTTGGATGGGGGAGAGAATCAGAGAAGAAAAAAAAAAAGGTAAAACTTGTGGGTTGAGATAAGAACAGTTTAACAGAACAGAAAGGAAGAAAATAATAATGATCATAATAACAATAATGGCAATAATAATAAAAGGATTGGAATATACAAAACAAGTGATGCACAATGCAATTGCTCACCACTCACTGACTGATACCCAGTTAGTTCCCAAGCAGCGATCCACTCCCCTGGCCAACTCCCCCCAGTTTCTACACTGGGCATGATGTCCTATGGTATGGAATACCCCTCTGGCCAGTTTGGGTCAGCTGTCCTAGCTGGGTCCTGTGCCAACTTCTTGTGCCCCTCCAGCCTTCTTGCTGGCTGGGCATCAGAAGCTGAAAAATCCTTGACTTTAGTCTAAACATTACTTAGCAACAACTGAAAACATCAGTGTGTTATCAACATTCTTCTCATGCTGATCTCAAAACATAGCACTGTACCAGCTACTAGGAAGACAATTAACTCTATCCAGCTGAAACCAGGACAACCATTTACTGACCTTACAAGAATAGCGGAGAACTTCTTTCAATATCTCCAGCACTTTGGTGTTTTTGAGAGAGAATCTGAAATATGGTAAATAGTGATCTCAGATGCCATATCTCTATAATTGACCAAAATCTTTGGACAAGATAAAAGCTTTAGGAAAAAAATACGCTATGCAGTAACACAGAAACTCAGTAATGATCTAGAAGAGGTTGGAAGCTAAAAAACCCTTGTGTCCAAATTGGCATGCTAGCAAACAGCTCAACGTGATGAGGACTAGATAGGTTTCAGTGCCTGGAGGTGGGAGGAGGGATATGTTCTTTCTTATGATTATCAGTAGCTTCCCTGTTGAAGTTACCAAAGCATCTGAAGAAAAGAAACCAAAGGGGCAAATCTCCATAAAATCTCTAGTAGGTACAGGAAAAGGGAGAAAGAGAGCAAAAGCTTGAAGGAAAGGAATAAGGAAGCTTTTTCGGTATCCTGAGATCAGGAGACAGAGCCTGAAAGGGCAAGGTGCTTAAAGCTCAGAGACATGAGGAATGGAGCGAGGAAGGCCAAATGTGGCAGAGCTGGAGCAGAAATGTTGATGATTGGCTGAAGACCTGGGAGCTGGTGGGGAAGTGCTGAGCACTCACAGCCCTAATGGGAGGCAGTTGCCAGAAAATCAGGGCCTTAGCGTGTCTCATTGCACTTTGTAATTTGGTGACTAGTTTGACCTTCAGTTCCCTCTTTTTTATTGGGAAGACAAGGATGGTACCACATTACTTGTGGTCCTGAAGTAAGTGAATTGTGATGAGCACTGGGAAAGGATTGGTACCACTGTGTTCAGAACAAGCTTTAGATAGGAAGTACAGATCTACCTACCTAAATAATGCTCATTTACCAGTTTTCTATATGTAATAATAGTTACAGCATGTTTCCTGGCTGATGATATTGGTACTCTTCCCTAATTAAGGAGGTTGTTCACTGATGGGATTTATTACTAACGATTTATTGACTTGGCTGTTAATAATGCCTTACACGGTATTAACAGGAAGGTCCCATCCTGTAGACTTTGCTGGTAAAAAACTTTGGTGAGACACCTCCTGTGTACAGTGAAAAAAAGCCTGTACTTTAAGTGGAGAGAGTGAAACTGGCTCTCTCCGCCACGAACGATGGTGTATTTCCAGGAGCCGGTCAGGAGACAAAGACTCTTTGTTGTCATTGATCTTCTCTGGAGAAAAAGATTTTGATGTAAACGTGTTCATATACACAGATTCCTACTTCTCTCTGCACTGCAAGAACGGATTGCTTTACTAAAGCTCCTGTGATCCCAGGTGCCAAATACAGCCTTGTTACAGTTGTGTCCCTCCTAATGCATGTATAAATCTAGAGCATGTAGGAAGTGATAGGTATCGGTGCAAGCTGTTCCTGGCATTCCTCAGGGAACCTTTAACAAATGTAAAGTATTGACTCTGGTGCAAGGTTTCCCATTGCTCTAGGAAGCTAAGAAACCACTTGCCTCTTGTCTCAACAGAAGTGGTTCCTTGCAAAGGTTATGAATATTGATGGGCCCTTCAACTCAGCATTCCCAAGTGCTCTTCATATGCTGTCCCCTGCTGTGCTAGATAATCTTCAGAACAAAAGATTTGGCTGTGGAAGAAAGCTTTGATTCCACTTCATTTAAATATACCAGGATGACCATCTGCAGAACTTTCCTTAGGCTACTATCTTTCTTCTTTTTCTCCTTCCTCTATGTGTTCATAGAAGAAGCTAATATAAACTTATTGGTTATGAGTAAAACAAATTAGTTCTACAATTCTTTATAAAAAGACAGGACTCCATTATCCTTGACATTAAAGAAGATGCCAGGAAATCTGGCAAGTGAGGTCTGTTCCCTTTAGAAGTTGTATCTTTATATTCACTGAGATTAAATGAGGACAGGCACAATTTAGAGAGCTTTACAACAACCACTTTAAGAGCAACAGATGGAATTTTGGTAGGTGATGTGGAAAACTTGTTAGTAAATATTGTGGCAGCTGCAAAGTTTGGCAACTGACAATATTTTAAATAAATGAGTGTCAGAAAGCCTTGCAAATTTAACCTTATATTTATTTACTTTTAAAAAGGGCTATTTCAGACTGTCTTTTAAGAAAGGATTTCTGTGATAAAATTGCTCTGCTGCAGAGACAGTTAATAGCATTTATTGTACTGAGGATTAGGTCAGTTAGGGGCTAGACTTTAATTTAGGGTTTCAGGGGTTTGTGGTGGCTTAGACTCATGCATGCAGATCTTTCTTCCTGAACCTATATACTATTGCAGAGAGACACTGCTTCATTTTGTTTATACTAGAACGCTCATGTCTACTTCAAAAGAGGAAGATTAGGATTCAACAGATAATTTATATCTTTCTAGCAAGTCACACTGGGGATTCTGTCCTTAAAGGATATGCTGTTCACAGGCTGTAATTTTTTTTTTTATTGTTCGTTGATAGTCAAAACATCAGCAGACTGCTGGTTGATAGGCAAGTATTTTTTTCGCTTGCACTTTTTCCTAAATTATATAATACAAGTTGTTTTACACAAGACTTGAGTAAATGAAAAATGCTGGGGTTTTGCCTAGGTTCCTATCTTAGAGTATGGTTCCTTCTGCTGTATCATGAAATTCATGCAATGTTTCAATTCCTAATGGTGGTCCACAAACGTAACTATGTATTCCTATTGCCAAGTTCTGCTCATGGGAATGGATGCACTAGGAAGTGTGAAGATGGAAAAAAAATCCACTATCTTCACATATTAAACTGGACAGAATAAAAGAATTGAAAAGTAGTCTCACCTATCTATTTTCTTAGGCATCTAAAATGAAATTATAATGGCATAAAAAGCTTTTAGTGTTTAGCTGTTTCCTTTGAAAGTTAAGAGGTTAGATTTGGTCCATTGAAACCTATTTTGACATGTGAAGTAAAAAAGCTAGAATTGTTCATCTAAGTTGGAGGTAAGTTGGCAGCAGACAATCAATCCTACTCAATTGCATGCATTCGGATCCAAATTAGAATTGAATATCGGGAGTATTTGTGTTTGGGGTGGAAGGAATCAGGAAGGGACGCACTCTTTTCTTGTATATCCCATGATACCATTAGCTGAGTACTGAAGTATGTTACTGTGAGTTTCAGAAGCAACAACAGAAGCAGCAAATCAATAGTACTGCCTGCGATATTGAGAAATGAGGTGGAAACAGTTATCTGCATAGCCTCTTGTCCCCTAGGCAATGCCTAAGAGAGACTTTGTTTTGATTTTTCATGAGCATTGCCTCTCACTGCAATGAAGATGAGTCAGTTGCTTTTTGTCCAATTGATGCCTCATAAGGTCTCTCTTGTTGGTGCCCTCCAGTCTGGATGTGCAATAACCATTGTTACTTAATTCTTAAATCTTTCCTGAGCAGAAGTTGTTAGTTGTGCTTGGAGGCATGGACGTTCTGCTATGTGGGCCACTTTGTTACTCCTGGAGCCTTTGTACTTCTTGGGAAGTTCAAAGGCTCCCCAGCCTCACAGCATACATTTCATAGAAGAGTAGGGACTTACGCAAAAAGACAATTTCTTTCTATCGGACAATGAGATTTTGCTACTGGAAATAAAAAAAATAGGTAGGGTAATAAAGTAAAAGTACTTAATTCATTTCTATCAGCTCTAGTTTTCAGTCCAGAGATCAAAATCTGGCATAAGGTGCTTGGCAGGTAGTTTTCTTTTCCCTCAAGAACCTCAAAAGGGGCGAAAATAAGCTTTTTAAAACCCCTTAATTGTATGCTTGGGGAAATGGAACTAAAGTAGTATTTAGTGACTTTCCCATGCCAGGAAGTATGAGATTCAAAGACAAAACTACAGCTTCCAGCTGAATGTATTTTTTTGCTGAAACACAGCAAAATATTTGATAGCGCTGCATTGCAGATGAAAATATTTGTGGTAATTTTGTCAATTCAAATCTTTTGTGGTCTTACACAACTAGAGCCAAGATGCTATAAACATAGGAAAAACTACTCGAACTCTCCCTTCATTATTCCAAACTTCAAAGAAGTAAGATATATCAACTTTTGGATGATTTGAGCAGTAAGACACAGTAACTTGGGCAACATTTCAGTATGCATAGGCTATGAAACAGTGGCATGGCAGATAGGACACTGCCACCTCCTGGGTATATTGTGCTAGGAAACATAACGCTGATCAAAAATAAAATCAGAATAGCCTTTGCAAAACAGGTTAAAACCTTTACGCTCTTGCAGAGAAACCCTGCATAAGCTGTGGGTCTTTTTGTGTCTAACCTCACCAATGAAGTTTCACACACTCTAAGTGTGTGAAATAGAGGTCAGAGCCTCAGCAGCCCAGCGCCCTGCAACAGGCTGTGAACAGATCCCCGATTCCTAACCCCTTGTGTTGACACTGTGATAAATGCTTCCTATTTGTGCCTGACTTAAATCACTCTGGTTTATTGCAGTAGACCACAAGCTTTGTTTTGAAAATAATCTGTTTGCTACTGGTTTTCACCCAATTTTCCGTATTTTTTTCAGCTCAATGCAATGGCAAACAGAGCAGCAGGGAAGGGATATGAAAATGAAGACAACTACTCCAACATCAAGTTTCAATTCATAGGCATTGAGAACATCCATGTCATGAGAAATAGTCTGCAGAAAATGCTTGAAGGTAATATGCTTCTTTATTGAAAACTAGCGGAAAGATTTGATCCTTCTGTTGCACAAATCAGGGTAACTGCTCTGAAATCAGCAGTAGTGAAAATGGGTATGAAAAGAGAGCTTTGCCTGTTGCAGCTGCCTGCCAGCTAATGGGCTTGTGCAATGGAGCATCATCGCAACTAGTGGCAATTTCCTAACTGTGCAAACACCTTGTTTCATGGGTGAAATCCAGATATCATTTACTTTAATGACAAAATTCATTTGACTTCAATACACCTTACTTCTACTACGTCATCTTTTGCAGTTTACAGTTTGATGATATAAGGAAAATAAATCATTTATAGCTGACTTTGATGCCAGTGGAAAATACAGGAATTTTTTTTTAAGCTCAGAAAACTTATGGTTTGATTTTTGTACATGGTCAATAAGGAACTCAGGCATTTTAGTCTGTGATTTTTAATAGAAACTTACTCATGCCCTCTATAGAGCATGTCACATCATGGTTTTTTTATGAAACTCACAGTCAATGGGTGTAGCCATTCAGCACCTTCATAATCCCATGGAAATTAATAGTAATTGCTTTATAAATACTTATCAGCATATAAATGAGCAAACCTGTATCGCTGTTTAATATTTTGAATACATTACTGTTTAGAGGTCTTCTGGGAAAAGGGTAGGAATAAATAAACCATCCTTGACCCTCAAAGGCTTGTTGATTTTTAACAAGCAAATAGTAAATAGTGCTCACTTCACTCCACAGAGACTCAGTATTTACTTCATGTATAGCATCAACACCTTCCATCACCTCCTGGATCAGCTTGATCCAGCTATTCTTGACATGACGCTCTGCCCATGCTCTTTTATTCTTCATCTGTCTCCCACTGTTTATATGCAAATGTGAATTTTAGATCTAGGAAGTTCTTACATTTTCCATGACAGGAGAGCTGTGCTCTGTTTTCAAATAAGAGCAGTTTATGAAAACCAGCAGTAAAGTGTGATGCAGGTTAAACAGTCACTCTCTTCATGACTTATTTTTATTTAATTTCTTGGTCTAAGGGTCTCAGGAAGGAAAATAGAAGGATATTTAGTTCACTACAAAGTCTTGTTTGGCTAGGAGAGAGGCCGAGTCAGTAAACTTGTCCCTTTATTTGTTCAGCTTAAGACCATCAAAGTTAAAAAAGTAAAAAACCAGCCTGGCTGCATGGGACAGTGCTGTGTATTATTTTTGAGCCAAAGGTTCACGAGGCTGGCCCATGGCCCAAACTGACATGTAGCAAGGTAATTACTAATGCATTTAACACCTCAGGCTGCTTGGGGGGCATACCTTCCTAGCATCTTTTTTTAAATAGGCTATATGCTCAAAACAACTCTTTTTTCATAGGTTTGATATTTGCTATGTTGAAATCTCATATTTAGCAACCTGGCTGATAGGATAAGAAATTAGAGAAGTTAAATCTGCAATTTCAAGCACTTGAGGCTTTCAAGTACCTTTTTTTAAAAAAAAAAAATCTTATGACTTTCAGTGTACAGGCAGGGATTTTCTCATGTAAGGTGCTGTGTAGTTTTTGTCTTTTTCCATTTTTATCAGTATCCCTTCATCTGTTTCTCTGGTGGCCTTTAAAAAGGTATTTATTACCTGGCTTGCACATACAAAGAGAACCAGAACCAAAAAGGATGTCAAAGATTATGATATCATACATTTAATATGGCTTTAAATTTTTATCAAGGAGTACTTAAACATGCCCAGGTGAATCTTTAAGGTAAAACACTGCATTACACTACAAACATTACAAAATGTATTTGCTGATCGTGATCTGTTGTGAGATGTTACAAGGTACATAAAAACCTTTGAAAAGAAGAAGGGGGCTGATGAAAACTGATTTTAGTTTAATGTATGCTGTGTTGCTGCTTGGAAGTGTACCATATGGAAAAGAGGACATCAATACATAATGGGTCTGATGTGTTGCAGGAATGCAAGGGCCATTTTATTCAACTTACTGGAATTAAACAGAAGTGAAGGTTGAAGGATCTTTTTCACATGAGAGACTGCAGATTATTTTCAACATACAATTTTAAATAACTTCCAATGCTGACAAAATTTGAATAAAAATGAATTATTCAGTTTTCCACTGGAAAATGCACTTATATTAGGAATGTGTTCATTTCAATGATGTTTCTTCAGGAAAAAGCTGAAGAAATGGATTTATACTCATAATAATGTCAATAATTTATTTGAGTAGATAGAAATAATTTGGTTTCAGCTTTGTGATTTTACTGACTTTAATTCTAGCAATTTTATTTATCTTAACTTTACAATGTATTTACTTTTGTATAATCTTAATTTTTGGCAAAAAGTATCAGCATTGTAAGGTAATTACATTTGTAGGATAATTAAAATTTTTTCAGAATATGCAAAAAAAGTTGAGAGTTGACTGTACTCTGGAAGTAAAAAGCATTTCAACATGCTGGAGTTTCCTTCCAGGACAGAAAAAATTGTTTTACTTTTGTCTCTGCTGCCTCATATTGCTTTAGTATAGTATTGATTTTTTTTTTTCATTTAAAGAGGTGTATGTGAAGATCCCTCTGATAATTTTGATCCTGCACACAACCTCCTTGAGATAATTTTTAATATTGGAAGGAAACGTTGCACAAGGTCTTTTCTCAGTAAATACTCAAGGGCTGACTGAGGCTGCTGTTTGGCATTGTGGTGTAGGGCTTTGCCATACATCCAGGGGCCAGCCAAGACCTGACCCCTATTTGCTGTGCTTTGAGATGATGGCCCCACATGCTCCCTGTCTGTATTTAAACAGCAGATATGAGCTTTTCCTCCCCTCGTACCAGGAGCGCTAGTTGCTGATGTAAGAGCAGCCCTCTGATCCTTGGACTTCAGTGACAGATCAGACAGCCAGCAAGGGAGCCTGAGGGTTTGGCCCACCACCTTTACTCCTGCCAGAAATGGGGGAACCACTCCAGCAACACCCCCATGGTCATTCACTGGTGGAAGAGGCAGTTTCCACCCTGTGTCCTGTTTCTTCCTCCTCTCATGGAAAAGGGAGCCCCACTGGATTGCCATCAGCTCTGCCCAGGGGCTCTTGATTTTCCTGTGCTCCCCCAGCGAGCGCAGCAGGTCTTACTTCTCCATGATTTTGGTGCCTTTTCAGCTGAGATGGAAACGCCTTTGCCCCTTAGGATAAGCCTCGTAATAGAATTCATAACTGAACTCAGTATTAAGGTCCAGATCAGTAGCCAAAATAATGTGAAATATACAGTGTATGCCTTTAGGACAGCCTGAACTTTGCTCAGTGAAGTGGTTGGTAAATATTGACTGTGATTTGGTAGTGGGAATGAGCAAAGCACTATTTCAGCCTTACCTTGGGCTTTTGTAAACAGAGACAGCAGCTTCAGCCAGAATTCAGCTACTAATTGGTCATGCTTCCACCTGCCCAGGAGCATTAATCATGTGAAAAGCTGTTTGCTTTCAGTGCTGCCATCTATGCATTTTTATAAATATCCTTCAAAAATGACTTTTAAAATAACCATCTGGAAGAGGCCCTACGTACAAAGATTGCATGACTTTGTATGGACACATGAGGCTATTTTGCCTCTGAATTAAATGGAGTTAAGGGTCAGATACATTCAGATGTGGTATAAACTCTGGCTTCAGCTTGTAAAATTAAATTCCAATTACACTGAAGGAAACTAAAGTTTTGCCACTGTTCATAATGGCAAAAAAAGATTTCCAGAGGACAAAAGACCTACAAAGACATTATATATTCATGCATTAATTCAGTAAAAACCATGACATTTTTCACTGTATTCCTTAAATGAATTTCACTGGTTAATATCTTTTTCCTTAAAAGATAGTATAATTCTACATGGATAAAAATAAATGTGTAGTCTATTTAAAGGGTGAATTTAGTATCTCACTGTTGAAAATAGATTGCACCAAGTATTGTTGGGTATTTGCTGCTGGACTGAGGTATCTGAATTAGATTCTGATTGCCTTTTTTTTCTTCTGATGTCATGAACTCTGTAATATTAAAAAATAAACACTTGGATATAGCAGAATAGAAACTTAATGTTGTAGTAACAGGGAGGTATTTTTTTTTCTTTCTTTAAACATGGCATAAACCTTGGCAAGTTTTCAGGAAAATATTTCACTTGATGAATGTCATGGCTTAACGCCAGCCAGCAACTAAGCACCATGCAGCTGCTCACTCACATCCCCCTCCCAGTGGGATGGGGGAGAGAATCAGAGAAGGAAAAAAAAAAGGTAAAACCTGTGGGTTGAGATATGAACAGTTTAACAGAACAGCAAGGAAGAAAATAATAATGATAACAATAATAAAATGATAATATGCAAAATGCAATTGCTCACCACTCACTGATCGATGCCCAGTTAGCTCCCAAGCAGCGATCCCCCCGGCCAGCTCCCCCCAGTTTCTATACTGGGCATGACGTCCCATGGTATGAAATACCCCTCTGGCCAGTTTGGGTCAGCTGCCCTGGCTGTGTCCCCTCCCAACTTCTTG
>JANZLQ010000056.1:14418852-14450688 GCA_026212715.1 Elanus axillaris
GTGCCCCTCCAGCCTTCTCGCTGGCTGGGCATCAGAAGCTGAAAAATCCTTGACTTTAGACTAAACATGACTTAGCAACAACTGAAAATATCAGCGTGTTATCAACATTCTTCTCATACTGAATCCAAGACATAACACTATACCACCTACTAGAAAGAATATTAACTCTATCCCAGCCGAAACCAGGACAATGAATTATGGCTTTTCCTCGCCATCAGAATACTTTCTGGCTACAAGTGAAGTTTTAATAAGGTTTCATTCAGGGACTGAGAGCTGTTGAGTGAATCACTTTAACTCGAACACCATCATCTGTGGTGATTTTGAGGGCTGGCTTTGGTGGGACTGCTCTTACAGAGCTTCCTCAGCAAATGCGGCTGGGAATAGGCGGCTGTGGCACCATTTACATGGCTGGCTGCCTGTCCAACAGCGGAAATCATATGCTTTGTGTTTCTAAGCCCTCATTATTAAATAGGTGATCCCCTTTCAGGGGTTTGAAAACTTCCCTCCTAACAGAATTTTGGAAAGTCTGTGCTGCACAGAAGGATGTAATCAGTAAACTGTTTGCAACAGGCTTTGTAACAGCTTCTCTTGTTAACTTCAATCAACATATTGGGTGAAATTTGACCCAGTCCTGTTTCTTAAATATATCCTTTATTTCAACAGTAAAGTTTGACTGTGAAGTAGCGATTCTTTTCAAAAGGTGAATGTTTTACATGGGGGATATCTGAAGAGACAACTCTTAGGTTGAAGAGTCAGTGAAAGCTTAAGGGACTATAATTACTGTACATTTAAGATGTAGCTTATTTTGCAGTTTGTGAGCTGAAATCGCCTTCAATGAGTGACTTCCTGTGGGGCCTAGAAAATTCTGGCTGGCTGAAGCATATCAAAGCCATTATGGATGCTGGCATTTTTATTGCAAAGGTAAAGTGTGTAAAACAAGAACAAATCTTGGACTAATCAGATACAGAAAGTGAGGACCAAAGTCTCTGCTTGTGGGTAACTTGCATCTGAAAAAAACACATCTTTCAATGCTTCATATACGAGGAGAGACAATTCTTAGGTGCTGTCGTGTGGACATTTTGCTAATATGGTAAAAAAAAGTTTGTGTTCTTTTCACTGCAGAATTCAAATGTACTAAAGACTCCACTAGCCTGTATCTTGTTATGCCAGGTATTTGAATGTCCTTACTTTACTCCCCAGCAGTGATTGTCACTGTTTCTTTCCCCATTTCCCCCGTCTCCTCCACTAGTTTCTAGACATTTTCTTTGTTAAAGGTTTCTGTTTGAGGACTACTTCTTTGTATGGTAGTTGTAATATAGAAGTATTAGCTACTGTGTTATCCCCTCTGTGTTATTTAGTGACCAACTAAATTCATCTCCTAAACCAACTCCTGTGTATTACCTTGGCCAAACTCTAGCAGCTTGTACTCTTACATACTGAGAACTGTTTCAGGAAACAGTTGTTGGCTTTGTTAAGAAATTATTTCTCCTAATCCCACCCAAAGTAGCGCAGATACTTGTCACCGACCAACAGTAGTTTTCTTGCCTCCTTCCTTGTGCTCAGCCTTTTACTGTTTCAATTTTTATTTTTGAGATTACTATTACCATTTCTTATAGGCCATTTTATTCACATGACCTGCTACATATGACTATATGGATAAAACTTCATGGGTTTCCCTCCTCAGTAACTGCTTGTTTCTCTTGCTTTGCTTCTTCCTGCTCAGCAGACAACTATAGTTTCTCACCTGAACAGCAGCTGCAGGATAAATGTACATGTTTCTGTTTCTCCCAGCCCTGCTAGCTTTCATTAGCTTATAGAAATCAGGTCATTTACATTAGCTCTTGCCAACTTTTCCCCAGTGGCTTAATCTTAAAATGCTGTCCAGAAAAACATATCCTTTGTCCATGTGCTTGCTAGCCTCGTGCCTCCTCAGACCTGCATTTTGACCCATTCTTAATTTGTACAGTTCCCAGTTCTCAGTTGTTGGTCTCCTGCCCACAGGGGTTCTATTTTGGTAGAATTTACTTGTCTCTTGAGATAAACATAGATAATTTATTATAATTTCTTGTTCCCTATTAAGCCCAAACTTAACATAAATGTTTATTTTTCTAAGCAGTATCTTTCCTAACCTATTTTATTTCTCTACTTTCTAAATTTAGTTCTCTTTAGAAATGGCACAGGCCAAACCCCTTAGAATTTAAAAAAAACCCTTGGGTTAGAAAAATAATGCACCAGACCTTGGAGACTTAGTATGATCTCTTCTTTATGTGTTTATCTATAAAATGGGATCCTCTTTCCCCAGTTATTTACATTAAAGATACTGATACGATCATGCTTATTAGATATGGAAGTTTACTACTACCACAGGCTTCCCCACAAACTATTAGAAGTATGACATCAGTGTGCAATCCAGTGTGCTGTAATAATAGCTACGCTAGTGCTGGCATCAGAAGCAGACCTTGCCATTATTGACATTACCATCAAGATGAGAAATTAAGAGCCATATTGCTAGCATAGCTGTTCTGTTGCTGATATGTGAGGTAGAGCATTAACTGCATCTGCATCTGCTTTAGGTAGTTGTCCGCTCTGACATTTTGATTTATTTTAATTGAAACAGATCCCACATCCTCCTGCAGTGGAACATAAACAGGGGATGCTGCAACCACCATATTGCAGGGGATGGGATGAGATTAAGACTTTTCAAATGAGAGGAATAGCACTCAACATAATTCAAGAACTCTGGCAGAATAAAAAATTAACAAGGTTTCCCAGTTCCCAAATTAATATTCACTATATTGCACTGTCTCACCGTTCCTCCCTTACCATTGCCTTTCTCCCTGCTTGTGAAATTTCTGACTTTTTCTGTATCCTTAGGCTGTGGCTGAGGAAGGTGTGAGTGTGCTTGTTCACTGCTCTGATGGCTGGGATAGGACAGCCCAGGTTTGCTCTGTAGCGAGCCTTCTATTGGATCCATATTACAGAACTATGAAGGGATTCATGGTAAGCAGGTTCTCTTTCACAGAGTAAATGAAGTATTATGGCATCATTTAAGATCAATATCTGGTTTTAATGGAAGATAAACTTTCCTTAAATACACCTTTTTCTTTCTTTCTTTTTTCTTTCTATCTTTCTTTCTCTTTCTTTCTCTTTCTTTCTTCCTTTCTTTCTTTCTTTTTCTTTTTAAGTAGGAAGGAAAGTTTTTATCTGTCCAGGTTACAGTCTCCCAGTTTCTGTATGAAATGTTATCAAAGGTGGGGATAAGTTGGGTGCCCATTTATTTTTTTCCTAACCTTGAGCAAGAAACTTTCTCATAGCCCAAGGAGCTTTCGTGCAAGCAAGAATTTGTGTTCATTTTCAGAGATCAGTGAAGTTTGAGTGTCAGAAGTGTGTGCTCCCTAGACATTAGATTGCAATGAGCAGTTATGTTGGAAAATCTGTTCCTTTCCCAAGCAAATCAGTACTGGTAAAACATCTAGGAATGCTTATCAAGTTACTGGTCAGATGTTAAAAGATGTTTGAAACGTTCTTAGGTTCTGTTTTAGAAAATGATTAATCAAGCCAAGTGAAATTGTGCTGAAATACCAGCATCCTATCTGCATCCATAAAGAGTGCTTCTTTCTCCTGAGCTGGCAGCAGTGCTCATCACTCATTATTCCTCTGCTTACTCTAAAATTTATCTGGGATTCTAATACTGCTTGCTTACATCATTCTTGCTTGTCACTTTTCTGCTCATCCTAAGAATTGGGATTACAATACCGCGTATTCACACCACTCTTCTGCCTGCTTCAACTTGTATCAGCTGTGATCCACAACACTGAATGCAATATTCTCATTTTAGGTGTTAATTGAAAAAGACTGGGTTTCCTTTGGTCACAAATTTAACCACAGGTAAGGCGGTGCTAAGGTTTTTCTATATATATTTTTATGGATTCAGTACCCGCTGCCATTCCAATTTTACTGCCTTGTTGCCTTATAAAGCATACCAACAGAATAAGCTCAGGAAACTGCCATATCCTTTTCTCTTACTATATTTAGCTGCCTGGAAAAATCAAAGTGAAATAGTTTCATATCAGTCTTTTCTTATATATGCACTCCAAGACTGCTGTTGGGAACCCCGAGTGCTGGTCTTGCAGTTGCTACAAGCACTGAGACATCCATGTGAGAGAAAAATAGTATGTATGTGGCTTGTAAAATCCCTTTGGACTCCAGCAGATCTTGCAGTTGGGCCGAGACTCCCCACTTAAGTCCCTGTTCAGCAAAGTCTACGTCTTCCAGGACAGCACTTAATCTTAGGCATGTCTGCGAGTTATCCATTACATAAAAAATACTCTTCCTATTACACTCTGTTCTAACGAAAACAGTAGGATTTGTTCAGAAACATCAGGTAAAGTGAAGCAGAAAGTCATCTATTTGGACAAGTTATTTTGTACATCCCTTATGTAAATGCTATAATGTAATGAAAATGTTTGAAGATTTTATATATTTAAACATGGATAAATATCCACATTTTCTTTCTTTCTTGATTTTCCTTTTAGTTTCTGTACAAATAAAAAATGCAATTTTTATATTGGAGTTTAGTTACATTATATTGCTTAATTTAAACATAAATTTGTTCTAGTTTCAAAAAACACGACAAAACTTTCAGGAAATTTGTGCAGCTCCACACCACCTGTGAAATTCCAGCAGGAATTACTACATTTAATATGATACTTCAGATGTCTATTATTATCAGTGGTGAAAGATACTATGAAATGTATTCACCACTGATAGCTTTGGTTTGCAGTACAATATTGCTATATTTTCTTTCATGTATAACAATAGTAGAATTAGAAGTTTAAATTTTAGGTATTTATGGAATTCCACTCTGTTGGCATATATATATATATGCACATACATATATATACACACACACACACGACAAGCAGAATAATTGATTGAAAATGCTTCTTCCTACCATGTAGACTTAAAATTTCTTTTTTACTTCTGTTTTCTATTTTCAGGCTCCTTTTCTTCATTGCAGGTGGTTCAAAAAGACATTTTTATAAACAGAAAGTTTCATGTTCACTTGACAGTTACAGTAGCCTGTAAACATTTCCCACTTTCTAAAAATTTCACCAAGAGAGGGCAGCTTTAAACTGTTTTCTGTCAAGGTTTTTCTGTTCTTATGCTCGGTTTTCTGTTTTTGGGAATGGTCTGCCATTAAGCAACTATCTAAGATAAGTTTTTGTCATTAAGTAATTGCAGTCATTCTTATGATGACTTATGTTACTGTGGTATAACTTTATATTAATAGCATTAAAACATGGCTCTGCAGCAGCCAACTGTTAGTAGCTGTAGGGCAGCGAGACATCTGTAAAAGGTTTGTTTGTTTGTTTGTTTGTATCTGATAAATTCTATCTTCATTCTACTCCATGAATCTTGCATCATTTTTGTAAGTAAAAAAATATACTAGTAATTGAGATTTTAGAAATGAATGCCTATGATGTAACTTGCACACTAAAAGTGAGGGGTTTGTTTTCATTAGTGTTGATTCAGTTTTCCTAAAGGATTTCAGGTTATAATTGACAGTATCTTGTCTTGTTTCAGGTATGGCAATTTAGATGGAGATCCAAAGGAGATATCCCCTATTATTGACCAGTTCATCGAGTGTGTTTGGCAATTAATGGAACAGTTTCCTTGTGCCTTTGAATTCAATGAGAGATTCCTCATCCACATACAGCATCATATCTATTCTTGCCAGTTCGGGAATTTCCTGTGTAACAGCCCAAAGGAGCGACAAGAGCTGAAGTATGAACTTTAGTAGCATATCTACGTGTGGGGTCTGTGGGAGGTGGTGTGCTGAGGAGTCAAGACATTTGCCATCCTACATATATGTGCTTTTGTAAGGCGCGAGGTGTTGCAGTGTAGACTTCTTGGCTGTCATCTTCTGGCAACACAGAGTAATACTGACAAAAGCTGATCCTCTGCAACGTGGCTCTGCTGGGAGTGTAATCCATGGTGTGCGTGACAAGGATTAGTAAAAACTGGCAAGAGCATTAGCCTTTCAGCCATGCGGCCCTACCCTTATTGCAGCATTAACAACATACAAGGCAAGCTGCCACTGTAGCTCTAATACAAGATATTAACTCTAGTTAAGTTCTCAATTTAAGAGTCACTGCTCTCCTGTGTTTTAACCTGTCTTTGGATCTCATGTCAGCATACTTTAGTCCTGATCTCTCAGACTACCCTTCTGCTGTCTGACCCCAAGGCAATTATGAATTAATCTACCTGCCCTCAGGCCCAAACAGAGACAATAACGTCATTCCTGGCAGTGCTGATGTTCGCATCTGCTTCTTGGGGCCCTGGCTTCTCAGGTACATCATGGTACACAAGACTTTTCTCATGCATCCCAATCATGGCAGCAGTAGTAATGAGGAAGGTGGGAGTTACTGCTTGCTGCTGCCATTTGGTCCCTTTCACCACTCAAATCCAGAGCAGCCTCAGTGCCACAGTCCATTTAAAATCAAAACCTTCACAGGTCATCATATCCCAAGACCTAACTGCAGGAGAAATTGCAGCTCAGTGGCACAGGAGTGCCTTTAAATGTGGGGATCCCTTTGGTGTAGAGATTGGTCTGAAAGCTTTTTATGGAAGTGAGCCTCTCCATCTTGCAAAGGAACCTGTCTCTCCACCTTCCCTCTCCAGCTGCTCTGGCTTTATTGGAAATGGACTGGATTTTGCCTTTAGTGACCAACAAAGGAATATGGGTCTCTGTTTCTCTGTATTTGTAACTTAAGTCTACTTCTGTTAAGGAAGTACAAAGCTGCTTGTAAATGAGTAGTACAGAGCACCAGAATGTTGCATCTAAGCTTTATCTATACCTAAATTGTAGTAGAGACTTTAATATATTTGTATTTAATGTATTTTTTTCAGAATCCAAGAACGAACATATTCATTGTGGGCTCACTTGTGGAAAAATCGCGCCGATTACCTGAATCCTTTGTACAGGTCAGACCACAGTCAAACCCAAGGGACCCTGCACCCACAGATGGCTCCATGCAACTTCTTGTACAAGTAGGTAGTACCACTTGCTACTGAGAATTGTAGATGTGTTAGTACAGAACAGAGTGCCTTTGTATTTAAGTATTTCTCATTCCATAAGGTAGCTTACAGAGAGTAAATTCAGTCTCAGATGCAATGTGTTCATTCCTTGTGTGCTCATGTCAGCCAACACTCTGCACAACTCCACAACAGAGTATTAGTCTGTAAAGAAGCTTAAGATTAAAGCTATATTGATAGTTGTGTGTCCTAATTTCATGGTTACTCACTTCTTCCACTGAGGAAAGTCTCTTTCAGTTCTGTTCTCATCTGTGGTTTCTAAATTTAAAGTTGCTTCAACTTCTTCCATTCCAAGATTTTGTGATGTTTATTTGGATCAATTAGTGTTGAAAATAAAATGGAACACTTCAAGAAATCATATGGTTTCATTGCTAGAACAATATTTAGTAAAACAAAAAGCAGACATTCCCCATGTTGTTTTTTATACCTCAAAGTATATGCAGTAAATTTTACTTTATATTTTTTTTCAAAATCTAACAAAATACCATAATTTCAGAAGTGTCACTATTGACATTCTGACTCGAATAATTAATTGTGCCATTAACCTTAACAAGCTTAAGGAGATCTTGAATAGAACTTCATGAAAACTGTGATTTAATTAAAACTGAACAGTTTGTTTTCCAGTTGCAAGTAAAAGCACTTGTTAAAAAGTAAATAAATATCCTAAATGATAGAAATTGAATTATTTCACATCTATTATTCCAGGTCACATCCACTTTAAAACAATTTAAAAATAGTTATTAATCATATTCTTTAGGACAGTGGGATTTATAAAACAAGTACTGATACAGCAGATCCCCCATCGGATGAGTAATCCCGTTGATTTTAATGGAACTACTTGGGTGCGTAAAGATTTTCAAGCATTAACTATCAGATGATAAACTTAAGGGGGAATGTGACTTAAATAGTATACTATTGGGGTAGGAATAATAAACCATCAAGGAGCACGCACATGCTCCGAAAATATCTGTCAGCTACTTGGCTGGACAGCTGCAGCTGAGGGCAGGTCTCTTCGCTACTTAACCTGTCTGGTGAACTAGTTACATACCGAGTCCGGCTGTGGCCATGTATTGCCAGGAAGACGGAAGGAGTGCTAGAGTAAGCTATGGACTTAAGAGTTTGAGTCCCTTCCTCCTGAAAATGAAAAATCAACTCAGCTTTTTAACTAAAGGTTTGTCAAATAATTCCTTAGATCAGGAAAAGAACTTGCCAATGTATACGCTTCATGCAATTTCCATAGGCCAGTTTAAAATGACAGTTTAAATTTTAAGAGAGCAGGATGCCATACTGGTTTTTTTACTCCTGATTTTTAACTCTTCTTTACAGGGGAAAAAAACCCTGTTAACTAGCGTTAACTGCACCTCACACTCTGGGCCCCCACGCTCAGACAAAACCCAGCATACAGAATTTCAAAGTTGACTTCATGGGAACTTAAAGAACAGTTGAGAACTAGGATTATGAAAAACTGTTTTCAACCTTGGCTGTTTCATAGGTACCATTTCTCTAAAGCCCATAGTGTAGAACAAGAAATTAATACAGCAAAAGTTTGCATGCAGTGAAACACCCTCAGCCATGTGATCTAAGTCAAAGATACATTCACCTTTCTTTCTACTGTGTATCAGAATTGGTTCAAGCTGTGTATGCCCACAGAGCTGCATTTTCAGGACAGTCAATGCAAATGAACCACAAATCTTACCAAATAGTCAATAAACTTATGTGTATGCACTCTAATGATGAATAATCCATGGATGGATGATTTTGGACATGTGTCTAAGAAAAAAAAAAAAAAGGTGTGTATTTAAATATTCTGAGGCCACCTCAATAAATGAGAAAATCGTTGACCTTCCTGTCAATTCCAGGTTCTGGAGTGGTATGTACAACCGCTTTGAAAAGGGGCTGCATCCTCGACAGTCAGTCACGGATTATCTGATGGCAGTGAAGGAAGAAACTCAGCAGCTGGAAGAAGAGCTGGAGGTCTTAGGAGAGGTAATATACACTTGATCTCAATGCCCCAGACTTCACTGATGGTAAATGAAACCCAACTCCTTATGCTGTGGAGTCCCCTATACGCCACATCCTTCTCTGGCATGAGGATGTTTAGCCATCATCTTTGTTCTCACATAAACTACTGTGAATGTTTTGCATTTAAAACACAACAGTGGACTTTTTTCTTTATGGATAAAATTTCACCTGTGTTAGTGCACAAGTACTACTCCTGAAAGAATTTTATATCCTTCAGTAACTCAGAAGGAATTGTAACTCAGAAGGATGCTGTAATTCTGCATTGGTTAGTTATAACCATGCACTTCTCATACTCCATAAATGCAAACAGGCAGTTTTAAAGGGTGCCAGTTGGGTTGGGCTCTGAACTTTGTTTGGCTTTTTGGGGTTTGTTTTTTTTTAAAGGCAAAGACACAGAAGAGGATTACTGGGCCCTAAATGTGTCCATGTAATATATATTGTTTCCTTTATTTCAGAGATTGGCGAATCTTCAGAAATCACAATTAAATGATAATAAATTCAAGAGTAAGCCACAAGACCGAAGCAAACAGTTAGGGCTTTCCACTTCCAGCAACAGCTTAGCTAATACTCCCCAGGAGTATAGCAATGATGTGAAATCATTCCCATCCCGGAGCCCCTCACAAGGGGATGAAGAAGATTCAGCCCTGATTTTGACACAGGACAACCTGAAAAGCTCTGATCCCGACCTCTCAGCCAACAGTGATCAGGAGTCTGGCGTGGAGGACTTAAGCTGTAGGTCCCCAAGTGGGGGTGGCTGCTTGCCTAGCGAAGACAGTGGCAAGGATTCAGATGAGGCTGTATTTCTGGCAGTCTAAAATACCTTCACAACAGCAAGGATCCAGATGAAGTTGAGTCTGCCACAGTCTGGAATCACAACTTTTCGTCAGATGAAGAATGGGAGTGGTTAGTGGCCTAAAGAAAAAATCCAAAGAATGGGAACTGTGCAATTGTGTAGGTAAAGATCTAAGCAGAACAAGCCATTATTAGTTTTAAGACATAATGCTAAAGAAAGGTAATATTTGCTGTTATACTTCATTAAGCCAATATTGTTTTTGTTTTAACTTTACCAATGCTGTACATTATTCCTTACATTGTACATTTCCATAATTATTTATTGTACAAAATAATAGTTCTCCAAAGACGGGAAATTCCAAAGTACTCTCTTAGTCACAGGGACAAGGCTGAAGATTCATTAGTGTTAGCTTTACTGGTGAATCAGTCAAAACTTATTTTTGTAGAGCTCTTTTGCTTCAGACTTACTGTGTATATTCACTTTTTTTCATGGGAGGTGTTAAATTTTGAATTCCAACAATTATTTTGCATATTTGTCTACTAGAATCCTTTATGGCAAAGTAAAACTAGCAAATGAAGCTTTGATCCTGCAAAAATATCCTTTAGTAAGCAGCTGCTGCTGGTGCACATGAATGCATCCCATTTGTACTCAACTCTCAACCAGTGTTGAAAGTTCAGTAGTTTCTGTGAGCAAAACTTCAATATAACAATACTTACACAGCCTTTGTGGTAAAGCATCCCTTTGTACTGAAAGGTACATTAGGCAGTGTACTCTAGCCTCTTTATTTTTCATTTTCGTTTGATTGTTTATACCTTACCCTTGTTCCAAACTGCCTACATAAGATATAAAGGTAAAATAAACCCCCAAATTCTCCAGCCTATTTTGATTCCTACTTGAAAATGTCTTATTTGAGTGGGAGTGAGGTACATGTGCAGTAGAGAGAATAGGGAATCCAAAACCACTTATAAAAATCACTTATGAAATCACTCCAAATTAAGAATTAAAGGAATATTATCCCCATAAAGGAACTGCTATAAAGAGTATTTCTTCCAAATTTGATTTTCCAAAATAAACTAACAACAACCAAGGGTTTTTTTTATCCTTGCACAAAATTTCCCTTTAGTATTTGCCACCCTGAACAGAGCATGGCAATGCTAACTTTAGAAAAAGACTGATTCACCACAACAGAAATGTTGATCATTTGGTTTAAGAATTTTCCTAGTTTTTAAGAGTAGGAGTAATAGCTTTCATAATCATAGTTACAGAAGTAAGCCACTGAAAATGTTTTAAATTTGAGATGTTTTGAAACTCACTAAAAATGCTCCATATCAGGAGATAATTCTTCCAAGGTTTTGGTTTTTTTGTTGTTGTTGTTGTTGGTTTTTTTGTTGTTAATTAAAGCAAGCAGTTTAGCTGCTCTTACTGCTTGGAGAGAATGTGGTACTGAACTCCAGTAAAGCAAAGCGGTAGTAATGTTAAGTTTACTTTGACTGCATTTCATACTACTCCTTCAAATACAGACTTACAGGCAGAATTAAATTGTATAAATATACCTCAATTTAGAAGCTTTAGATTTATTATTCAGTCTGCTTTAATGGAATGGCTTGTCATTTTGTTCTATAAATTTACATCATTAAAAATGAGGGGTAAACTTCAGTATTATTAATATCCTCTTAAGGAAGCTGCTGTCTTTGAACAAGTAATTAAATTCCTAACAGCAAGATTTATCTTAATGTTATACTGGAAAGGCCAGATCCTCAATTTGATAAATCACTGTAGCTCAATTGAAATAAATACAGCTATAATTTATACTCTGTTGAGAATCTAGCTGTTTTTAATCTTTATGCATTTTTAATAAATGAAAGCCCTGATTTTAATTGCACTTTTAAAAATGTTTCATATTTTGAACATAGCCTGTAGAATTTGTGGTATTAAAAGACATTTTCAATGGGTTTTCTCAAACTAAAGAAACATGCTGCAAAGTCAGCAATGAAAACAAAACACACATTCTGCCTAAAAGAGTTTGAAAATGGGCAATACTATTGCACATCTTTTAAACGTAAAATTGTGTATGATGGTACTGTGTCTTATTAGACATGAGTAGAAATAAATGCAGAACAGCAATATATGCAAATTCAAAGCACTGTCTTCATGTTGCTTATGCAACTCCTTGTAACTAGCTTTACAACTAAAATATTAACATTTTATATTAAGCCTTTACTTAGCAGCCCTCTGTTATGTGTCCTTCCGTCCTTGGAATTTTGCATTAGCTACTACTGTTTTCATTGTAATGTATGTATTTGTGGCATTATGAGCCTGCTGAGAAACACTTTCAAATAAACACTAAGGTCATTTATTGTTATGTTATTTCACACCAGTGAATGACATGAAGGTTTGATTTCCCAACTTTCTGTAATATAGCTCTTCATTTACTCAGGAGTCACTTTGTCACTGAGATCAAGGGATTTTTGTATCTTCCCTACTTCGACACTTGAATCCAGATTAGGATAACTAAGAAAACTGAGGCTCCTGCCAACTGATTTAATTAGATGGGAGCACGTTACACCCCTGTATTATTATTTTTTTTAGCAAATGCAAAACAAAAAGGATGAGAAAATCACCCTAAGAAATACACCAATTTCTTGTAGCCTTGTGGGGATCTCCTCTTAGTTGCAAATCCTTGCAAATTTGGCATAAACTCACTGTAATTTGAAACAGGACACAAACTGCTGAAAAGATTAGAAGCGAATTTTATAGATTTGCGTCATGTAATTTTAGCCTCACTATGTTCAGGCTGTTCTTCAGTATGAAAATGTGCATCTAAAGGACACTGAAGGCAATGAGATCAAATATCTGAAGTTTTCTCCATGAATGATCACCATCTAAAGAACAGAAAGGAAACATATTCACTAGCTGCTTTTATTGGTAGCTCTACACAAGACATAGACAAAAGTGGTAAACTGGTAATGGATTCTGAAAAGCTAAGAAAAAAAAAGTCTGAGGGTACAACTCAGATATCAGGATATCATTAAAAGTAAGGAGAGATAAAGAAAAAAATAACTAAAAGGAGGGATGCAGGGAAGGAAAGCTCTTTGCAAAATTACCAGTAAGGCAGGGAATCACATTCTTTGAAGTTAGGGGCAAGCCAGAGCACCAGTTTACAGAGGATGAAAGATGTCTGATGACACAAATTAATAACATTTAAAACCCAGCAACAAGGAGGTAGCCTTTGCAATGAAGATAAGCATTTTGTCACTGTTGACCAGCTAACTTGATGCTTTTATGAGGACACTGCCCTGATCTGCACACAGAGTCCTCAAGTTCATCACAAACATCATAGTCAAGGCAATGGACTGCTTCTGTACGTAGGCTGAAGGTTGAGTGCAGCTTTTAGGTTGGCTGGTCACCCTTACACACTGTAGTGCAGACAGGTAAACACCACAGTGACTCAAAAATCCTCCAGGGACAGGTAAGTCACTGACAATTCATTTGGAAAGGGAGGAACATGTGGTGGGGCAAGTGAAAAGCAGGTCAACTTATCACAGTACTAAGACTAGTGAAAAATCTGCAAAAGATCTAGGGCCAAGCATACAGCAAACCCCAAATTCAGAGAGGTCAGAAACATTGCCAGAGAGTGGGTTGATAAGTAAAATAGACATTCACCTTTACTTATTTAAATTGCCAGTAAAGCACCTGGAGCCAGAAAATCAAATTATGTTAAATCTTAAAATACTAAGTTTAGTGGTCTTTTAATATAAATCATTCTGGAAAGAAGCTAATGAAAACTTATAGGTCCACCAGAATCATTGTGACTGAATTCAGGCAAGGACTCATTTTTAAGTCTGCTGGTTGCCAAGGTTATTCAGATTAATTTATTCTGTTTCTGAAGACTAAAGTACTTTATGCTAAGGTATTCCCTTATTATTGATATACAAGCTTTCTTTGTAGCTTATTACTACATATAAATTTGATCTCTACAGGTGTCTGACCCAAACAAGGCATTTACAAAAGCAGTATGGGTTTTCAAAGCCCATTTTAGTGAAGGTGGCTCCAAGAACTACTGCTGTTGAAAGGGTTAAATGGGAAAAGCTCAAATCACTACACACAAAGATTAAAAGTTTGTCCTTGAATAGCTTACTGCATACATTTCCAATACATTTCTGTATCCACCCAAAAAGTCCCTCAATGCCCAACTCTATCAGCAAGTTAGACAATTACTAGATACATTAAAAATCCCCAAGCCTTTATTTGTAGGTTTAACATATTACAGTATTTACTCTTCAGAATAATGTCCACAATAGGGCTATGATAACTGACTTAACTTTGTTGACAGAGTTTTAATTCAGTTTTACCTGAAGGTCTCTTAAGTCTCTCTTTTAGAAAGACTTATCCTAGTCTTAGAAGGGAGTAGTAAGAACTTGGACAGAAACAAGACTAAAAGATTTCTAGCTTCCACATTTGGTCAAAGTGGAAAAGCTGCAGGAGTATGCACAGAGCAAAGAACAGAACTATAGTAGATCATTAGATACTGCTTAGAACTAACTTTATTATAGTCTCGTGCTTGTAGTGGCAGCTAGCATAGCTGTATGTATCTGATAATCCCTGTGTTTCAGATAGGTTAGCATGTGAAATGCACTGTGAAATCTAGGAAAACTTTCTTCTATAAGCCCCAGCTGAATGTACCATTAACACCAGCTGTATACAAGATGACCCTAAAATGAAAACTACTTGATTTTAGACGTAGATTTTAATATTTCTCTGGTCTGCAGTAGTGTCAGTTACAATTGCTATATGTAGAGTTCAGTTCTGGATTTAAGTAGTTACTTGACTTAGGGAGAACAAGAGGCCTAAACTCAGCTACAGAAAACATTTAGCAGTAAGATCAGGTATTAAAATTAGGAAAAACCCACACTCAATTAGCAGTTACAATACAGAATGCACCCTTACCCTCACCCTAAACTACTGCAACACCAGAGACAAGCCACCTCCTTACTCTTGTGTTTCTTACTCATTTATTTCACTTTTCTCCTTGGCAAAACACCCCAGCACAAGCATGACATAGAACAAGGCTCTCCAGAAACAAGTCACTGTATGTAGCCTATTATTCCAGTTTGCTTAAGAGTTCACTTGACACATTTCAAAAGATTTTAGAATATGCATCTAACAGCAGCTGCCATTCCCCTACACTTGCCAGGAATTGTTTAAAGCTGGGTTTACACCTACATGCCACGTTTTGGCAAAATAAGGTAAGGAATGCACTTAACAGTGAACTAGCATGCTAGAAGCCAAACAACCAAACTATGACAGAGTGTTATCAGTGTTCTACTAAGTCTTCTGGTATATGTATGAAGATTACCTATAAGGAAAAATGTTCCCATTGGCAAAACCAGTGTAGGACTAAAAGAAAAGAAAAAAAACCAAAACCAAACCCCAAACCAGCAGCAGGTTGGCTTGGCCTTTAAAGGCCAGAAACAGACTGGCTGTTCCTGCCTGTCACAGGATACCTGTAGCTATCCCAGTACACAACTGTTGAATACAGAGACTTCTTCTGTGCTTCTTTTCTAGAGGATGGGTTTGTGACTGCAGAAGGGGCTAAAAAATAGGGGGAAAAAATCCTAATAGGAACAATGATATGAACAATGATATGAGAGAACCAAATGGGAGAAAAGGGAAGACCTTAAACTTTCATATCCCTGAACAAGAAACACTGTACCAAGAACTTGCACTGAACAGTGACATTTTCTTCTAGACTCTCCTCCACTACCATCAGAAGGACTCTGTGCAGAAGTCCTAAATTTGTTCACAAAAGTAACATAAGAGGCAAAGCTGAAGTGTTGAAGTAGAACTTGTACTAGCTTGGGAAGCAAGACCCTGAAGGTCACCTGGCTAGAGAGTTCAGTCACAGGAGAGCACCATAATATACCACATAACTTTCAACAGGAGGAGGCAGATGAAGACAGAAGTCTGTCATTACAAGCCATTATAAAATGTATAAAGATACAAGCACAACTCAGGAAAAGCACCAGATGTTTGCTCATCTGTTCCTTTCTCTGCTTACAAGGAAGACACAACAAAAAATCAGTCCTGTACAGAATTGTGTGTCTAATCTTTAAGATTGCTAGCTAGCTACTCAGAAAAAGTTCCAAAGTAACTTTTACACTCAGCACAAAAATAGACAGGAGTTTGCCAAGAAGGTAACACTGATGACTTAAATCTAACTCTTCCCCAGAGCTGCAGAAATCACACTACTCAGAGACCCAAGTCCAGAACCACCTGGAAACCTACACAACCTCATTTTCAATTAGGGCTTTCATTAGCACATTAGCCAAAGTGCTATGTCAATATACAAGCAGTATTATGCACAGTCAAAAAAATGTTATTTGGAAGAAGATACTCTAAAATTATTGCTTAACCATGGCACTTACAACCTGTTTATATTTTCAGGCACCTAAGTATCTTCTTTTATTTGGACCACAGTTCTGTTTTCTTGGGACATCTCATCTCAAAATTCAGACCAGCTTTACAAAGTAAAATCCCATCAAATACCAGGGTGAATAGTTTTCTCACCCTGAAAGGCAGTAGCTCAAGTAGCTTACCACATTACTGTAAAGTATGAAAGGGCTGAGACTAAAGCCCCATGGGAAGATTCACTAGCCTGTGGAACAGACTTCTTGTACTTACTTGATTTTCCTAACTCCAAATGTACTCACTTTTCTGCTATTTAGAAGAAATACCTTATTGCATTTCACTAGAATTTTGCAATACAGAAAAGTACTCATTTGGACTAGCATGCTTTAGTTTGAGACTTGAATCTGTGATGTTCTGTGACCCTGTCTAGGTAACACAGAGGCAGTGTCTTGCCTAAGAGGTTTATCTCCAGATGGCTTCCTGATAAGAAAGAAGCAGGATTCCCGATACTTTACTTGATCAGTGCTTTATCTTATTTCTCAGAACTGTACAATTCCTTCTGTTCGTCTGGAACTTCACTGTCTCCATGAAAACCTACTCCACTGACAAGATTAAGAAAAAGAATGTGTCTTTTTGCAAGAGCAAGACGGAACATACATGTGTGTATTTAGGGATTGCATTTTTCTCCTACAGAATACTGCACTTGGTCCCATCCATTCTCACCAGATATATCCCCATCCTAAAAGAAGTCAGCCCATCAGAGGCAAGATTCAGTGATTAAAGGGCAGAAATAAGTCTCACTTCCCAATTCCGTCACCGGCCTTAACATAACACACTATGCAACCTCAGCCAAATTAGTTTCTTTGTTCCTTAAAATTAGGAAAAAATAACTGCTACTTCACAACGAACTCCAGAACTGGTTTTTGTAAAGCACTTTTTTGTTGCTCACATGATGAACATATTCATATTGCCTAAAACAGAAACTAGGAGGTGACCTGATTGTTTTTCCTTTAAGTAAAAATAAATATGAAAATGAAATTATTAGATGAAAAATGTGTTTAATTACAGTGGTAGGTATCAAGCCACTCTTGAAATCAAGTGCATCAGTGCTACTGAGCTACATACCAAATCTACACAGAGATCATTTCTTCTAATTTGATTCCAATATAATGTGTTTCAACACATCCTTTGCTTAATCCAAATATACTTACCCAGAACACAATACAGGCTATACTTAGTTTTGTATTATTACCTAAAAGTAAAAAACCCTTGTTTTTAAACATTTTGGCTTCAAGAAAAGACAGCTTGTGAATCCACTGACAATCTCAAATTATGAACTTCTTCAGTTTCCAAAGTCCTTTCGCCACTTATCTCAAACTCTTCCGCAGATCAAGCCAAATCTATGTTTAAAGTTAAAAATATAAAATATATGAATTATGTTTTTATAAAAATGTAAAAAGCTAGTCAAAATTACATGTTTAGGTATTTAATCTCTGAAGAATGGAGTATAGCAGCAGGAACTCAAATATCATAACTATCAACAATAAATACAAGAAATTAGTGCAAAGATTGCAATAGAAGGATTCTTGACTACAGTGAGAATATAAAGAGACATTCTAATTTATACAAAAACCATCCCAACTCTGTATACAATCTCTTCTATAAATACAACCATATAAGATGAAATGCTTATTTGCAAATAATAATTATTAAAAAGTGTGCTTTATTGGGTTTTTCACTCTTTCTCTTGGCAGGTGTAGTTTGCAGGAAGTCTGTAAAGACAAATTTCCATAATTAGATATTTTAACTCTTCCAGAAGTTTTGTTTCAAATACAACTAACAACAGATGCAGTACATGATTTCCACAGCAAGCATTACTAGAACACTAAGCATTGTAACAAAGCCATTTGCAGTTAGCAATTTCTAAGTGTGTGATGAGGTAAACTTGGGGGGGGGGGGGGGGGACACAAAAAAAAAAGAAAAAAAAAAAATTGTTCACAACAAACATTAAAAAAGCATTTTACCTATAGCGGAATATGAAATTGGCTGTGCATTGCTATTGCCTGTTGAAGTTTTTCCTCTTTGGCTCGTCTACAGTGGCAGAGCTGCAAAACAAGACATAGGAAGAGTGAATTCTGAAAGAATTTTTTATAATGCATACTACAGTTTCTCTTTAATGATTTAGCTACTTTGCAGGCTCTTTAGAAAAGGAAAGCCCCATGAACCACCTCCCTTCCAAGCTTCAGGCTGCACAACTGTCTATATTGGTAACATTATTCCATCCACAATTGCTTGCAAGAGAAAAGAATTGTTTCCTATGTTATGAAATGCATTTATTAGGCATCTTTAAAGAAAGGTATATTACCTGGTAAGTTGCTTTTGCCACAGCATGAGCAAGAGTGGTGGTTTTTGAACCTCAGTTATGTATTTAGTGATAGCCATCAACAGAATAATTAGTTTAAAAAGTTCAATAAATTAAACATTAAGGTTGCTTAGGATAACACATCATTCTATGTTGACTTACCAAATTTAATATTGTCCATGTGGCTATCTTCCCTATATCTATACAGCATATAGAAGAAAGTGGCACAAAAATATCTGCAACAACACATGACTAGGGTCTAATGCAGGTGACTTTTGCACTCTCACCTTAAAAATATGTGCCTTCAGAATGCAGATTATATTCTAAATAGACTGAAGCTACTTAGGGATATATTTTTCTTTTGTTGGAGCTCCTAAGCATTGTTCTATATCACAGGACTGCTCAAACTCTAATTCTTAAATTTATTCACTATGTGTTGTATATCTCTCAGATTAGAACTATTTTTATATTACATACCGTTCTCTTTTCCATGAAACTACTAAGAAAGTCATCTATTTCTGTTTTGCCTTCCAAGAAGTCTTCTGCAATAGTGTCAGATTCCTCTTCAGCTTCATGAGCAGCTACTTTAAGTCGGGCTTGCAGAGCACTTGGACTGCAACTCTAAGAAAATAGAAACGCCTATGTAATGTTAAACTGTCCATCAAAACCTATATTTCCAAGAAAGATAAATGACTATATAAATGGAGAATATGTGACTAGAGCATTATTATTACATAAAAGCCTAAGTGACCAGATGAAGCTTCGTCTCCAAGAAACAGCACAGCTTGTTAAACTAGAAAGGATTCTATGTGAGAAAAGTATTGCTAGTACAGGTCTTAATTCACAACCATTCTCGCAAATGTATAAAGCTTTTGAACTTTCACTCTACACTGTAGAAAGCATCCAAATTGGAAATCTGACAGGTTCTTGAGTGTATGATTTCCGAGCAGAACCAGCTCTTCAAGCATCTTCAATAAATCAGGTCTACTTTTGAAACTCAGTAGTGAGCCTAGTAAGTATAAAAAGGCAAAAAAGCTCTTACTGTTCAGCTTTTAAATACCCCTGAAATGACTGCAGAGAGGAAGACAGGAAATGAAAAAGCACCTACTCAAGTAGATGGGCTGCTAATCACCAACATCTTCAAAAAAAAAAAAACCAAACAATATCTTCAATCTTCTGTTCTTATAAACTTCAAACCTTATTTCTGTTTATTGCATATAATTTCATTATTTTTCCTCTAATATGTTTGGGCAGTTAATTGGAACATGATTGACATCTTCAGTAGGAGTCTGTACAGAGCCAGAACTGCAAAATTAAGAGATTTATAGATTTCAGATGCTTGGACTACCCTTCATCTACCCCATGAAAAATATTTTACTTATGTACTGTAAAACTGTGATGTAATCATAAATTTCCTGTTAAATTAATTTTGTGAAAAATAAGGAAAGTTTGCTCAATAAAAGATGACTAAAATTCACCCACAGTACTGGATTTGTCTGGAACTTTGAAGGAGGGATAACAGGAGATACCCAGTAATGCACAGTAAACTGAAGATACAGCATATGTGGAAAAACAGCACAAAAATCAGCTGCAACTCCCCAACTCTCAGCCTCCTAACCATTATTAAATCAAATCAGCAAATCAAACTTAGAAATAGAAGAAGGTAATATAGAAGTGGGGTATTATGTCCTGTTCTTAAGTGGTTTCTTACAGAAATACAAAGTTTCTCAATGTCAACTACCTCCGCCCACTTTAAAGCCAACTTACATCACACAGAATGGAGGCATTAAGAGTCAGACTATTCTGCTTTTCAAGCAAGGAAACATTTAATTCATTTAGGTCACCTATGAAAAAAATCAGTTTGCTGTCACACGTAACTTTTTGCTTCTTATTTTGTTACTTTTTGGGCATTTTGAAATTCAGGTACTATAATGGACTGTTGTATTCTCGGGTGACAAGTCTTGCAAATAATGAAGACTTCAGTACAGAAATTGGTTTATGAGAAGTTACATCTTCTAATGCATATCCTGGTAATTAGACTAAGAAATTACTCCCACAAACTGCTTTCTCAAGTAATGACTTTAACCTATTGGCACTTTAAAATGTGCAGTTTGACAGCACATATAACATGTTGCCCAAAAGACGCATACCCAGTGAATCACAGAATTTAAGTTCCTAAAGCAATGGTTTTAATCATTTTCATCTGGTTTTACAAGCTCATTATGTTAAATGGGTACCATTAATTATACAAGGCTTCTTTAAAAATCATTCTATTCTTAAAACTGGTTTGACCCCAGACTGTGCTTAAAAACAGCTCTGAATGCTCATCATGTTCCCTTCTTCCAACTTTGCTTCTATTGTAGTGTTAAAAAACACCCCAACCCAAAAAACCAGTAGTGCAATCATAACACTGGTTTGCTTTCAAACTGTTTGGTAATTCATCTCATTTTATTTCATACTTGACATGATTTCATATAAAATTAGAGTTTAACCAGAAGAATATTCTTTGTGGATAAAGATACAAATCAAAACTTCAGTTTTATTGAAGTATTCTTAAAGGATAATGTACACAGAGATTATACCTCACTAAGTTCATGCTGTCTTTGCATCTTTTTTTCAAAGGCTGCTTTCATCTGTGTGAGCTGCTCATACTGGAAGGAAGAAGAAAAAGAATGTTTTCCCCCTGATAAAAGCAGAATATTACAACTACTATTTCTGAAAAAGGTTTTATTGTTCACTTACTTTATCCAATACCGTCTGTCTTTTTGCCTCAAGACCAGGCTCCAGCAACAAGTTTTTTTCTGTAAAACAAAGTCACTATTACTACTTTTTTTAAAGGACTCAGTTCACAGAACACAGCCACAGATGCTAATGTTTTGACATCTTACTTGCCAGCTCTTCAATGCTTTTCACTAACTCATCTCTATCAGTAAGGACTTGCTTCAGCTGTGGTAGAGTCACAAACTGTTCCAGTAACACTTCCTCTTGCTCATTCATACTGGTCAGCTGCGATATACTATATTCAAACAGAAAGAACGCAGATTTAAAGCTAACAGCAAACATTTTGTGTGGAGGTACTCATTTCTGCCAGAAGTCAAAAGTTTGAGGCATTTATTGGGACTTTAAAGATACGTGACACTTGACCACAATTTTTTTTCCCGCTTTCTCCTGGATTGAGGGCTCTACTATCTGCAGCAGTGAGCTTAAAAAGCAGTGAGTTAAAAAATACCTCTCATTTCAAGCCTTACTTCCTATGAAGTGTTTCTTAATGCTACTGTAGTGGGTTTACCTTGGCCAGCTACCAGATTCCCCCCCAGCTCCTCCCTCAGTCCCCCTCCTCAACAGGATATGGAGGAAAAGCCTGTGGGTCAAAATAAAGACAGGGAGATCACTTACCAATTACGATCACATGCAAAACACACTCAACTTGGGAAAAATTAATTTATTGCCAATTATAGTAGGAGTTGGATGGCAAGACAGACAAAAACTAAAACCCCTCACCCCCTTTCTCCCCAGGCTCAACTTTACTCCTTCGTTCCCAACTCCTCTACCTCCCCCTGACCCAAGTGGTGCGGGGAGGGGGAGAATTGCAGATGTTGCAGTCTGTAACAGTTTGTCTCTGCTGCTCCTTCCTCCTCACACTTTTTCCCTGCTCCAGCATGGGTCCCTCTCCACAGGCTACAGTTCCTGGCAGGAAAGACTGCTCTAGTGTGGCCCTCCATGGCTGCAGTTTACTTCAGGGCATATCCGCCGGCTCCAGTGCAGGTATCTGCTCCAGCATAGTCCTCTCTACGGGCTACAGGGAAGTACCTGTTCTGCTGTGGTGTCTTCCAAAACTTCCACGGGCTGTGAGTATCTGCTGTGGCAGTTGGAGCACCTCCCCCTGCTTCTTCTCTGACCTTGGTGTTCACAGGATTCTCACACTTTTCCACCCCTCTCCTCAATCTTCACTGCCTCTGCAGCATTTGCTCTTTTTTTAAATGTGTTTTCATAGAGGCACCACCTGCTTCACTGAGTGACTCAGCTGTCCTGTAGTGGGTCTGCTGCCAAGCTGGCTGTCCCTGGCATGGGGACAGCACTGGCCCCTTCTCATAAAGGCCACCCATGCAGCCCCCCAGATACCAAAACCTTGCCACCTACACACAATAGAGCTACTCAGAACAGCAGCGATACCGTTTGTGATTTAACTCAACTACCTCCAGAAGAATCATCGCATTTTAATTCGGTCTTTTTGGAAGGACCAAACTTGATTAGAATGTTTTGTTTAAACAAACAAATCACACTTTCTGCTACCATAATAAGGATGCTGCTAGAACTTACAGCTGATTTAGCTAAATCAAACAGGCTCTTAGAAAGGTGTCAAGGGAAACAACTGCCCCCAGAAGTCCTTCTTGCCAAAGGACTTTTCCTTTTTGAAAGGATAGAGTTTTCAATCACTAAACTATGACACCACCATAAAGAGGTGAGATCAGAAAGAAACCAATCTCCCAAGACCTTTTCAGAATTAATTGCTAATTTGTAATCTATTCAATCCCAGATAACTGATCTAGGAGGCTGTCTCATTAGATCTGAGCAAACTGCGAGGAACAATAACTCATACTTTTTTTTAAATTGTGACAAGATATGGTTTTGATGAAAATATTTATGTAATACGTGTACGTATTTATGTGTGGAAGCACTAGGACAGCTAGTACATTTACTACCTGGATTTATCTAACCCAACCCTCCTACACATGCTGAATTGCTCACAAAGCAGTCTATTGTTTACCTCGCTACAGTCCCTCCAAATTTAAGAGAATGTAATTTGTGAACCAGTCTCAAGTCCACTTCCCTGTCCCCTTTCCTCCTTCAAAAGTTATGCTTATTGTATTAGTAGAAATTAAGTCCCTGACAAAGCCCCAGAAGACAGCAGAACACTAGTAGTTAGGAAAAGTAAAAATAAGTGTTCTTTTTCCTGCTGCTAAATCCTAAAGTATTGTTCCTGCTTAGAAAACTCTAAATAAGCAGCACATTTGAATACAAGGCTAGCTTACTTTCTGACTGTACAATTTTGGTAAGTGGTAGTTCTACTTAGAATTTCTACAAAGACCTTTCAGTGAAGTATACAGACTTTTGACAAAAATGAGATAAAGACCAGCAGTAATTGCCTTTTAATGACTATGGGAAGTTTTGCTACCTTCTGAAAATTTACCTGAGTTCTGAGAGTTCTGGAAAAGTATCAGGAACATCAGGCATCTTGTAAGTAAATCCATTCTGGCCAACCTAAACAGAAGTTTGGAAATGCTTAGTAGATTTTTTTGAAGAGCAGTTTCTTGATATTTAATCTGATTAATCCAAAACTGGAGATGAGTATTTGCCAGCAACAAGAAAAGTAGGAAAAGCGGTAAGAAGCAGCAGCACTAGTCTCTGAACAGAAGATGTCTCAACTCAGCCATGGCAGCAAAATACTTGGGGATGTTTGGGGTGGCATGTCATAAAAGATGAGTCAATTTTGGAGGCAAACAATTCTGTCTTGCTATGTCCTCCATTTGACAACAGTTGGATGACCCAGGAAACACACAGGAAGAGTATGACTCAGGGAAGCGAGAGCAGAGAAAGAGATTGACATTTGATCTTTTTCATGTGGTTTTTAAAGTTATATCCCTCAGGTAAAAAGTCTTTGACAAGGAAAAAAAGTCTGTCTTCATAGAATGTAGAAATTTTAAATTCTACAAAGCTAGAAAAGTGTCTTCCAAGACTAAGAAAGCTTTTGTTTCTAAAGACAGGATTTGATTAAAGATTAAACATTTAAAGTTTCTGGAAGACACTAAAAAAAAAAAAAAAATCCTTCCAGAGTGCATCAGTGAGAAGGAGTTTGTGAGTACACACATACAAGATCTGTGAAAAGAAGCTATTTTAAGCATGAAAACGAGAAATTAATACTCTACACATAAAGGCTTGAGACTGCACATCATTCTCACCTGATAGGTTCTGGGCAGGAAATCCCACATAGAGAAAAGGATCTCATTTTCTATGGCTGGAGAAACAGTCACAGCTGCACTATGGGGGAGTGCAGCTCCAAAAAAATGTATATTCAAATATACTTAGCATAACACTAGTTTCTCTGAAACTCAGAAAGACAAACTTGTTGCTCTGACTTCAAGTTTGTTCTAAAAAACTTTTCAAAGCCAGAATGACAGTTTCATTTTCCTAGCTCCAGCAAAACAACGAAGTGCAGTCACTCAGACTGTTCCCTTGAGTTTTGCGGCAATGCCCGGTGTGCCCTTGAGGGAACTTATACCCAGTGTCTGATAGCTTAAGCAGCAAAACTCAGTGCACAGACCTGAAGCACTGCTTCTGCTGTTGGAACAGGTAATGGCAGATCAGCAATAAAGCCATAAGAGGGAGCAGCAGGTTTGTCTGTAGTGTAGCTTGAAGAAACTGATTCAGCAACAGGCACAGCTGCCATTGTTCTATTCGTTTCTTGAGGTGGGTATGGAGGAAGAAATGGAAACCCCTGAGGAGCATAAGGAGGAATTCCAGCTGGTTTGTTGAAAAGGCTAAAAACAAACAAAAACCCACAACCATGAGCAACCAACTGCTTACAGCACATTTCTTATCATTCGAATTATAATTACTAGACCACATACAAGACATAAGGTTGAATTTTAAATGTCCGTAAACTTTGCATTTTCTGTTCTCACTTATTTCCAACATAGTAAGTCTACTTTATGTCTTATACTGCAACATAATATACAACTCCATTAAATTACACTCTTGTAGAGCAGCCAAATACACACTTACACTCTTAATTATAAGAAAACTACTTCTCAAAAATTTATGAGTGTAAATTTAAATTGTTTCCATTGAGAAGTCCTGAGAAATGCATGTGTCGTATGTTAGACCTTATTTACAGTATAGCATTTAACAGCTTCAGCAACACACCCATAATTACTTCTAAATAATATGAATTTTTTTTTTAAATTCACGACTGCAGCTGCATCTAAACTCAGTATCATTGTCAGCCATGAGAACCACACTTGTACTGATAAAGCTGTAATGTCTCAGACCACTTTTGCATATTTAATACAATTATTTAAAACGCACAATTTCTGTTGCACAGCTGTGCAACTGAAGCTCCCTGTAAGCCTGGAAGATTACGAACAGAATATGAAGAAACACAACTGCTCAGATCATCATCTGCAGTAAATTCAAGATTTCATCTGATAATGTAAACATTTTTTCTTTTTCAAGAAAACAGAAGCACATAAAGTTACATCAGCATGTTGATACAGTAACTTCAATGAAATCTAGTGTTTCTTCTCAAAACAATCATGCCATTAAGTGTGCACATGAAATGGTGCAAGGGCAGGGAATCTATGCTTTCCGATACATCCACTACATAATTCCTGTTCCTGCCTTCCTAATATTTGGTTTCATCTCTTTTTTAAAAATGTAAGTTAATACACATAGTTCCATTCACCATGTTTATAGATACTTACTATGGAAATGATGTTGAGCTAGGAGCCAGAACTGGAGGATTCTTCCAAAACTCGTCCAGTAAACTTTGAATAATTTTTCCAAGATCCGAGTGCATTGTAAACTGGTAATACCAAAAACCAAAACCCAATGCAGAAGAAAAATTATGCTTGGATTCCAACAGTTCCAAAATGTGCTGAACTTGACTGTTTATTATACCCACACAGCAGTGCCAGAAGCCATTTCAGAGACATATCAGCTAATGTAAACTGTGTATACATAAGCTCCAAATAAAGTGATAAAGCCACCCCAAACTCAATAGAAACTAGAAGTCTTTTGTATATTCCATTATCAATGGAGAATGAATCAAGTCCAAGATTTCTGATGAACAACCAAAAAAACCCACCTTAGTTACCAAGTTACATTTGGGAAAACAGAGAAAGGGGAAATCAAGATCTGAGACAAAAATGCATTAATTGCATTCTGAAAAAGTCATAACCTCCCTCCCACCGTGCCAAAAAAACTACCACATCCTTGTTGGCAGAGAAAGGGGCGGGGGGAGGGGGGGGAGAAAGAAAGGACAACAACAACAAAAGAACAGCATATTAAACCCATAAATATTAGAGCCAAAACCTTAACATCTTTCTGTTAGGATTAGAGTAAAAAGACCTACGTTGCAAAAGATTCTTAAGGCATCCTTCTCCCTTATTTGGAATACACAGTACAGAAACAAGAACTGTGCTATTGGTACTAACAAGAAAAGTAATAGGAATTTTCTATGCCATCATAACTTAAAACAATTTTAGATACATGGAACACATAACTCAGTAATGGTAGCATTAAAAGAATAAATAGTAGTATACTGAACACTACTGAATTTTTGTTTTCAGACACCTCAAAATACAGTTTGAGATGGACTAGGATCTTCACTAGTCTTTTTTACCGGAAGCATTAGCAATAATCTAGTGTGACATGTATTAAATAAAATTGCTATTAACAGTAGATATATGTGAAGCTACAAATTATACATACATTACTTATTAATGGGCCGGTCACATATACTCCCTGCTTGTCCATTAAATGATGTCTCACAGGTGGGAAAACACTGATGACTGGTTTTTCCTGAGGAAACTGAGGTGGAAGCAAGCTGCAAATACAAGAATAATCATTACTATAGCTACCCCCACAATAAAGTTTGCATAAGAAGTCTTCTTATGCAAAGAAAAAATACTATTAATTACATAAACTTACTTTTCTACAAGAAGAGTTATGGAGAAATACAGGATGAATGAAGCACACAAAAGGATTATTCAGTTACAAAATCAGAAGTCAGACAGATTAGAATATCAGACTTCCACAGAACTGAAGAGAGCATTTAGTGGGCAAAACTGTAGTGTAACAATGAAGTAGTTATGTCCAAGGACAAAGAAAAAGCCATAGCATAACAAGAATTATCTTCTAATAGAAGTGTTACTGCTACAAAGATAATACAGTGTAACCTGCAAGAACATCAGGCAACTTTATCAGGCTAAATTAGTAAAAAACATGTGAATAGAATACCATCAATATTTGCCAGAGCAAAAGCACTCCCCAAAGTAAATTCACAGGAAATGTTACAATAAATCACTTATTATCCAGAAGCTTCACTGGGGTAAGAGTTACAAGTTAGGGCAGATTAGTAAATTACTAATTCAGTTTATTTTCAGTTGTAGGGGATTCAAAGTCATCAGAAACTCTCAAGTGTTTTCTCCTATTTACCTTCAACTAAAAACCTGGTGATACCTTAGGTGCTGAGCACATCAAAATATAGTTTTGCTTTCAGCTGAAGTTCTGTATCTTGTACAGACCTAGTTTCACTCATAGCACTAAAACTACTAACGCAAATCCAGGTTGTAGTTCCTGAAATTAGTTATGAGGTATGAGTCATTTATGTTCTATTACTACTTTTTTTTGAGAACAAATTTAATTTTCAAGATGTGCATAGAGATATCTCTCACTCTACTTACATGTTAATATTAATTGTCAAGTTGTTTACAGTGAATGGCAGACGATATTCCACATCTTTCTGAATTTCTGCAATGCTGTCAAAGAAGAAATTGTTAGCATCCAATTCATGGTTGATGTAACAGCCTAAAGTCTAAAAAAAAAAGGCATGACCTCAGACCTTTCTATTTAGTTTAGTTTTGAAGAGTATTGTAAGAATAAAATTGAAAATGATGGAATAAGTTAATATGCTTCAGAGTGCTACATTGAATATTAAGACAAAAGCAAAAAATAGTAGATTCAACTTTTAAAACTCATACATGATCACAAGCAATGGAAATACAGTAGGAGAAATTGTGCTACTCACTGATCTGACAACAATCTCAACTTATTTTTCTCCCCTCTACCGGCTTAATTTAAGACATCACAACAGTGATTTTTTTTATATACTAAATTTTATCTGATAAAACATTTACTTTGCCAAGGCATCACACTTGGTTCACAACTAAGTATGACTCTGCAACACTGCCTACAGATCAATATTTAGAACATATATTACACTAGACCTTCTTCCTTGACAGATTAGCTTACTAGTTAATAGTAGTTTTTTTCCACATGCACTGAGTTCCATGCACTTGCACAGATATTTTAAAGAATTATCTGGACAAGAGCTACTTCAAGAATATAAAGCTCTGTAGTCCAGTGACACTCAAGACACAGACCCCCCTGAAAGCACTGGCTGAAGAAACATGTATCTTATGAAATCTGGTAAGAGCAAATCCAAATCCATATTTGCTTCTCCTCTAACAGATAAGTTACTGAGATGGCATCCCAAAGAACATGGAAGAGGAGGAAGAGTAGAATACCTAGCTCAGAAGCAGAATTTCTGGACAATACAAACATGCATAAGCTGGGACTCAGAGAGAAAGTAGGGCAGAAAAATAGCTTCATCTTATAATGCCTCAATCAAAACAAACTTAAAATGCAGACTGATTCTTCTTCCATGTATTTTTGCTCCCTGCACCTGGTTAATAATACTCTTCTCCATTACCTCTCTAAGGTTCCCTTATAAAGGGAGGGAACACGGCTCCGAGTAGGAGTAATGGCAGCTGCATGTTCCCAGAAAACCTCTTTGCACCCAACTTCAGAAATGCCCCTCCATCCACTGGCAGGTACACTCAATACAACTACTTCCTCAAAAAACCCCAAACATGTTACCTGCAAGTGTATATTAAGTGTACTGCTAGGAGTGTTTCATATCCCTCCAAAGCGTTATTTGCACACAGAATTTAAAATGCCAGTTTTCAGAGCTTCAGGAATAAATAGAGTAAGACACAAACCTAGCTATGCACCTTGCCTTCCACAGCCCAACTTTATTCCTCTCACAAACACCTCAGTATCTGCTCTTTCCCTGTGAAATCTCATGCTGTTTGAAGAAACTATCAGGTATCTTCAACACAGGAGAATTCAAATCAGAGTTTAGGGCTCTACTGTAATACACCACACACCAAAATCACCACCTCCTCATTCTTAACTGCAGGATTCTCCTTGGAATCTGTCACACACGTTCCTGCCTTGTAATCATGTCATGCATTTTAACAGCCTGCTACAAAATCCTTTTGAGAAAGGTATATAATTATGGTCCACTTATGTGCACAACCTATAAGAACTGGGGGAGAACAGGAGAACAGGGAGAGAGAAATGAGAAATCCGGAATCTCACTGAGCTGTTCAAACTGTTACAAACACCTTTAAGCAGAACCTTGAACTGATAAAACTTGGCTGTCCCTTCCCCAGGTGGGAATGGGTACACTGGAAAAATGACACATTCTTAACTTTGGCTAGAACAATAGCAAATGTAAGAAAACTGGTTTTTAAACACAAAAACTTGATTTCCAGCTCCTAAACTGTGAGGGATCTTGAAAAGGAGGAGTAGCTACTTGAATGAAATTAAGACCACATACACCTGGGCTCTTGCGGCCTAAGACAACACAAACCAAACTTGCCTAACTTTGGTAACTACACCATGCCAAGAATTTTATTTTGAGCACTTCAGTGAGAAGCAGCTGGGATACACATAAATGAATGACAAAATACACTTATCAGACAAAACAAACACTAGAATGACATTTATTTAATCATTGCTTAGGAAACAATGCTGTTGCAATGCTCAGTGCATATTCCTATCCTATAAATCTGTACTGCTGTGGAGTCCGTAAGCAGGCACATCAGTCCCACCCAAAACCACTTTGCACTTTTGAAAACTTGCACAAGTACACATACCTAAAAGCACTGAATCTGAGGCACTGTTACTCAGATTTATTCAGTAATAAACATCTCTTCAGTAAACTGGACACTTTGCCAGAACTTACCCCTTCCTTGCCTAATTTGGGTTGGGTTTTTTACACCTATCATCAAGAGAGGTCAGATAGGCTAGTTTATGTGGCTGTAAAGTTACATGTTACAGCAGCTGCTGTCTCCCTGCCCCTCACCTCCATTCCTGACTGCAGGGTCCATTCCCTCTCTGCCTATGCTTGAACTGGTGCCTGCACAAACAGGTAGTAAACCATTCCAGCAAGCTGACTTTGAGAAAAACCGATCACCTGTTTTGAGGACTTAATTTGGGGTGAGCTCATCTCCCTGGTAGAGAAAAAAAAAAGGCAGAAATAAAAGGCTAAGTAAGGCCAGTCCAACAGAAAATTCCACTTAGGTAAGCTGCTGTGTACCCGCAGACACAGCTCCTTAGAAAAATGAACTGTCTTTCAAAAATATTTGCAAAATTGGCTTTGAACAGATTTAAGTTAAAGCAAGGATCAATACTTAGCAATACTGTCATACTTATGTTTCCTGTGTGGTAATTCAAAATATTAGGCTAGTGATCTGCAATTATTAAACTTGGAAATACAGTAAATATCTCTTCCGCTCCTAGTCTCAGCCTGACATAACAGAACACATTCTCCTTCCTTTTTCTGGATTGTTTTGGAGGCACCTACTGTTCAACTTCAACAGACATCCTAGGAAACATGATGAATGTTTACACGTTCACTGAAAATATAACTTGAAATACACGAAATGTGGATCTCCTTTTAGAAGGCAAACACTTTTAAAAAGACTAAGATGTGGGCAAAACCGATCAGCATGCTGACAAGCTGAAGTGTCTCAGGATAAAGGAAGGTGTTCTGCTGTAAAAAGTGTGGCTGTTGAACAGGAAAAAGACACTTGCCTCTGCTGAGCATCTAAATAAAACAAGTTATTAAGGAACAGTTACTAGCAAGTTAGCAATGTACATCAGAAGAAGAGTTTGTAGAGCGAGTAGGGCTGCTATGCCACTGCTGACGCGAGCACTGTGACGCATGGCTCCTTGATACTGTATGTTTTACGCTGAACTTTTAAAGAACTACCTACACTCCTACAGCCAGTTTCCAGAAAGAGGGCTGTATTCCACCTCACGCAATCTGGACCTCTTTGTAGACTTTAAAAACCCATTAAATAATTCGGCTGTCTTCCCGGTCAAGCGGCCGGGGTTCAGCGCGCACCACGACCTGCGTCCGACCCCCCGGCCGAGCCGCACCGACAAACCCCCAGCCAGCGCGGACGGCAGATCTTGCTGTCGGTTTCCCGCTGCTCTCCATTTCCCGGGGTTCCCCCCGGTGTGGACCCGCTTCCCGCCGTCCTCCGGCCGCCCGCGCCCCTGTCCCGGGGCCGCGCCGGCT
>JANZLQ010000056.1:14458736-14484070 GCA_026212715.1 Elanus axillaris
AGCAATTACTCTGTGCACCATTTGTATATTCCAATCCTTTTACTATTACTGTTGTCATTTTATTAGTGTTATCATTACAATTACTTTCTTCTTTTCTGTTCTATTAAACTGTTCTTATCTCAACCCACGAGTTTTACTTTTTTTCCCTGATTTTCTCCCCCATCCTGCTGAGGGTGGGGGAATGGCTGAGCGGCTGCGTGGTGTTAGTTGCTTGGTGGTGTTAAACCACGACAATGGGTCACATAAAGTGGGCCACAAAGAATAGTAAACAGCTGTTTCTAAACAAATATTAGGTTGATTGTGATTATATTCTATCAGTGGAAACTTAAAACAGCAGGACAGCTCAGTTGAAAATGTTTCATGTAGTCTCTCCATGCAGTAGTTGTTTGACTACTGAAAAAGCTGTGCTTGATAGTTGCTGACAGTACTATTGCTTCTGCTTCTTTAAAATGCTTGAATTACTATTAACCTGCAAAACTTGACTCTCTTAGGAAATGGGCAGAGAAGAATTACTCCTCTCTTACAGTGTGAGGTTATGTTTTGGTTTTGTTTCCTTTCTCAGTCTTTGATTTCCTTGAACTCTTAAGTAGTTTATTTTTAAGCTCTTAGATTCTCAAATAGTTTTCTTTGTGTGCTTTTTGTCTCTGCATTTGTTGTAGTTGCCTTGGCATCCTGACGTATTGGCAAATCTGTGTGGACCTGCAGTTCTGGCAGGCATGAACAAAGAAACATTTACACTGTCAGCAACTCTTGTGTACTGCAACTTCATAAGTGACTCCATCAAATTTTTTGTGTGTGTTAAAGCGTGTTTGAGTGGATGAAAGATGAGAGGGAAGCCCCAAATTTCTGATTCTTGTTGCAGTCAAGAGACCTGTGAGTGCTTGGCAGTCTCGCAAGTTATAAAACAGAACAGCTCAAATGCTTTTTTTTGTGGATGTTGAACTAACTGATCTGGTGAAGCTTTGAGTGTCCACCTGTGTGCAACCTCCTCATTCTACCTTTGGAGGCTCTGTGCAAACATGCCTCTTAACCCAGATCTTTTGGGGAAGCTGGAAAGTTCCAAGCTATGGTATTTCAATAGTAATTTGTGTCTAACTGATTTTAGTTAAATGTAGTCTGTTGACTCATTTCTATTAGCCAATCATAAAATGAAGTAAAGCTTTCTCAGCTCTGTCAGGGTTTGATTTGTTTCAGAGACTGTTGGTGCTTATAGAATTCATTGTTAATTGGCTATCTGAATTCCTTCTGGATAGTAAGGGAAAGAAATAAAGGCAGATTTGATCTTTTCCATGGTCTTGTTGCTTACAGCTGTCCATGTTGAGTGGGGAAAAAAATAAAGGTTGTAAGAGTGCTTATGTTGCTGTATACCTCCAGGGATTGTGGCTAGCTGCACTAAGTAACTTTAGGTGATTATATTGGAAATGGTGAAAGCTTTTTAAGGAAAGGAAGCCTATGTGCTTCAGGATATAAACCAACCACTAATTGCCTGTTAGAGGATTAGAAGAAAACTTCCTTAATGAGCAGGTAATTACATAATTGCTCACTGTGGACTTTCTTACCCTTCTGTTAGCATTTGGCAGTGGCCACTCAATTTTTGAGCTAGGTACTTCATAGACTTGAATTGGAGTGACAGTTCCTATGTCTGTGTAAGCTTGGATGGCTGAAGCATATTACCTCTGAAAAGTATACTAAAAAGATTATGTAAATACCTTGAATACTGCATTGTGTTTAGTGAAGTGGGGTTTGTGATGGTTGTTATGAGCACAATGGGACTAAGGGTAAGCAGCTGGAACTTAAGGAATGTTGAGAGATCATTTGGTTGAGCTGACTAAAACTAACCCATGCTTAGGATCCAAGAAGAGATACCTGTCTGAATGCTGTCATGCAATGGAAGGGTAATCATGCCTGTTAAACCCACTGTTCAGATATTCTGTTCCCTTTTTCTGCATGAGGATCCCAGAGTGAAAGAATCTGCTATAGTCTCCTAGGGAAAAATAAATAAATATATATATGATTTTTCATTGAAATGGCAGATTTATGATAGCATGCTCCCTCAGTACAAACAGTAAATGAATCTTGACTTTTCTTAAAATACTTCCTCCTTAATAGAAATTGGAATTCTTTGAGAGCATCTGTTTTCTAGTAATTCATTCATGTATGTAAGAGGAGGGAAATCAAACTTTTTTTTTAAAAGGAGCACAAATACTGTTTTCTTCACTTTAAAAGTTTTAATATGGCTGTTACATTTGAGCTACAAGGATGACTGATGTCAGATATTGAGTGAGTTAATAAGCTTTCTGATCTCTAGAGGAGTAAGTCTGCTTAATCCTGAACAGTCTTTTTTACTAATGTGGCTTTTTTCCTTTTTTATAGAGGGCATTATGCCAATACAGGTTTCCCCCTCACTTTGCCCCACCCCCACCCCCACCCCCCAAATAGGCCATCTAATAAAATTAAGCTTCCAAGATACTGTTTTGCCAAGTATACTAGAGGTTTTTACTTTCTAAGACTTGGCTGAAATCCTTTCTTTTTGGCTTCTTTGCTCTGTGGCCAGTGGCTGCTGCTGTGGAGATTGGAGTGCCGCCAGCACAGCTTCAAAGCACCAGATGCAGTGTAGGATTCATTCAACATGAAATTCCTGTTTAGAGCACTGGAAACCCCCATGGGAGAGCTGCAATAGTCCATTCCTTTTGTGTATCTTGTATTAACGAGCTTTCAGCAAACAATTCACTTATTCCCAGTATGTTCAAGATTTTCTACCCTCTGTCTAGAAATCATAAGATAAAGATGATGTAGAGAACCCCATTGTATACAAAAGGTACAAAAAGCAATCCTCTTTTTTACATTGTGTATGCAAGCTAAAGCCTTGACCCTACATCAGAAGTCACCAGTCTTTGTGGGTACTAAGTATCTGCAAGATCAGTAGTACAGTGCTCTTAACTGATTTGTCTTCTTTGTTACTCATCTCACAGATAAAGATCTCAGTCAATATTTACCAAGTTGCAAAATTCTTGGTTTTGAGTATGATCCTCATGTAACCAAGAATGAACATTAAGTATTAAATGGGGAATTTGGAGTCTGTGCTGGCCACCCGTTCACTTGAATTATCTCTCAGCTATATGCTAAGGTTCCTTAAGCAGCAAAACTGATGCAGCCTTCTGTAGAGGCATCCCTGCTGTGTCTTTTCATAATCTTTGTTAGTACAGACATTTTTAAAATTGCATGTCAATAAAACCTAGCAACTGATTTGGTTCAATGCAAACCTAGTAATATAGAGGAGAACGTATTATTTCCCTATCTAGTTCAGTGCATATGTGCTTGAGCAATCCTGCAAGTACAAAGGATCAGAATGGATCAGGTTCATGATAAAATCATGAATAATCTGGTTTGTAATCTCTGCCTTCCCAGGGAAAAGCATAACTAGTTATCACTGCTTTTTGTTGTGGTGGTCAGTCCTACTTAGTACCCAACATCCGTCTTTCCTATGCTGTAAACCCTGTTTCCTCTCATAACCTTTTGTAAAGTACATGGCTTCCCTTTTTACTGCCACACCTAATTCCTGTGTTCTCTTTCTTCTGTCAAACTATTGAGAAGGAAGTCTCCCCAGACTCTTCTCTCTACCATGCACACATTGTAATGCCTTGGTTTCTTCTACCACACCTGTACTGCTCAGTTATCTTGCTGCCTCCTGCTGACTTACACGTACACACAAAAAGTTTTCTATCTTACTCTGTATTTGCCTCCAAAAAGAATAATAGTCTACAAGCTATTACATTTTTCAGTTGTCTGTGTGCTGATTTAATTGGGAAAGTTGAAGGACAGTCTGCTCTTCTTCATTGCTGAGGGTGAAACTTGCCTCCAGGTATAAACATGTGTTGGCTCTGGAAACTTGTGAATCTTTTGGATTTTTAGAACTGTAGGAAGAAAGACTTTGTCTTTCTGTCTCAGTTTGTAGTGGGAAACTCCCGTCTGTGTGAAAGGAACCAGCTAGGAGTCTTTCTGGTGTAAGTTCTTGTTATCAGATGAAGCCCCAGCAGCACTACCTTGTTTCAGGATTTAGAGAAACTCCTGTATGCGGATTTTTTTTGCTTCACTCAGCCTCATTCAGACTAAATTAAAATGTTTTCTCTGGAATCTGCAATGGGGCCATTTACACTGAGGCTTAGTCTTTTGTAAGAGTCAGTCTTAATTGCATTGAAATTAGGCAAAATGTCCTGTTAATGTGTAATGAAGTCTTGATGTTGGAAGCATGCTTTCCAAGTTGTTTATGTTGTTTTTGTTATTTATTTGCAGTGGATATGACTTTGGCTATCTAATAAAAATCCTGACAAACTCTAATTTACCTGAAGAAGAGCTGGACTTCTTTGAGATACTGCGATTGTTTTTCCCTGTCATCTATGATGTAAAATATCTCATGAAGAGTTGCAAAAATCTGAAGGTAAGTAATGTGTTAGTGGCTTAGAACAAATTCTGGGTTTGGAGACAGAGTACTTTCTGCTTAAAAATACTTGCTGTATTTTTTTTATTTTCTGATTTTGCTTTGATAATACCTACTAAGCATTGTTGTCTCAAGCTTTATATATTTAATATTAAAGGCTATTGATAGAAGCAGACAGGAGCACACATCTATTATTATAACTGCTTACCAGTTAAAAATAGCATGTTGATACTGTATTTACAGTGCCCAGTCTTTGTTGACAGATGATGAACCCATGTTTGGAATGAATCCTTCACTTCTTGAACCATAAGAATTGATGGGTTTCGTATACTCTTATTTCCTCATTGTGCAGTCCACTAAAGGACTGCAGTCGTCTTGGCAAAGGTAATGGCAACGATGATGCTGTGGAAGTGTCTTGGGAAGAGGAATGGAACGAAGAATGTTTCAGATGGCCCCATAAGGAAAGATAAACAACAGCGTATGTTCAGGGACAACATGTGACTTCTAGGAAAAAAATGCAGTACTAGAAACTAATCTCTCATGTCAGGCCAGCCAGGCTACTAATTGGCTTACTCTATCAGGCATAAGATTTGGATACTTTATTGCACTGGAGAATGAATGGAAACCGGAACTAAGTATGTGAAGGGGAAGACAGCAAGTGAAAGAAAGATGCTACAGGGATTGTTAACAGCTTTACTTGCCAAAGAACTGTAAGAGTCTGGACTGCTGCTGGAATGAGGTGCATCGCTCATCTGAGGCAATTAATGACTTGTTGCTTTAATGGAAAGTAACTCAATTCTCTAGGCTTTCTTAATGAGAACCTGCAGGAAAGAGAACACTGACTGTAGTACAACCAAAGCCTAACTAAGGGATGGCTTGCTATACTTCGTCGTGCTGAACTAGTGATCTGTGTGGGGTTTATACTCCTCTGTTTGTTTCTCTCTGAGATAAACTAATAGAGTGTGTCACTTCTAAGTAGTAGCTTACTTGTGTAGGAAGTAAATTTTGTAAATCCTTTTGTTAATCAAATTTACATTGAAAATGGAGACCTCCCAAGTTAGTAAGAAAAGTATAACTACCTGTGTTCATCTAGAGTTGTTATTGGTATAATCAGCAGGGCAAATAGCTGAGTATTAAAAACAACTTAGAAAGAGTTTTTTTCCACAGAGACCAGAAGAAAAAAGGAAAGTGAATAAGCTTCAGGAGTCTTAAAGGAGAGGTGGGGGGGAACCCCAAGCAAAAAATGCCCTTACTTTCTCAATCCTGGTGAAGCAAAGTAAAGCATCTGGCGTCTTAGTGTTGGTAACACACTTAACCAAGAACAGAGTGTATAATCCAACTTTAGTGATGTAGGGAAGGTGACAGAATGATGTTCTGTGTCACCGTTCCAGAGGTGACATTCCCAGTGGGTTTGGGGAGGAGGGCATTGTATTTCCTGTCACTTCATTAAGACAGTTGTCTGTAACCTGCATTGTTTAGAGACACTAATGTTCTTTGGAAAACAAGAAAATCCTTCACAGGTCTTATTTCAGCAAACCTTAAGAACAAGGGTGATTTTTTCCCCCCCACCAAGCTGAATATGTAGGTCAGCTTTCCTGCAGTAAATCTTGATTGTGTCACCTAACCTGCAGTCTTGTCATGGCAGCAGGGGAAGGGATGTGGACTACCCTACCCCTCCAGATTTACCAGTGATGAAATGATGGTGAACTTGTACTGTACTGAGAGCAGCTGTCTAAAATTGCTAAATGCTCAGTGTTGTGACCAAAAATGCATGCACTGTCTCCTGATGTGTGTCACTTTCAATCTCTATTAAATTGCAGTGAATTGAACTGCTGTGCAGTTGTCCTTTATTGACTTGTCCAAGTTATTTTTCATATGAAAGTTGCTGACTTGCTGTAGGTCTCACTTCCTGCCCCCACACACCTAAAAAGGAATTTGTGGCATTGAGAAGAGAAATATGCTTCAGGATTAGGAAGCTATTTGATGCTATTTTTGTGGAATTAAGTAGTGTGAATTTACAGTATGTTACTCTTAACTTAAATGGACATGAATGTACTTTACTGGCATGCAGGTTGGGAGTTGAGATATTAATGTAATATAGGTTAAATACTTACTTGTTCTCTAAAAGTCTTTCTATGTAGACTATTCCAAACCTTTTGATAGTAATGGCAACTCTTAAGTAATTATGTAGATTTATAGACCTTGTTGGAAGCTTGCTTTCCAACAGCAATATGGGGGTTTACAGAACAGTGAACTCTGGTGCCAGTGGCATGAAACAAGAATTTGAACTGGATTTGCTGTTTGACTATGGTCATGGGATTATGTAAATCATTCTGTGGCCTTTTTCTTGAAAGATCAATGCTCTGAAAATTTGGAAAGAATTTGTCCTTCTCCTCCAAGAGTAAAAATGTTCTTATCTGGAGTGCAAAAGTCTTGCCTGAAAGAGAATCTCAATACCTTATTAATTTTCAGAGGCAGCCAAATTTTATTCTGTAATTATTGCAGTTATAGACCAAGAAGTTCCACACAAGTGGTATGTGATATATTTACAAATGGATATATACCATTAAAAGCACTATTTTCAAAGTGTTCGTCTGTAGGCTGCTGGCAACTGTAAAGTTTGAACTACATTCCAGTACTTGCAGCTGCTGCGTAAATATTACTGATTTTTATTCTTGAGTGGTTTTTCTTCAAAGTTATTTGAAGCTAGAGTAGATAGTCTTACAGCTAGCAGAACCTGATGATGAGGCACTGCTGATTCGCAACTTGAGGAAGTAGAGGGTTTAGGAGCAGAAAATGGTGCCTTGAAAGGGGGTGTGGGTCTAACTGCTGTTGCTAACTTAACAGCTCATTACTGGAATTAGAAAGTGGAGAACAGGCTTGTGTTGTGTATGTGCTTTTTTTTTTTCCCCTGCCCACCAACCCTCCACATAGTTTTGACAGTGTAAGTTAGATAATTGAGCATGTTGGGGTACAACATCTGAATGCTGCAAGCACATAAATGAAACAAGGTAGCTTCTGTGCTTAGCCTGTATAGTGTATAGACTTACTTTTATCTTAAACTTCTGTAAACTATATTCCTGCTGCTCAAGCTAGAATAAAACTAGCTGTGCCAATACTAGGTTTTCATGTTGGTTTGTAAGGTGTTACTTGGGAATGTCACTACTGAAGCTTCCACCTTTTTAAACAAAACTAAAACCTGTGCCGAAATCTGTTGCCATGAGATTCACAGGAATTTTCATAATGTTTGATCTGATTTTCAGGTCAGACTTTATTGGTCTGAGTTTTAGCTTTGACTGTTATGCTTTTGCTTCCTATTGCTTGCCTTCCTGTACTTGACACAGGTTAAGAATGTGAGGAAAGGTGAACTCGAATACTAGGCAGTCTTTCTTTAAAAGCATTAATTCTCTGCAACTTTTTTGCCCTGCAAAGCTTATGGCAGCACTAAGGATTTTGCTGTTTGGTTGGTTTGTTTTTTAAGTTTTTCTAGACCTTAAAGAGTGTGCATGTGCTTTAGTCTATTTCCAGTAGCTTTATAGCTTAATGATTTAAAAAAAAAAAAAGTACAAAATTATGTGCTCAGTGTGGCTTACAGCATTAAAATATTGTAACTACAATCTAACCTGTCTATCCTTCAACTGATTTGTGTTATCTGTGTAAAACCAAACCAACTTCTGGTGGGTGTGCTTCTACATACAGTGGTTATTACCATTTGGGGGGCACTAAAAATATGTTTATTTAGTCATTCTGCACTTAAGGCATTACTTTTTCACATAAGCTTACTGGGAAGAAAATTTTCTTCAAAACTGGAGTTCTACCTTTAAGAGCAGATAGATTTGCAGCTTGGAGTGATGTCTACAGCTTCACAGTCTGTCCTTTTAAACCATGGATCGACATTCAAAGCAGACAATTACAGTTTTAAATTGTTCCCTCTTTGTATGCGAGATGTTTATATACTTTTTAAAGTAGGCTTCATTACACATGTGACTATTAAATATACATCTCTAACAGAAAAGCTGGCTCTACTGCTGGAATTTACTATCTTAGAAAACTAGTTGCAAGACAATGAATTTTTTTGCATGTTTTTTTCCCTAGCTGCTTATGTCAGCTAATGAAATAAACTTTAAAGAGGGGTAGAATGTCTTGTAGAGATGGAGTGGGCACTTTCTTCCTTTTTTACTTTACCACCTGGTTTCTAACATGCCTGCTGTGTAACATTTTCCTGGACTCCCTGTAGTGTTCTAGATACTTAAGGATGCTCTCAATTTTTGTGAAGGGAAGTGGAAAAACCCTCAACTTAACTGTTGAAAGGTAGGTGGAAAGAAAAGTCTGTTTCAAAGGAAGCCTAGATACATTAACACATGGAGGCATATGGGCACCTCATTTGTAAACACTTGAATTCTTGTGTTTGTAGAACAACTTTTTTACCTTTTAAACTTTCATTCAAATAGGAGGAGTACAGGAACACCTGGTTTTGTTTTTCAGTGTTGCCAGTCCTTACAGCATCTTGAGGAATTGTTTTGTTAAGTAATGACATCTGGTTACTGGAAAAGCTGGAACATGGAGAGTAGTAGTTTTGTTGGTCATAGATACTGCTTTATTTAATCAATGCTGACACAGAATTCTAATGCTGCTGTTGATACTGAAAGTTTCATTCTCCACATGTGTATTTATCTAGTAAAATGACTGTTACAGCTACTGTGCAAATGTTAAAACATACCTGAGTTTGTATGAATTGTATAACAGATTTTCCCAAATACAGCTGCTCAGTTTTCTGATTCAGTTTTTTTTCAGCAGTTAACAAAAATGTTTTCTTTTTCAGGGTGGATTACAAGAAGTGGCTGAGCAGTTAGAGCTGGAAAGGATAGGACCACAGCATCAGGCAGGATCTGATTCTTTACTCACAGGAATGGCCTTTTTCAAAATGAGAGAAGTAGGTGGATGTGTTGTTTTATCTCCATGGTAGTAACGTGCTGTGATAAACAGATGGAATTGCTAATTCTGATAAGTCTGCTGTATTTTAAGGAGGTCTCTGAAGGGCTTCAGGGATCACTCCTTTCTTGACAAAAATAAGACCACCCGCATTTTCCCCAGAGTAAGTGTGAACCAGCCTCAGTGGTCCACTGCTTAGCTTCTGTGAGTGAATATTGCTTCCTGTTTCCAGCCTGTGCCTGGCTTTTGGATTTTTTTGTGCAGTTTTGTTTTGGGTTTTTTTTCCTTCTCTGTTTTGCAGGGTACCTTTTTTTAGGTGGCTGCTGCAGTGAGTTATGAGCTTCTGGAGTGAGAGTCCTTTTTGGGTGACCATACTCAAGCCAGGTTTTTTTGGAGCTTCTGCTCAGTGTAATACCCAGCTGGTATGCACTGCTGTTTGACAGGCCTAGAGGGAGGGGAAAGAGTGTTGACTGGCTGCTTCTAGCTTCAAGCTAAACTTGCAGGCTATATGTGTATTAAATAATGACTTTCAGGCTGCTGTGGAGAATGTCCATGCATTTGTTCCTTACCATTGAGTAAAGCACAGATTAACTCAGGTTCTAAAAGATTATACATCGATCAATTAATTCAAGGTTTGCAGCAAGGAAGACCAGGTCTTACAAGCTTCACTCTTCCTTGCTACTTGTCCGTGTACAACAGGAAGATACTAGGATATTTTGCATTAGCAGAACAAACAAATGTTGAACAGACCTCTTCTGGAAAGCAGTTGCAGTGGACAAATGCCAGTGCATCTGAAGATAGCATTCTGCCAGCAGTTGTGTCATTTACCATGTCAGAACCGATGGCAATAGGAAACCTCATCTTTTAATAAGGTTTAGTATTGTATGCTGAGGTGTCTATTTCCTGTAATCCAACTTTTTGTATAAAGGAGAAGATGAGCACAAGTTCCTGACAAATACTGGTGAGACAGCAGGTGAAAAATAAATGCTGTGATTTAAGCTGGTTTGCTCATCATAACACTCTGTTCTGCCTCTGCTGGAACTGTTGCAGTTGTCAAGCAGGTCATGGGCTACAGATGCAATAGAGAGGATTGTGTTTCTGGTACAATCCAAGCCCAGGGTGGCTAACGGCCATCTGCCTGGTATTGTTAATCTTTCACTCTTGAATTTGAAACAAAATCCAAAACAAATAAAAGGAAAGGGGAAGTGTATGATAATGATGCCTAAGAGACTTCCTTTCAAATTAGTTTTCTAGAGGAGAAGGTTCAAACCCATGATTGTTTCTCTAATGAGATGCAGTTTGTTATATGGCAAATTAGCTTCTTAAATTTGTTTACCAAAAGCTCTTATTGGAGAAGTAGAAATGGTTGAGTTTTTTTAGTGCAAAACACTTGCTTAATTAAGCCAACAAAGATGTATTGATTATCATTTTTTTTTTCAGTACTTTCAGATTCTTTGCAAAAACAGCATTTCTAGATAAGGACACAGTAGTCAGCAGAGAGAAGTATATTTATTTAATGTGCATTTTTAAAGCCTTTTCAGTAGAATTCATTGTTTAACAATGTATTTCTGAGTGAAAAACCATTTTACAATGCTTTTAGAGGTACAAAATTTTGTTCAGAATTGTGGTGGAGTTGCAACTTGCTTGCTGGCTTTTGGAATGCCAGCCAGAAAAGTTAGTGATCTTTTTCGTCCTATCAGAAATACTTAAATATTGATACTACAACACTGGAGCTGTTGTTTTGGGATTTTCCTACCTGTTTATTTCTTTAAGACCTGCTGGGGGCTTTAAAACTTTTAATTGAGGTCTCAGATTTGTGCAGTACAGAACTTGGTGTCTGGACTCTGCTGCTAAGAGCAAAGCTTGAAGGGAGAAGTTTTCAGCCTGTGTGGTATATGCAGTCCTCTGCATTTGGATTGTGTATTGTGTCCACACTGTTCCTGTGTGATTCTGTCTGTCTTAGATTTTTGATGTTGATGATGGCTCAGAATGTCAACCACTGGGATGTCCAGGGTTGCCGTGAAGTTTTTAGGGTGAAAAATTTTTTTGTATGTGTGTGTCTTTTTTATTTTATGCAGGGTAATTTGTGGTTTTGCTTGAAAACCTAAGTCTGAAAGGTAGAATATCATGGGGCTTCGTATGTCTTCCACTGAAAGGTTCTGTTTGCAATTCAGACTTGTAAGGTGTAAATGCAGTCTTAGTATAAAATTTACTTTAATTTTGCTGTTCCTTATTAAATAAGTCTACCTCTTTGAGGAGCTAGCTGGAAATGCATCTTTCTGCATTTCTCTAAACTCCATAATGCATTTTTTCTTCAGACATTCTTCCCGCCCCAAACCTTTATAATATAAATCGGTACATACCTCCATTTCAAGACAGAGTATGCTGAAAACTCCTACTCTGAGGAGTTGGTAGAGTACAGGTGCTGATGGTGGATGCTTAGTATATGCCTGTTGTGAGAAAGTCCACAGAAATCAGTTGGAGAAATATCTTTTTTTACACTTGCAGAAGTGATAGCTGATAATACAAAATTATCAAAACATTGCATTTGGCCATTTTATCAGGAAGAGTGCACAGGAAGACTGTGTGCCTTGACAGATACACTTTAAAGAATCCTGTTATATAGCACATTTTGATAATGTGTTAAGTGTGTTGTTATGTTAATTATATAATTTTTTGCACCTTGGGATTTGGTATTTTATGCTAAAAAGAAAGTAACATTTTAAAGCCTTTCTGTAGTTCTATTTAAACTGAGCCTTTTCTTTGGCAATAATTTGTGTCTGTCTTTTAACTCTTTAGATGTTCTTTGAAGATCACATTGACGATGCCAAATATTGCGGCCACTTATACGGCCTTGGTTCGGGGTCATCTTATGTACAAAATGGCACAGGAAATGCATATGAAGAGGAAGCCAACAAACAGTCATGACATGAAATGAAAAGCCGTCTTTTTGACCTCCATGTGCTTGTATATAGATTTTAACTCTGGTTGAACCCCTTGGACAATAAGGCTTTTTTTCCCCCCTTTCTCAGTACACTTTCTTTTCTGCCTTTCTATGTACTAAACTTGACTGTTCCTATCACAGATTTTGATCCTACTATTGATATGTAAAATTTTCTGGGTTACATTTTGGCCTCATAACTAGCCCATTTGTAAAGAAGCATGTATAGGATCAGTGTGGCAGAGAGAAGGGGAAAGTTATATCATAATGAACAGTCTGGTAAATTTACCTATATTGATCTCCTAGTTTTTTGTCTCTTTCCCCTCCCTTCGCCAAATTAACTGGCACTGATTGTAACTAACTTCCCCATTCATGTCTGTTCCTTCCAGTATGCAGGCGTTTTAGCTATTCAAGATTGCGGACCATCAAATTTGCACTTTAGAGACTCTTGACTCAGATCCTCTTTTATTTGAAGTTTTGTTTTCTTTTTTCTTTTGCCCTCAGCTAGAAAACAATCATCTGCCAAGTGCAGCAGCTTCATGCTGTATTTCCTTGGTATCTCAACCCACACAACGTGACTTACTTGCTGCATAACCTGTTTGTTCAAGCAAAACAAACTACTGAAATCATAGTAACTGCTGTTATTTTACTAGTGTTCAGTCATCTTCAAACACATCCTGCACATGTCAACTGCTGGTTGGCCTGCTGCTTTAAAACCGCTCTGTGATGGGGGAAAGAAGCTTGAAAAAACAGCTTTACACCCTTCAGGAAAAGAACAGCTATGACTTTAGTATTTTTGCCATTAAGCTGAGAGTTGAAGGATATTGGAATAGTAGGAGTTTTGTAATGGCACACTTCCCTTGATTAACTTCCTAGCTTTTATTCCAGTAATGTACACCTCAAATATTTTTATGAAGTCATATTTATTATGTACTTGATGATTTTTGAACGTCAGTTTAGTTGAAGATAAAACCCAAAGATCTGAAAATACTATTTAATTGAATTAGAAGGACAATTAAATCATGCTTTTTTTGTAGTTGCTACAAAGACAGATGTTACAGATATTTGTTGTAAAACAACAAAATATAAATAACTTATAGCTAATAAAGTTACCTGAGGAGTGTAATGCTAGTTTATTTTTGAGTATATCTTAGCAATATATTTTAGATATATTGTTTTAAAGGACCCTAAAGTATGTTCTTAACTCTGCATAGCATGTGTACAGAGCAGTTGTGCAGGAAGGATTTTTGGTATTGAATAGCTAAATACTAGCCTGAAATGATGGAATGTGCAACATTGTGTGCCTGTGTGTGCGTGCGCGCGTATGTGTGTGCGTGTTTGACACGGAAATCAATAGTGGAAAAATCTCAATGTTCGCCAAATTATTCTGTTTTACCTTGTACTTAAAAACAAAAAATCAAACACCTTTTTTTCATTGAGTTACAATGATGTAACTGGGTGGTCCTTTTTAAACAACAAATAATTTGCATAACAGAGGGTATTTGTTTTTAAAGCTTTTGTAAATAAAGGCCTAAGAAATGTTTTCTTACATAACAACAGACTGGTGCTTTTGTTGCAAAATTTTTCCTGGCATGTGTGTAGTTAGTTCAGTTCTGTATTCTGTTTTGTTCAGGCATGATAGTTCTCTTCATGTGCTTATAAAATGATCTTACTCACCATTCCCTGACTGATTCTACTTTCAGAGCAGAATTCTGTTCATGTGAAACACATGAATCACTTCGTTCCTACTGACCTGAGTTGCAAAAGTGGTGGTTACAATTTACTACTGAGGCATCCAAATTCCATTAGTAATTTATTTTAATACCATTATGCATTAGATGATGGTGACTTGTTTTACCTTTGTTTGTCTTTGGTTTTAATAAGATAGTGACTATCTAACAGGAAAACAGGATGGATTCTTACTATGGTTTACGTGGAAAATTTGCATATACGTGGATTGAAGAATGCCTGAAGTTTGATGCATTTGCTTTAAAGTTTAGTAGCTTTGCCTAAAGCCTACCAATACACCTATCTGTGGTTAACTTTTCAAGGGAATGACTTCAAAGAACTTTGATGGGTTTTTGTTTTGAAGTAACTTTTTAGTTGTGGATCGAAGGAAGTTTTTAGAGGCTCCTAGATGTGTCTATAGTAAAAGTTTTAGTTCAGATTGGGATGCATTTTTGAAGCGACTGCTGAGCATCCCACATGCTGTGCTGTGCTTTGCTTTGCTTCCTGTCGTGAACCTGTCAGAGCCTGGACTCCTTTTGGAAGAAGCTAAACCCAAAGATGCATGCTAGGTGTGTGTCTCGTCCCAGCTCCTAATTGGCATGCAGTCTGCAGGACTGTGCTGAGTTTCCGTAAGCCCTAGCCTAAAATTCTCATGGGGCATTTGACTTTAAGCAATTCTACTCTTTAGTTTTCATCCTGTAAGAAAAGCTTTTCTCAAAACCCACCAATCAGCTAAGATTATGCTTTATTCTGTGTGAGAACTCTTGGTCTAATTGATGTGGTCTGTCTGTTGAGAGTTGATTACAGCTGAGGAGACATCTATGCATCATTCAGTTTCCATAGCAAAATTAGATTCCATTAAGGAGTGATTTAAATGGTGAATTGTAGAGATTATGAAAAAAGTAGTATCTTGTCTTAGGCCTGTTACTTGTAAACTGCAGAGCCTGAAATCTGAATCTGTTTCCAAAGTGGACAGCTTTAATTGCTTTTGCAAAAAAAAACAAAAAATATGTGCAGGCACAGTTCTAGCTGTCTGGATATGCACCTTTTTGTTCAGAGACAAGAATTCTCTTTCTAGGCCTCTGCTCTTCCCAATCCATTTAAAGTATATTGTTGTTTTAGTAGGTTTGTCAGAAGAAATGCAATATCAAAACCTGTTATATTTGATCTATCTCTCTTTTTTTTTTTTTTATTCACTTGTATTTTTGGCTTCTGGAGTCAGATGAGTGTTCCAGGAACATTATGTTCTCTCTCACTTCTTTTTTCTTTTCTTTTTTTTTTTTAACACATTTAATCCCTTTGCTCATTGAAACTTAGCAAGAAGGATCTTTCAGATGGAAGAAAATAGGTCTGGAACATATTCAGAATGTTTGAGGCTTTTTCCCATATGAATTTGGGGATGACCTATAACCTCTGACATCCAAGAACTTTCACTAATCATCTCTAACTGGTTACTCCAAGCTCAAGAACGGTTCGTGCCCTCATGCAGGAAATCAAATGGAAGTAGGAGGAAGCCTGTGCTGATGAACAAGGAGCTTCTGACTAAACTCAAAGAAAGGAAAGAAAGGTGTATGAAAGGTGGAAGCAGGGGTAGGTGACACTGTCTTAAGTGTGTAGGGGCTGGGTTAAGGAAGCCAAAGTCTATCTGGAGTTGAATATGATGAAGGACAAGCAAAGCTTTTATAGGGTCATCAGGAACAAATATTAGAGAAGATGCGAGACCACTGCTGAATGGAGGCAGGAGGCCTAGTGACAAAGGATATGGAGAAGGCTAAGGTACTCAATGCTGCCTTTGGTTTGGTTCTTGCTCTTAAGGCTTGACTTCAGGATCCCGGGTGCCCAAGATGCCTCAGCAAGTCTGGAACAAGAAAGACTTACTCTTGGTGAAGGAGGATCAGGTCAGGAACATAAAACAAATTGCACATGAAGAAGTTCAGAGAACCTGATAGGATGTACCCACAGGTGCTGAGGGAGCTGACTGATGTCATTGTGAGATTGTTCTTGTTACCTTTGAAAGGTCATAGTGATAAAGGCAGTTTCCTGAGAGTGAAAGAGAACAGATGTCACTCCCTCCCTTCAAGAAGGGCAAGGACTATGCAGGGAACTGCAGGCTGGTCAGCTTCACCTTGATCCCTATGAAGGAGATGGAGCAGATAATCCTAGAAACCCATTTCCAAACATAGAATGGATAAGAAGGTGATTGGAAGTAGTCAGCTTGTATTTATGAAGGGGAAATAATTTGACAGGCTTGCTGTATTTTACCCTCCTTTGAGTAGGCATATTGGGACTAGATGATCACCACAGGTCCCTTCCAGCGTGAACTCTTCTATGAAACTAAAGCACACTTATGTAGACTGACTGCACTGGATCCTTATATCTGAATTAGGTGAGGCATGAGCACCCACAAGGTACATGTGCTTATTGGTCACCTAGAGGACAGTCCACACAGTGAAGACAGAGTGGTTACTTCATGTTGTATAACATGCACTAGAAGACATAACTTGTGTAGGCAGCCTGTTTTGTTTAGGGTCCATCCTTTCCCTCCTCATGTAGGCTTTTGCCTTTGCAATGTTGTGTTTTGCTAAAAGAACAGAGACTTGATTGGTTCCACTTTCAGATAATGAGGCATGTTAAGCTCTTGAAGCAAAAGGAAACAGCATGCCTTGGGGAATCAGTTACTTGTTCCTTTGGTTTTCTTTAGTTCAAAATTACCGTATCAAAAATAATTCCACTAGTAGTGCTTGAAATGTGGGAGCCTAAACAATTGCAGAGCAAACAGTGGGTCTCAGTAACATCTCAAGAGTATGATTAGTCACAGTGGGAGGAACTGGTTGATAGCAAGTGTGTCTAGCTGTACATAAATCCAGCAGAGAATTATTTCTGCTGGGTTACAAGTTGTGTTTCGGTTAATTGCACAGCACTGATGGTATTAATTTTCATGCTGGGGGAGTAACCTTAAACACTGCCTTATGTAGCAGGATGTACTTCAGAACCAAAGTTACAGAATCAAGCCTGTTTTTTGAGGCATCCTTGTCATGGAAACCCACATAGCAGATAGTATAATTTTATAGTTTTTTTCACTTCATAGTTCCAAGTAAAATTTCCTAGTTTGTAAGTATTAGTGCTTAAGAAATCTTGTTGGCTGAATGTTCTTGAGTGGTAGTACTTGTTCAGCTCTATAAAACTCTTGTGTAATCCTTCTTTTGCAGTCACTTAGAAAAACAGGTGAAGGGCTAACAATCAGCTGGCAGAGTGGGTGCGTTAGTCCAGTACTCTCTGACCAGGTTCTTCTAGATATTCCACGAGGAGGGCTTAGTGCTTTAGCACTGACCTTAGTTGAAGATATTTGCTGTTATGCGAGATGTTGATTTAGAAAAGTGATACAGCAATATACTGAAATCACAACACAAACTCAATATAGCCATTTTATGTACAGTTGAAACGCAATACGAACATCATTCCCTTTACCATTGTCTATAGCATGCTCATTGTCACGGTGCTGGGTGACCCCAGTTGCCAGGAAAGAACACATGGGCTGAAGCCAACTCAAGCCCACTGTGCTCCTCAAAGTTGATTTTGCTGGCTGTTCCAATTTTTATACTCTGTTGGGCTAAGCCACATACGCACATTCCTGTGTTGGTGTGGCTGGCTCAGGAAGATACTACTTTCTACTGTTTATTTTAGGGAAGGCCATTTACATAACCATTTGACTCACTCAACTGATACAGGTGTTTGTTTACAGCAAAGGCCATCTCTGGTCCCCTTGGTGCTGACATCAGTTTGGCTTCTTTGGTGACAGCTGTGGTCGCTTCCTGCATTCTTTTCTGAGCTCCATGAACACACCGTCCTTGCCTCCCTTCTCTGAGCCTTCTTCCATTGAAGGCATCATTGCCCAGTCACAGAATGACAATGTAGCTTTATAAGGCAAATGTTACTGGTTTTATTTATTTTAAATATGCTACATGCTAACAAATATGCCATTCAAAGAAAGTAAAAAACCCCACAAACTTAAGCCCCTGCATCTTCATTTAGGCTTCCCAATGGTCTGTCTGGTTTTTGGTTGGATTTTTTTTTTTCCATTTTCTCAAGCATCATTTTTACTTGAGAACGTGTGTTTCTGTGTCCTCTATTTTAAACTCACAATTGTTGTCTCAACCTTGGACTAAGTAATAACTCATATAAACTAGTTGAGTGCACTGAAAGGAAGGAACTGGTTCTGTAGTCAATCAGTTTTTTAGAACTTCCCTGGAAGTTTAATATTCACATGATGTTAATGGATTTAGGATGGCATGGGTTCATTGCAGTTTATTAACTTGTAAAATAATTATTCTAAGAAGTGATTTTTTTTAAATAAAATAGAATTCTCAAGATTTTTATTGAACACCACCAAAGAAAGCCAAAAGCCTCCAGTAGAAGAATTGTTGGTAGTTGTCTGACTACCACAAATTGTTTGAACAAAATCTCACAAATAATAAAACCCAATGTTTACATAATGTAAAACATATTGGTTATCTCAATATACTTTCCTATTCAAACCATTAAGTTCTTTTTCTGGTGTATCTGAATTTTAGTGTACCTTTTTTGGTGTTTTCTTCCCTCTTGCCTGACTAGGTACAGTAGAGAAATGAGGATTCTCCTGCATTATTTTAGCAGTCTTGGGCTGGGAATGAAACGGGCTCATTGATGCAGACTATGAATATCCGATTCCTGCAGAGAGGCTTGTGTTGTCCTTTTTCTGCCAGCACAGATGAGATTTTTTTTTTTTTCTTCTCCTGCCTCTGCTAACATGGGAGAATTGTTTTGCCTGAGTGTGCTCTTTCCTGTGCTCATGAGACACTTGCCTCAATTAACTGTGTTGGATAATGCGAGGGAAGGAGATGGAGGGAGGAGAGGGGAAGCCTTCCTTTCTCTGTGCATGAGGTAGAAATTGGTAACAGCTCAACTTTCAGCTGCATTACAGAGAACAAGCTTTATCTTTTTATAGGGTAGCAAATCAAGAGCTATGGTTGCAGTTGGCAGTATCTTTCATTTACCTTTGATCATATAATAGCTGAGCTTTGCAAGCTCCCCATTTTCCTTCATTCTTGTTCCTCTGCATGCTCTGGAGTGTTTCTGTAGTATCTGCAGTAGTGTTTTATGTGAAGGTTAATTGCTAGTGTGCTTGTATCATCTACTGATTTTCTTTGTTGTACTTGTATCCGTTTGAACTACTGGCCAGTTTAATCTCCAGTATGATAAATAACTGGAAATAGGTTCCTGTTGTTCAGGCTGTAGCACTGTTTGTATACATTCTGTATTTTGTCTTTATAACGAGGGCTCCTTCTTAGGTGAACTGAGAATTATTTCAGTTTTCAGAAGAAAAAAAAAGGAAAATGACTTCATAAACGATGACTATAAGGAAGCGTTGGGTCTGTTCCAGTTATGCCAATCAGTTAATCTGTGAGCATGCAGGAGCTGCAAACGGGGACATGGCTGACAGCATGCTCTTCCAACTGCTGCAACCAAACTGTTGGGCCCATCTGCTGCAGAAGAGTATAGCGATGTAGGATGAAGCATGTAATCATTGCCCCAAATACTGGAAACTACACAGCCAAATTTCAGGATGACCGAATTACTGTATTTCGGTGATGGGTGCTATTAGGAAACTTGGAGAAATGAAGGAATTTACTATCTAGAATAAAGCTTGGGAGGGAGAGGAATAAAGAGGCTGTAGATACTGATTGTACATTTCAGCTGAAAGACTTTTCAATCTGGACTTCTATGGAAGGTAAAGGGAAGGGGAAGAGAGAGAGAGAATGATGATAATTTTTTTTTAAAAGGGAACAATTGAAAATCTGCAAAGGGAAAGTAAGCAAGGCATTCCTTAGGTTATGTCAGATGCCACTTGCTCAGAATTTCACCCCAGAGGCTGGTGCTTTTCCTGTCCTCTTACCAGGTCACTGATGAGCAAGTGATAGCTGCAAGTGAAGTGGCAACAAAGACACCCCACCACCCATACAGCATAGCAGCATGTTCTTTTTTTAATCTTGTTTTGGATGAGAATGTTTGTATATGGTTCAATACAAATATTTATGGAAGGATTATAGACAGAAAATGGGGATGCTTGGAGCATATACTGCAAGTTATGTCTGGACTGGAACAGGTGAAAGCTGCTCTCATCTTTACATAACTGTTCCTGCGTTTTTAGAGGCCCTTGAGTACAGTCTCATTCCTCTTTGCGCCAGAGGTGGATCCAACGCTTTCCAGGGGAAGACTGGTAGCAAAGTGCAAAGAGGGGAAAGTCAGGCAGATTGGAAGAATCTGGCATGGGAGGCACTGGAGAACTCTCATGAAGCAAAGGGTGACAACCTGGTAAGTAATATACTTCCCTTCCTTGCACCTCCTCAGTTCTATAAGTAAGGTGAGTTTAAGAACCCCCTCTTTTTTGGGACAAAATTCCACCCTTCTGATGTTCAAAAGTATCCAAAGGAGCACAGCTGTGTCTGCTCTGCCAGCATGAAGACATGGTGTATCTCACTCATGAAAGACCAAAAAGGATTTGGTTCCCACTTTACCCATTTCAAAGTATAGGTGCTTTGTAAGGTGCTAGGGATCTAGCAGTTAAAACAGGGGTGGGAAAACTTACCTATACAAGTCAAAGATTGCCTGTGAGGGGGATGATGTTTATACAACTATGTTGTTAATGAAGCCATAGTAGAGGTGATACTCTGCTCTTTGAGTACACTGTCAGTAAAACCAAAGGTAGTGCATCAATGACTACTCCATACATGATTTGCTGAACATGAAGCATTTATTTATGTAAGCAATACATTAACAAGTGGCAGTTATACACTAAATTTATGTTGAAATATACCCCCCCCATTCCAGCACACCAGTCAACTGAATCAGGGCAAGAACTCTTAGTTTAATACTGATTAACAGCTACAGCATACCATGCACTAAAAAAACTTGCTTCCTGCAACCTTTCTGAAGTCTTGCTTGAAGACCCTGATTTTAGGTACAGTTAAAAATAATTAGCAGTATTTCATTAATATTCTGCCCATAGTTGTAGGCTACTAACGACCTTTCAATCTGCAATTTAAACTGGACAGTGTTTTTTCTCTCAAGTTAAAGAATTAAAGTGCATGGCAGCAGCTGTGTCTAATGGCTCAGTGGGAGGAGTCTCCAAAATCCAGTTGTTCTATTTTCTTAATAAAAATACTTCTCTGTGAAGACTTTGAGCACTATCACCAGTACATCAACTGACACAGAATGTGTGTGGACCAATTCTGGTGCAGACGTATTGGATTTGTTCTAACCTACAACCAAAGGAAGGTTCTTATGCATGTGGGGGGGCTATGATTAATATGACTTTACATATATACAAAATAAATTTAACTCTGTTGTCATTAGGGACTTGGGCCCATCTGAGGAGTCTGTAGAACTCGTCCAACTTCCACTGAAGCTTGAAATGCAGTCATACTGCTAGACAAATATCAGGGCTATTATTTTCTTTTTAGCAAAAAAGTAGATTAGTAACTGTACAGTAGGTAAAAAGCAGTCTTTAAAAAAAATACAGAAATTACACAAAAGGCTGTAGTAAAGTGCCTAGCAAGAATATAAAGAACAGGAGAATTGGTGTAAGCGGACAAACAAAATTGCATCCTTGCTCCCCTTACCTCTTCACAAATTCTCCCATGTGCATTGTAATAGCATCAATGTTCAATGACAATATGTCAAAAAAGACCATTTTCTCTTTGCTATATAAAGTAGAGAGCTTAAAGCCAAGAATATAGTCATATTGGAAATTATACTTTGGAGCACAACTAGCTCACTTTTGTCCATACTCTCTCTATACAGCGAGAACTGCCAGGAACTCTCAAAAGCCTGCTGATGGTGATCTTCATGGAGGCACAGCTCATACCCATCCTAAGAGCAGGTGTAGCTACAGCCTTCTGGCTCAGATCTGCTGAACATTTACCTCTGAGCTACCCTCACTTCTCTTCCCCCCCTTCTCCTCCCTTCATCAGCATATGCTTCCCAGGCCTCCATCAGTTTTCTGCTAGAGGGACAGCCTCTGGCTACATCAAAGCTGCAGATTATTTAGGGCTATTGTGCTTTCCAAGTGTGACTTCTGAGACTCGTTGAAGCCAGGTATTTCTTGATCCCTTATCCCTGTCCTTTCTCTACATTGGTCCCCAGCCTTACTGAGAGCTCTCAGAGCCCTGGACATAGTCAGGGGGGCATCTGTATTAGAGAGCGCCATTTCCATTTGCTGGGGAAGAAATCTGTACTTTGTCTTTATGTAAAAATATGGAGCAAGTTACACTGAAGCTGAATTTCAACTCTTTAACTCAGTATTTTCAAATGCATGCTCCATGACAAACCACCCTGTGACTAACTACGTAAAAAACAAGACTATACAGATGATAGAGAACCTGAAGTGTTAAAAAATATATTTTCCCTCTCCCCCTTACCCCTTGACAAGTTAGCCTTTGAACAAGCACTAACACAAGGTAAGCTGACAGAACAACACTGAATAAATAGCTGCAAAAAACTTTTGGTTGCTAGATGTCTGCAGGCATCATGTAAACTGTATGCTACCTTCATGCTAGTTTAAAAAAGGTGTTCTACATCAGGGGATCCACACTCTGGCACTTCTGGCAAGAATCAGATGTTTTCAGGCCGGTAAAATTTTGAGATTAAAGAAAGAAAAAAAGGAAGTAAATTAAATCATTTTTCCCTCACTCAAAAAAAAAGCCACATTTGTGTTCCAACAGTTATCTCTTAAGTTGTAAACCCAGGAAAGACAAATTGTAAAGGTACTTGCCTGTAGAAGAGTTAATGGTAAGATTTTTGCTTTCAGGAATCTGTCAGTCCTGCTGCCAGTTTTCTAAACAAACAACTGGCATCTTTACACTGTGAACCTGCGAAGTAACTGAGTGACTCAGGTTTGATAACAGAAGTACTTTTCTGCTTCAGCTGAACTAAGCTTAGTCTGAGAGGTTTGTTTTGTTTTTTTTTTTTGGACTAGTCTCTATCTAGCCACCGAGAAAACATAACTAAGTTCCTCCTAAGGTTGTTTTCAGAATACCAATTTGCATTTAAATGTAAACACTGATACCATAAATGTAGCGTATACAAAAGGCACAAGACAGTTAGATTTGTGTTACTGAAAGTTCCTTAACTTTGAAAGCTGATAATGCATCTTTTATTATCTGATCCTAAGACAGCTGCTAGCTCCTAACTTAATTGAAGGGGGTTTCCTACATGCAGCAGCTAGGCTTTTTGGTATTGCAATCAAAAGTCTGTTGTCCTGTAAATGCAAATATCGCAAGTTATAACAGTAAGTCCCCTTGATTGTACATGATATTCGTTAAGTTATGCAGTAAGAAAGGCAGTGTCTTAAAGAACAAGTGAAAAAAAGAAATCTGAGACAACTATTGATTAATAAGAAACTGGGATTTTGAAAGACAGCTGCCCTCAGGAACACAGGTTGGTAAAAAGCCTTTTGGATCAGTTAAGTGCCAACATTCATTTCCCAAAGGGTTTGATGGCTACAAATGGGACAATAAAATCCCCATTTCCTAGCACTGTCCTGTGCAGCTCTCATCAAAATCCCTAGCTGGCCAGCTTCATTTATGTATCACCCATCTGAACACAGGCTTTTTATCGCTCCACTTACCAGCGACCCACTATAGCATTCAATTGATAAAGGAGTTTTTTTCCTCCTCCACAACTTTTCAAAATATTTGTAGTGCAGGTCTGAAGGAAAACAGAGCTTTTGCAACCACGTTTTCCAAGTGTTCAAAAAATAATCAGACATTTCATTTGGGTTTCATTCCTTATCTTCAAAAACTGCTTATCAAACACTCAAAAGAAAATACAGTCCACCAAACCACTAACTTATTCATAATCAACACTGGCTGTTCTCCCAATTCATAAAGCCAGTAGTGCAAAAATTTGATTTTAAAGTCAGCTACTTAATTCAAATTGCTGTAACAGGTGCGTTTTCAAAACCAAGGCAAGAACATGGACTGGTATGTAAGGAGGTCACGTTTTGCTTGTGCTGAATAAAAAAGTAAAACCAGCCATTGTGTTTTTACAATTGTAAACTCAGACTCCTTTTTTTTTTTTTCATTTCCCAATACTCAGAATCATCCTTTACCATTCAAAACCAGTAATTTTAAGTTGAAACATTCTTTATATGGTTCAGAAGTAGTATGTTTAGTTTCATGTTTCAAGCAGTGACATGGAGACAGCTAATCATCTGTCAATTTGGTTTCTGAGCACATCCACACAGGAGCAGACAGGAGCAGCTGGCCCACGGGGCTGATATTTGGAAGAATGCATCTTCCTTCCAACAACAGCTTTTTCTTGAACTAGAACAGAACATTAATCACAAAAACTTAAAAATTAAGTTATTGCAACAAGTCTCATCAACTCAAAGGGGAAAGTGAACAACAGCTGAATGAAAATCCCACCCTGAAAGGAACACAGTAAGACTGTTCACAATTATGTTATTAATCCACTTCAGGATGACAAATGATTTAAAACAAGACTACATAGCAAGCAGGCCACCAGTTTATAAAATGAAGTGAGCTATTTTTACAGTACTTCCAGGTACCAACATAATTAAAAAACAATTCTCTATTACATTTGTGTAAACCATCTCTGGCACTCTCAGTAATTAGTCCTCTGATTAACTATAAAGGACTACAGGACACAGGATATTAAACATATCCTCAGCTGGGACATAAATTCAAATTACTAACACACTAGCAGGGACTGTGGGCAATATTTTACATGTCAAAGATTAAATTACTTGGTTTTGTTGTTGTGAGCTCAGCTAATAAAGTATTCTATTCACTCCCTAGGAACAAATATAACTCAAAGACTGACAATAAAGTAATGATGTTAAAATGCGAAGTAGTTAAAATAAAATAATGTAAAAAACATTATTATATAAGGGCTCTTATTCCAGCAACTGTATATCGGAGAAACATATACACACACAGAGAGTAATGTAGCTTTTTTGTTACATCTCAAGAAAGTCTTTTAAGTGCCACAGAAGAATCTCAGAGAGTGCTAAGGGTACAACCAAACTGGCACTTAATGCTCGTGCCAGAGAAATTATCAGACCTTAGCTACTGCCTTTTCGGATGTGCATGTGGTGGTCTGAGGCAAAACTAACTTCCAGAAGCCCCTTTATGTGGCTTTACACTTACTCTTTGGAACACAACTGCCTCTGAAAGTGGTCCCTCTTTAAAAAGTTGCACTTCAAAATGGATGCTCACAAAAAAGAACATCCCCCCC
>JANZLQ010000056.1:14486416-14497035 GCA_026212715.1 Elanus axillaris
TACTATTACTGTTGTCATTTTATTAGTGTTGTTATCATTATAATTACTTTCTTTTCTGTTCTATTAAACTGTTCTTACCTCAACCCACGAGTCTTACTTTTTTTTCCCTGATTTTCTCCCCCATCCCACTTGAGGGGGGGAAGGGGTGAGCGGCTGCGTGGTGTTAGTTGCTCGCTGGCGTTAAGCCACGACAGCTCCCAATGGGGAATGAGCTGGGGGGTGTCTCTCGGCTTTTGGTGGGGGAAGTGGCAGATCATCAGGTTCCGGGTGGTGAGCAGTTGCACTGTGCTTCTCTCATTTTGTGTATTCTCTTATTTGTATCGTTATTGTTCTCTTTTTGTGTTGCCCCAGTAAACTGTCCACATCTCAACCCTCGAGGTTCCTCGAGGTTTTTTTCCTTTTCTCTTTATGATTCTCCTCCCTATCGCCCCGGATGGGGGGGGGGGGAGTGAGTGAGCGGCTGCACAGGCCTTTGTTACCAGCTGGGCTGAAACCACGACAATGTGCTACTACTTGTGGTAAAAAAAAATTAAATTGAAGACAACAGATAGGAATTGCTTTAGTAGTTTTCTTTTGTGCATTCTTCAAGTGGAGTAACATAGTAAATACAGAGAATATTAACATACCTTTCCTTACATATTCAGATGTTTCTTTCAAGAGAAACTAGGTTTCATTTTCCATGGTTAATGCAGGATTGCTCATACCTTTAAAGACAAAAAATAGTATTTCCACAGGAAAAGGTCTTATGTCTGTTTCAGCAAATAATACAACCTTTAATTAACAATCCATCTTAATGTGATTCCACTATTACCAAGTCTATTCTGGACTGTGTCCATTACACAGGTTTTCACTAGTTGCAACAAGATGTCATCATATTCTGATACAAGCAATTTGTAGCCAAAATAATTATCAGGCTCAAACTAAAACATAATTAGCACCACTGGTGTTAGTGTTCTCAGTATCTCTTGGTAAGATTTAACTGGGAAGGGCACAGCAGCTTCATACATGGAACTTTCTACAAACATCCATTTAAAATAAGCTTCACATATTTTTGTTCACGAATACGAACCAGATGATGTTGGTAATTTTTACACTATATCCTCCAAGACAAGTTTATTATGAAATGAATCATTGCAGCATAAATCAAGTGCTTACCAACTTTGCCCTTTTCAGCCTTTGCACTGGTTTCTGACCAAGATGGTGTATCCGTAAGAAGGTGGCTCTGGGAATCACGCAATGGCTTTGCAGGAAACAGGTGGTTCTCACTGTAGTGCCAATAAAAGAACATTAGTAAACTGCAGTAATTCTTCCTTATCTTACCACACATCACAGACATTTTGTTGTATGCAGTACTCTCCCTACCTTACCTTGCTTCTTTTCTGACAATCGCTACACTTTTATCACTACACACATTACACTGTAGTTGTCACATATGCAAGCACAATCTAACGCCCTAGCACAGAACAGGGAAACATTCTGATTTTTTCTTTGACACATATTATATATTAGTGCTTCAGTTCCAATTGCACTCTATCCATACTCTCTCTCACTACAAATATGACATGATAAATAGTGGAGAGAACATCTCCAAAATCTCTTGTCTAATACAAGCTATGGATCACTGTGGTTAGGTTTAGAACATCAATAAGCAGCTAGCTGAACTGTAATGTATTTCTTTTATGAATCAAAGATTGTCAATATGATGCCATTATAATTTCTTAGTCACATATTTGTCTACTATACTTATCACACTCTTCATTACATAAATGTTGCAAAAAAGTTACAACATTAAATACTAAGCTATTATATTTATTTAGTTTAAGGAGCATCTGCATACTTTTCACACTTTAAAGATGTCACATCCATGAAGGGTAAGGATTAAGAAAATATGTACTATTATCAGCAGAAACAAAATGTGCATTTAATATGCAGTTTCCTGTGCTTTGGCACTAGTGCTGAGGCCTGGGATTCCCTTATGCAAAGCATCTTCCACCAGATACAAAGAAGCAGGCCTCCCCCAAAAGCCTTGCAAGGTAATGTATCTGTATCACATGCATACCCACTAACTGTCTCATATGTCTGCAGAACAGAATGTTGCTGATACTGAATGTTAGGCAGGCATGGAAAATTCAGGTCCTAGGATGCTACTGAACTGAGAGAAAGTACATCGGGGAAAAAAACCCCTACCTTATTTCCATAAATTTAAATATAAATCTGAGGATTAGCTGAATTACAGCTTAGCTGTTTAAAATCCGACTTGCATTTTTTAATAGGATACTCTTCATTTGCTTATCACTTTTAAGTATCTTATACATGGTTCTATTTATAAGTGCAGAGAAAAAAAAAGAGAGTATCAACAACTTGAAATGAGTAACAAAAAGCATATTACTTTTTGGATGTTGAATTAAGACCACCAGGTGTGGAAGCTTGCTCAGGATCCTGATTAACAAGGCAAGTTGGGAAGGAACAACCATCTCCTAGACTGAAAAAAAAAATCAGAATTAGTGTCATACATACATACAAAAAAAAAAAACCCCACCCAAATTCAAAGAACTGTTTTTTTTCTAAAGTGAGTATTACTGCATCTTATTTCAAAAAACTAACCACCCCCCATAAACCCTGTAGATCCTGATTATTCAACAGTTTCAACAAATAAAGCATTAAAAACTGAGCATACCTTGAAAACACAGGCAGCAACCAGTATTTCTTCTCATCACCAAACACCTGCCTTAAGTTTTTGCTGAAGCCCAAGCTAAAGCCATTTTTGTCTGTTCTATGACGAAATATGGGAGCTCTGAATACCTCTTAAAAGAAAAAAATTAATTAGATCTCTTCTCAAGATAGCACGTTTAAGTTTCACACCAATATTTAGGCAATTGCACTGATGATGCGCCATCATCCAAGAGGAGAGGCTGTACTGCCCAGTGACTGAGGAAGCTAGTCCATGCATGAAAGCCCAAGTCAGTGCTACACAGTCACTGTGTGCGGAGGAAGTCCTATGGCTGAGGAAGGGTGGAAGCCTCCTCCTCCACCCTCCTCCCTAATCAAGGCAAGGAAGAGCGAAGAACTCAGTTTTTAAGAAGGTATCGTACATTACACGAAGATTGCAGCGTGTGACTAGACCACAGAGTGTGTTTAAGAAATAAAAACCTAAACAAAGGGTTTACTCCAAAAAGAGGAATGGAAAAGATGAAAAGCTTAACCTACTTCAGTAGTAAGACTAGCTTTTCACACCCTGGGGTATGAAAATACTGTATGTTTTCACAGCTGCATAAAGCAAGCGCTTTACTTGCAGAGCCAGATTATTTCCCAGGGACATCTAACCTAAATTTCTGGAGAAGAGAGCTATATATATCTTGCAAGTGTCACAAAGTGCCTGAAGCAGAAAACTTGCTCGCTTTCCACCAAGTGACTGATAGCCATTTAATTCCCTTAATTGGCTATATATAGTAGGCAAACTATGTCCTGATGTCCTGACAGTACAGCTCACACAAACCATGCTGGAACCACATAGAGATCATCCTTCTGCAGTAAATCCTTAGCCATGAACTGCTGGAATTGACCTTCAACATGTAGTATGCATTATTTACAAGGTGTTTTAAAGAAGGAGGATGGGAAAATAGAGACCCTTTTAGATGTCCATGTTAGGCTAGGAACACAGCTCCCAGGATGATTTAAGCACAATCACGCTTAAAGCTGTCATGGCTTCATTACCAAACCATTGCACGTTCAGGGTTTCACATATTGACCAATTTCCCAAAGTAAAATGGGAAGAAGAGACAAATGAGATCTTTCTGAGTAGCTTAAGTGTACAGAAAGTGTACAGAAAACATGGTGTGTTACCTGCATGGAATTCAATTTCTTTTAAGAAAACATGAAATATTGAATTAGAAGTGTACTGCATTATGGTTACCTTTGAACAATTTTTTTTTCCCACTAAAATGGTAAGAACAGTTTATAAACAGAATACTTAAATATTTCTGTTCATTTAACCATCATTAATAAAACTTTTCTTCACTTATAACTAGATTGACCAATTTTTTTCTGATGCTAATTTCTAAGTAGATTATTTTTCAGAATACTGAAGAAACTCACAAACCCTAGAGAAATCTTGAAGTAAACAAGCTTTCTTCCAATGATAGATATTCAAAGTTTTCCATGAATCTTTTACATAATACTAAATCTGAAGAGAGCTGGAAAAACCAGATCAACTAACTGGCTTACTCTAATTCATCTTATATCAACAGAAAAGCATTTAGAGATTTAGAAACTTTAATGACTATATTGCAAATTGGTATTATTACAGTCCAGGATATAGTACAGAACAGGCACTCAATCTTATGTACCTCCTTTTTTAAGATTTATAGCCAGGCAAACATGCATCCAGGTGGTGGGAAATCCTGGCTTAACACTGATATTCAATGCAGTTATATATACACTCCCATAGCAGAGGCACAGGACACCTTCTCTGAGGTTTTTAAAATTAACTCATAACACAAGCCCTTTCTATGCATCTATGATTATGTGGTAGACAGGACTCACAACTGTGAAACCACCCTTCAGATCTCCGCGTTCATTTACTACCAAATACAGAAGCACTGGCTTTTGTATCAGATCATTCTCTGATGTTGGCTCCTTGTGCTTAGTTACGTTGATCAAGACCAACAACACCAGGGCCACAATCAGCCTGCCTTCCAGATTTTTTCTTTTCTCTCCTTGCCTCCAGTACAGGCAAAGTTTTGGAATCAATAACTACGCCTTTCAGAGCTTTTAAACAAAACTGTAGCCAAAATGAACTTTGGTTCTGCAGGTGTGGTGGGTGGGAAGGAAGCGCCAGAGCCACTGCCCTGACTGAGACACCCCATCAGAGGGCTCCGACCTTTGGGGCTGCCAAACAAGAAGCACTTGTGCAAGCATGTATTAGTGCATCTGACATTTATTACAAAGTGATCCTTTTTTTGTTGGTTTTTTTTTTGGTTTGTTTTTTTTTTTAATTTATTCAGTTTGTGTTAACAAGCTGTGGAAGTGAGAGGAAGGCAAAAAGTTCATTACTAGCTTGGCCCCTTGGGGCATGAGGAGTAAGTCAGAATTTCCAGGGAGCAGCAGAACTGGGGAGTCAGTACTGGACACTGCCAGACTGGGCACTTCCAACTGGGATCCAAGGAGCCTGTATAGGATTGCCCACTTTTTCCACTACCCCCATATATATAATATATATTTATTATTTATTTTTTGCTGTCAAACACAAAAGCATTAAAAAAAAAAGCATTAGATCTGCTTACCTAATGTAGACTTATTCTTGCTCACAAGCCAACAGTGATACCCAAAGAGAGAAGACAGACTGACAGAAAACATAGCAGCAGCAAAAAATAAAAACATGATGTGGAACTTGGCTTGAGTATCAGGAAGGCCATTCTAGAAAAAAAAAATAAAGTAAAAAAAAAATGCTGTTACAATTGGGGAAATAGCTGTTTAATTTGATTATTAATAATACTTTATTCAGCCAAATCAAATTCAGTGCAGACACAAATATACAACACAACAAGAGTCTGAATAAACGAATTACACGCCTTCCATGTACAGATGGACAGGCAGTTAGGTTGCTGACAGCATTTAAGTTAAAGATACAGGCCCTTTCTTGAGAAGGTATAAATACTGACAACAGGAATCTCAAATTTGGATCTGAATTTTGAAGTGTCTTTTAGTGAAGAATAATTTACCTTTACAAAATTGTCTTGTTTAATTAGCCTTTTCAGAAAACTTACATTGTAGCATAAATATTGCAAATCTAAGAAGGTAACATCCTAACTTATGAATCCAGGTGGTCATAGTTAAAATATCAGAAAATTTCTATGAAGCTTTTTCATAGCATAGCACTAAAGGAAGTTAACAAAACCTAACCTATCTATAATACAAACTCCCTTATAAAATGTTTTCTGAATAATTGCATACTTGTTCTACGCAGCTTCAAAATAATGAAGTAAGTGACATTTCATAAACTATGATAAACAGAAAAAAATAGAGGGCTATGATTATTAGATAAACTCTTGTACCTCATCTAAGGAGATACTAGGTTACAATGCAATACCTCGGAATCTTGGACTTCTCACACAGTGATAACTTCACACACTTAAAGAAAGAATGTAGATTAGGGTACTTACTGTCCAAAACTTGATAAAATACTGTAAATCTGTTGCAGCAATGAAAAGGCAATACAGTAGTGAGTAAGCCAAGAAGAGAAGAAAAAATTTGTAATTGGAGAATCCTACACAGTTGTTCACCCTGGTAACAAAAAACAGTAAAAGTAAAAATGGAATGTTACGAAAGTTATTTTCTTTGCTTTCATCCAATTTAAAATTAAACTTATGTAGTCTAAAAAAGTTAATACCAGCATGTAAATCAAGTTTTCTTCCCACCTCTTGTGCCTCAAGCTACTGAAATGTATTTAGCTTCAACTCCCAAAGTTGCGTAGTAATCCTAACCAAAACCAAAGCACCATCACAAAAACCCTGAAGAACTTTACCAGGTAATGACACTTTCAACAGCTCACTGAAATTTAATTTTCACTTATGGTATGAAATCTGTTCCCAGCACATCTGATGTAAATGTGACTGCAGTTACGGTTACTTTTTTAGTTTGTAGGGAAGTTTAAGTACCCATGTTTTACCATTAGGCATACTGCACATAACTGGGACAGTTACAAGCCAAGAATTTGAATCTTGACTGAATTTTGTGAGAATACAAGCAGTGTCATTTAGTCCACATCCTCCTTCACTGGTCATACTACATACTAAAACTTCTTAGTAATATTCTCAAACTTAAAGAGTACTCACAGAAGATGCCTAAAAATTTTTATATCTATATAAAATAGTGACAGAAATACACTGTTGAATAAACAGAAAACATTCAATTTCAGTGACAACGTGACAGCGAGTAGAAAAGATTAGGAACATGTACATACACATCCAAATGTTAAAATAAATCTCATTTTATCGTTTTTACTTACAGGCTTCAAGTTCACCTGTTTCCCATTTTTAAAGAAATTATACATGATAATGAGCAACTAGTATACACTATCACCAGAGAGACATGATGAAAGTGCATTTAATACCATAGCAGCTTCCCATTAGAGGCAGTATATTAAGTTTTATTAATTTTAGAGCTCTATTAAACATGTAATGATATTATACCCACCAAATGAAAAATGTTGGAATGCTGCCCATGTTTACTGGTAAACAGCTTCCTTTCTTTTATTTGGTTGCATTAAGAAGCTAACCAAAGTTACCATTGCACCGATAACTTTGACATAACTCTCCATATGAGTTTAAAAAAACCCCTATTCCATATACCTTCTGTAATTAATTGCTATTGCTCTCAGAAAGATCAGCTAATTAAGAGAAGACTACATCCATGAATGCACCTGTATGCTGAAAAATAATTCTCAAAAAATAAGAACATGTGGCGAGTCTCAACTTTAGCTTCTAGAAGTACAGGACAAGTTACTGCAACTATTCTCTTCTCTAGAGAGACAGTAATGGTAATGGCAGGATATATGGTAATCAGAATATGGTAAAAATCTTAAAATACCAAATAAACTTCCACTGTACACTACTGTTATCCATCCTCAGCGTGGATAAGGGGTTGGTTTGTTTTGTTATTGGTTTTGTTTTTGTGAAACATGCCACCTTGGCTAAACATTAAATTTAGCATCACCATTTAAACATGCAGCAATAGCTAAGCGTCTGTATTAACTACAGTTAAGAAGGACAAACCAGACTGTTCTAATTTAAAAAAACAGCAGATATGTTTCTAAGCTCACCTGATTCTTACTGGAAAGCAAATTTACAGTTCTCCACAGTCAAGTCTTCTTTTACATTAAATATGTCAAAGTAAGCAATTCCATGATAAACTGCAAGCAATTCAGATTCAAGGTTTCTATGATAAGCCAATTTTCCTTTCATGGTATTTATTTTAGAACAGTTTTTACATTATGACACTGTTTAGTGTGTGAAAAGAAATATCAAGTGAAATGTTATTCCCCAAAGATAAAATTTCTTGAATGAAGAGTTCTTTCTCGTTCTTTTGCACTACTGCATACAGCACACACATTAAAATAAACTTTCATAAATTATTCTGATCCCTTGAATTCTGACAAAGCCCCAGACTGAGGAGTTCTTACTGGAAGAGAATAGTTCATAAGAAGATTGAAGAGAAAGTAAACATCAAGGTTTTGTAATTTTACTATTTGGACATGTAATATCAAATAGTAAAACCCAAGAATGGTGGTTAGATTTGAAGTCTAACGTTTCTGAGGAAGACTGAAACTGGTAAATGGCACTGATAGCTGCCTAAATAAGGGGGTCCTATTGCAGTGAAACTATCATACAGAAGAACAGTCCAGGTTAACAATTTGGATTACAGATAACATTTAAAACGCTTAATTTTGAATTACAAAAAGAAGAGCTATCCCTTCTGTCTCAAGAGTTAGTTTACTGAAAATACCAGGCAAAGAAATAATTTTCAAGGCACTGAAGGTGATGCAACTCAGTTAACAAAAAGCATGGCAGAATTAAGGAGATGCTAAATTCTCTTTGGATGACTCAAAGGAGAGATGTTTCAAATGATTCCTGAGGTGTTCCTAATGGACCTTGTTAGTATTAAGAGTTATACACAAATTATATTTTTGGTGATGCCTCAAGCCATTGCATTCCTGCCTGCAGCTCCATCTATATATAGTATGAGTAGCAGCGGCACTAGCGTAGAAATCACTAATGCTTTTATTTCTGCATCACTTAAACCTTTTAGAGTAGTTAGAGCACAATTAACATTAAGTATTTCCATTTTTCACAGTACTTCCTTTAGCACAGGAGTGATAGCCAAAATAAAGCCTCCCAAAAAGCAGAAGAAAGCTGACCTGGGGCTAGGACATGACTACCATCTTACTACCTCTGCCTTCCAAATGCTTTACCTGTCCTCTCTCCAGAAAACCTTCTCCTAGCAGAACATTAAAATAGTAGTAGTTCCCATTACCATTTCCCTGCTCTCCCTAAGCATCACATGGTTTCTTTCCCCCTTCTTTCCCACCAAACTTCCTCCCACCAAAAAATCCCAACACAAAAAGCAAAGCAGGACCTAATGATGTTTTTAGGGGGGCTAAACCTCACCCATTATGCTGATTTGCACTCTTAGTTCTGATGGCAAAATAGCCATATGATGTTTCCCAAAGAACCCTTGAGCACGGGTCTTTAAAGGAAACTATGAAGTTTGATCTGTGCAATATTTCAAAACTGTCTTCTCACTTCCACATAGTTGGGGTTTTTTCAGGGTAAGCAAGGAAGTGTGGACATCCACTCAAATTAGGAAAAATAAAGCAAGACAATACCTCTTTTTCTAGTGCACTTGTTACCTGGGAGTACAAAAGGAACAATTCTCCATCAAGAAGCATTACATACCTTTCAAGTACTTTCTCCATTTCTATTTTTTTCTTTTTGCACCCGTTGCTTGTTAAGATTAAAAACAATGAGCAATGTAAATACTCTCTCAAACTGGGTATGTTTATGTTGTTTGGATACAAAGACTCTGCAAACAGGTAACATAAGCAAATGCTACTGAGATGAAAACAGAATTTATTTTTCTAGATGTCTATGCCCTAGTGAAATACCACTTCACTGCCCCTTTACACAACACTTAAGTGCTCCGTTTATGATTTGTTATTTGATGCAATGGATTTTTATTCTGAAATTGAAGTTTACATGGAGGACATATTCATGTATTATCCTAAGGCAGGACAACTCAAAAAATCCCAAACAGACCATAAAGTTTATGAGAAGTGTGTATAATACTGAATAATAATAGTAATATTGAGACTTTTCACTGATACTTTGTCAGGAATAGCGTGACAGCTTTTTTCTTATAGCTTTCTACAAGACAGCTATAAGAAGGCTGAAAAAAGAAAACTGCCTTTTTTCTTATAAGAAATTTGTTCCGCATTCAATGGTTTTATCTGTTTAGTTTGTTTTTTAAGAAGCATACTACTAACATTAAGCATCATCAAGTTTCACATGCTGATATCCCTACAGCAAAAAAATATATAGGAATTAATTCTACCCTATATTGTTAAATATTTCTTTCAGTTGTATCTACCATGTAGCCGCAAAATAAGGGGAGATTCTTAAATCATACTGCATTGTGTCAGAGGCTGTAGTCAGGACCCAGACAAACAGGAGAAGCCCAGCACCTCTTCCTCCCCCAGGACAGAGTCTCCTCTGCCCAAGAATTTGATTTAAGAAGGTCAAACCTGCTGCTCAGAACCATCTACCATTCAGTTTGTCCAACACAGGAGATTCTTCCTTTCTTATCAGTTTCAAGTGGTGACAAACTGTCATCTACCATTCAATCTTCTTAACTCGGACCTTACAAAACAATTATCTTTAATTATTTCCATGAGATACCTGCCAAACTGACATAAAATTAATTACTGTGCTGGTTTTGCAAGGGACGGAGTTAATTTTCTTCACAGTAGCTGGTACACGGCTCTGTTTCGGATTTGTGCTGAAAGCAGTGTTGGTAACACAGGGCTGGTTTCGCTCCTGCGGAGCCGTGCTCACACAGAGCCCAGG
>JANZLQ010000056.1:14501928-14516342 GCA_026212715.1 Elanus axillaris
TATATTTTCTCCCCCCTGTCCAACTGAGGAGGGGGAGTGATAGAGCGGCTTTGGTGGGCACCTGGCATCCAGCCAGGTCAACCCATCACAGCTTATATTGGGATACACAGGATTTCTCTACGATTTCTCACTGCAGAAACTTGGTTCAGAATACCTTTTTTTTTATTTTTCATGCTTCTTGTTTCATGTACACAGAAATTGCACCATCATTTTGTGCTGGTTCTGAGAGTAGTCCTAAGCCTACAAAACCTTCCTTCCTGCCTGGGAAACCATCTTCTCTCCCACCTTCATGCAATGCTTGTATATAGCTGGCACACATTAAAGCGAAGTCTCTCAGTCTCTTAAAGAGAAACTGCAGCCAGAACCTTAGTGCTTTTCATACGTGTAAAAAGTTGAAATAAGCTTAAGAAGAAATATAGAAGCTATGCGGTTTGCACCAGCTGCAGTATTAATGAAAACAAAACGCTAAAGCTTTATCTGTTTTTCAGTCTTCAAACAAGTATTTGCTATAGTTGATAAGTCAGATCAGTTAAGTTGAAAATACAACCTTTTACATTTACAGACTTCATCCTAGAAACTGGAACTCAAGCAGTAACTCAACATTACAAAAATACCCTAATTAAATTTTAAAAACACTACTCTAGTAGATCAGGAAAAAGACATGGAACAACAAAGATGTCGCTTACTGCCAGCAACATTGTGTAAATTCAAAGAACACAGACACAGCACACATTGCCTTCTATTACCCAACTTCAATACTTTTTAATATCCCATTTGAAGTTCTCCAGTAGCACTGTACAATGGCTTTGGAATCCCACTATAATTACTAAGAATTTGTCAAAATGCTTTGTAAGTCTCTTATTGGCATCAGCCCACTGATGTGAAAAAACTTCTCATTATCACTACAGTCACTTTTTACATGCATATATTTTGCTAAGTAATTACCAAATGAAATAGGTTCTTAATTTATTTAGCTCCTCTCCGCCCCAAGCTGTAGTAAAAGCTGCAGTGTGAAATTCAAGGAAGATGCCAATTACTTTGAATTATCTACTTGTTTCCACAATTACGTGTCTTATTAGTGAATGAAAACTATTCAGAAAAGAACCTCTGCACAACAGACAGTAGAAATCACAAGCTACTTATTTTGTGTTGGCATGGTAGTTATAGGAGCTAGAGTTATGAGTCCATGCTAAAGTATTGGCTTTGTGGATATTTCAAACTCCAGAGCAGCCACAGCATGATTCATTTTGACCGCAGAGGTTGTGTGACCTACTAAGGACCGTGAGATTTCTGTAAAAAGACAGGATGGAAGAGGCCAAAAAGTTGCACTGTTGTACCAAGCTGGATAGGGAGGGTTTTCATCAAGGCTATTGACAGTTTTCTCTTTTTTTTTTTTTCCTAATGTTAGAAAGAATGTGAAATTAATAGAATTAAAAAAAACCCAATCCTGTACTAAAAGCAATTATCTTGAGGCTACATCATGTTGAACATGGCTTTACATCTTAATATTCTCCAAGACAAGTGAATCCTTCTTCTTTAACACTTCTGTACTAGCTGGACTTAGACTTGGGGATATATTTACTCAGACTTCTCTTCCATGCGGCTGTTCTATACTAGCTCCTTTGTTGCTTAGCCAGCCGTGGCTTCCCAGCATCAGCTTACCTGTTGTGTGCTAACACCACAACCCCCAAGTTCCTTCATACCAAAACAGATGGTGAAGAGAACAACAGACAGATGCTGACACGCAATATGTCAAACACAGGGAAATAAATTTTTTATTGCCCACATAAAAGTATCATATTCCCATGCAAAGATTTAAACTGCTAGTTCAAATTACTCATATTTTTCAAGTGGAGAGGGTTTTTTTTCTTCTTAATATCATAAATATTATCTAATTTTAAAAATCTATTAAAAAACCTGTAAAACCTGGAGGAGGCGTACAGTTTTTTTTGTCTTGACCATTACACTAGTTGCAATCTGACTTACTCCTATTAAGAAGCTGTAACCACTATCTGTATTTTTCTACACAGTGTAAAACTACATGAGATCAGAGTCTAAGTTACTCAAACATTACAAAATCAGGCATTTGACTAGGGTATTTCAGAAACAAAAGTTAAGTTTATCTTACTTCTTTTGAAGGATTCATTGGTAGCGTAAAGATTGTTTTCCAATATGACCAGACGAACAGCATGAAAAATATGTGGAAAGCAACCAGGCACACAACTAAAATCAAAAAGGAACAGAATTAATACAAACAGAGCAGTGATACTATAATACTTACAAACAGATGCTGTACGTATCACAGATAGTTACTCTTACAGATGTAAATACAGAGGCTCTGCAAAAGCTTTGCAACAAAAATACTGCACTGCAACTTTACGTGAGACAAATACAGACTGTGTGGGGAAAGCCATGATACAGGCTACATGTATTACAAAAGTTGGAGGGGAAGAGTTAATAGCCTATTAGAGCCTCATAATTATTTAGCAAGCACTGCTCCCTTTACACATATGTTAAATCCTATTTAACTGATGCGTCTCTGCTTTTTAGCTTTATAACCATGTAGGGAGACTGCTAGCCATGAAAAAAAACAAAAAAACAAACCCCAAACAAAAAAACAAACCACCCCAAAACCCAAAAGGAAGTATAGCTATCTGAACAATGGTTAGAGTGAGGGAAGTCTGAGTGGACCTGCAGATGATACCTGAGCAGTAACCATAACCAGTTAACTTGTTTTGCTAGATTTTTAGGAGGGAGGACAGTAGTGTGGTTTTTAAAAATCTACAGGATCTTTAAATTCAAATGTTTATTCACTACTTTATACTCTTCACAGCCAGTGATTTATTCTTAGATTTTTTTAAATAGATGCCAGTTAACATTTACCATGCTTAGTTGTTTTACTAGAATACAGAAGGTAACATTAGCTTTTCTAAAGAGCCTGCTATGGTTGGATAGGTGTTTCCATTTAAAAGCTCTCACTGTACTAAGCAATTCACTACAGTAAATAGTAAATCCAAAACTTGTATCGCCCGATTAACTTGCTCTAATGTAAAAGAAAGAGTATTTCCTTAGATTTTTCTTCCTTGGGCAGAAATGCAGCTAATAAAGGACAGCTAGGACAGCAACAGTAAAAAATATTATTTCCATGCTGTAAAGATGAACTCACATCATAGAGAGCTCAAGGTTATGCAGAAGCTTCACAGTCAAATAGTCTTTATACAACTTCTATAAATTCATAAGATCCTCAAAAAACATCATAAAGGGAAACTTGTGTACTTCCACTACACAACCTGAAGTATTTCCCTTGTACAGTTAGTGCATGTTTTTATACATGTAATGCTATTCAGTGCTAGAGAATTTTCCATAATACATGCACGATGGTGTGTATAAAGCCCAGCATGTTCTTGGTTTTGTAGTTTTGCCTCAAAAGTAACGCTGAATAAATGTTTCTGGTGTTGAAGTTTGTTTACTCAAAAAGCAGCAACACAGTAAATATTTATTCTTATTCACTAGGCAGTTAAAAAATAATAAACAAAAGCTAACAAAATCCAAGGAGCAACTTTGTACAAAGCTTTTGGGATGACAGGGGAAAAGAGCCATATGCCATGTCTATAAACTGGAAAAAATCTCATCAGTATAAGTAATAGAACTGGACTCCACATCAAGCACGATGTACCACATGACCAACTTGCTATTTCACAAGCATCTGGCAGGAATAGCCCACATTTTTACCAGAACATTTCTATCAACTCTAAAAAAAAAAGATTTACTAAAAAAAAAAATCAGCATTTTTTTAAACAACAGTATATTCATGGTATAAAGTGAGGGCAAGGTTGAGCAAGTTACATCAGTTCTGTACAATATGCATTTACTAATCTGCCTCTATATTTTATTGTTGTGAGAATAACGGTAACCGTGATTGGCAAGAAAAATCCTTTTCCATACATTTAAAAAAAAAAAGAAAGGCTACTGGAGGAAGACAAAATTTTCACCTAAAGACATTAACCCATGTTCCCCCTTTAAAGTTTGCACTAGACTTCAGCTCTTCTTGTTTGCTCTTGCACCTCAGTTCTCCAACCTGGCCCAGGTCCCAGTCAGTCACTTTTCCCATGTTACCTACCCACCAGTTTCCCTCCGCCGCCATGGAGACCCTGGACCACCCAGCTGTTCCACTGGGTCTGTGGGTATTGAGAGTCCAATGTAAGAACCTCAATTCCCTTGAAACAGAAAAAGAAGAGCTGTCTGCAGCTTACTGGGCAGAAAACCTATTTTATACTTTTTCTGAAAAAAAAAAAAACCATACCCCAAAACCCACAAACAAAAAAAACCCAACAACAAACCACCAAACCTAATGGCATATCCCTTGCTTGAAGGCAATCCACTTACAAACAGTTAGCATAGCCAGAGTTGCCTGGAGATTTGCAGCAGCCTGTAGTAGGCTGAGCCCCATTTCCCCAGTTTTCACCCCTAAAAACACTTAGGGCAGAAGCACAGCCAGGGTAAATTTCTCCTGACTGGCTGGAGCTCACCAAAGCTTTGAGCATCTAAAAACAAGGAAATTTAATGTTCCTCAATGCATTTTGCTGATAATCCTAATGTGCTTTGTGAGCAATGCCTAACACCACACTCATGTCCCCCCTACACACTGTGGAGCAGCAAGAAACTGGAATTATTTCAAAGTCTGCAGCTGCTGAAGTTTGCAGATATACTTATGCACTCATATGGGGGGGAGAGATCACCGAACGGAAAAAAGTTTTTCAAGCAAATGTTCCTTAACTGGCAAACACTTTTTCTAAGTGAGGGAGTCACCAATGACTTATTAAAACCTGTTGGAATTACATTAACATAAAAAGCATACAGCTTGTGTCCTGACCCCCAACCCCTTCCTCCAAAAGCTCCACAGCCTCACACTACACTTCCACATTGTGCTGTAGTATTAACATAGCATCTGGAAAAGCAATCTAAACATGCTACAGCCTTAGGGTAGGAACTCTAATGACAGCTAATCAGGCAGTTTTATTATCTTCTGAAAAGGTCAGGTATCCAATTCTGTTTCCTCAAAGACACTGGCTAAAAAGAAACTGCAGAAAAAATTCACCTCCCATTTAAGTATGTTACACTCTGCACAAACATCTTGCTCATCTTTAGAAGTCCTGGTTTTACAAGAGCTTTTCTTGTTATGAAAATTTTTTAAGAACAGAATGTAAGGATTATTTTAGCTGACACTTCAGAAAGCCAGCAAGAAGAGGAAAAAGTTCTAGTTTTTCTCATCTCTATTTGGAATGGCTAAAGCAATATTCAGGAACAACAGAATAATAAAAGGAGCTGAGGAACAAAAAAAATACACTTATTTAAAACAGGTTAGATGTGTATCTCAATTCTACTAGTAAACTACTATACTATCCTGATATATGAATTTCACTTATAAACAGCTACTAAAAATCTTACCTTTTTCTCCAATATTTGTCATTGTCACTGAAAAATGAGAAAAAAGGAAAGAGTAAAAATGATGTTTAAATAGCAAATGATGTAACTGAATATTTTAAACTTTTGTTTTTCAACCAAAAAGGGAAGAGTGATCATTAAACAATACAAGCTTAAGGCCACACACTATCAAGCTTTTATGCTGTGTACATTCATCCCAAGAATAGGTAGACAATGCCAATTGCTTCTAAGGTTCAGCCTGGAAAAGACATGGCTTTGGGAGGACCTAACACAGGACCTCCAGGGAGACCTCCAGGAGGTGGAGCTGGGCTCTTCATAATGGTGCAGGGTGGGAGGACAGAGCCAGTAAGTCTAAGTTGAAATGAGAGGATCAGATTTGACACAAGGAAAAACTTTTCCACCATGAGAACAGTCCACCAGTGGACCAAGTTGCCCAGACATGTTGTACATACAGCCTCCATCCCTGGAGTTTTTTAAGACTCAACCGAATAAAACCCTGAACAACCTGGCCTGACTTCACACCTAACCCTACTTTGATCAGCAGGGACTAGACAAGCTGAGGTCCTCTCAAACATGAATTATTCCATGACTCTAGAATTATAAAATATGTCTATTAACATGGAGATTTGACTATAGTTCTACCAAAACGAGCATCTACTTTACCTGAAGGAAAACAGCAAATAAACATGTTTATAAAGTTCTTCACAAATTTCAGAAAGACACCACAGAAGTGTCTTCTCCGTCTTCTAGTTCAGCTAAGAGAAATCTTTAGAGCTTGATATGCTACATATCCACCTAGGCAACTGCTACAGAGAAGCTGAGGGAGTATGTATACACACTTGACTCTGAGAAGCAGAGATGCTGCAGTACAATAACGCACAAGAACTGTAAAATTGCAAGTAAACAGTCATCCACCAGAAAAAAAAAAAACATCTTTAGAGCTGATGTGTAATTAAAAGTGCTGGAGCTCTCAGGTTAGTACAAACTAGCCACTACTCAAATTCTGATTTTCTTTCTCCACTTGGTATGGTCAGCAAGGTGTGCAGAAATTTTGCCAGTCTTCCTGGAGTAACTACTCTTTGCTAATTAAAAAAACATAGCCAAGCATACATTGCAGAATCACCAGTTTCAAACTAATATTACTTAACCAACCCTTCACAATGATTTGTGGTATTTTTCTCTCCTAACAAGGGAATGGCATAGAATATTGCTGTGAAAGCAGCTGTCATCTTTTTTCCACCCTTAAACTGGGATAAAATGTATTAATTAATGTGTTTGAGACTTTTAACTTTTCCATATGCTTGTAAGTAAAGGACCAACACAATTAATAAATCCAAATTTAATAATTTCTACTGGACTGCAAGCCTACAGCTTTTCAAAATTTCTGTCCACCTCCAGCACGAAATGCAGTCTTCAGAGTCTGCACCTGCCCAGTGGACCATTTTTTCAGCTACTGCGGCATCTAGCCTGGAAGCCAAATGTTCCTGACAGGAGCTGCAGACCACGAAGGCTAAAATGTAAGTGCCCAAAGATGTCCAGTTAATCCCAGCAGAGTGAGAACCAGGTTTTTTTAATACATCTTGTCATTTTAATCTCTTTTACCACCCGAGTATAACTCAGAGTTATTCACATGCTCTTGAGCTGCGACCACTGTAAGCTGAAGTAGAAGAGGCAAGGCTTAAGAGAGATGCCAGTATTTTCAATCTTACCACCTCTTTTCTCCACACTTACTGCAACTGGTGTTTACAAGGAGACTGGCTGCGCTGCTTAACAAACATCCCCTCAGATGATGACACAGAGGAATACGCAAGACATGCAATAACCTGCAGCTTTTCACAAAGTGAAGTACTAACTACTCCTTCTGGTTACGCTGTTTCAAGAAGGCTCCTTGAAGGCAGTGTAGTGTGTGGGAAAGTAATGGGCAGGCATCTGCAGTACCACAGGACCAGGGAGGGAATACAGGGGTTTTTGGTTGGTTGGGTTTGGTTGGGGTTTTTTTGCACAAATGTGGCAGAATTGACTGGGGGGGTGGGGTGTGTAAAGCAGCACTTACAAATCAAACTCTCTCTTACATTTCTTTTAAAAATTAAACTTTCTCTATTTGTAGAATGACCATGATACAAAGACTTCTTAGGTTGACCACAAGATGCTTATTAATTCTAAAATCACACTATTTAAGTGCATGGGAAAAAAAATTCTAACACAAAAAAAACCGCTCTAATTTTATTTTTGATCAAATAAACGTTTGCTATTTTCCCTACCTTCTGAACAGCACACATATTCTATTTACTTAAATCAAATTTTGTATTTTTCATTAGATTCAGTGATACAGCTTTGCTATATTATTCAACAGGATTTGATCATACGGTCTTCTGTGAATCATTTATACCAGTCTTTCTGGCAGTTTTCTCATTTCTCTTCCAAGGGGTTATATTCACTGCTGGTAGTGCACAGAAAAGTAGGTCACACTATGCATCCTGTCATTAATAAATATCATCTTAAACACTGTAAATTCACTTACTGCTAGCCAAATAGCATACAAATAATAAGGGAAAAAAGCATTTATGGCTACAATGACTAAAATAAACACCAAGGACATGCCAATCCCAACCATTAAGCAATTTCTACAATCTGGAAGAAAACAGGGTAAAACCCTTTGAGAGAGGAATGGAACAATACTCCTGTATATTCAGAGATGGAGATGATTATAAAACCATGACTTGTCTTCAAGAAGTTATTAGAAAGTTACAGCTCTGTTTGCCTGAGATACTGCAGGGGCCAATTTCATTAAGAATCAGCCTTCAACTGCTAAAGCATCAGGATGCCATTTACAGTTCAGTACTAGCAGACTATCACATAATTGGAGCCTCTCTGTTTCATTACGCAGCTCGCAGACGGTGCTCATCAGAATTAGGGATCAGGCTGGGACATACGCAGGACTTCGGCCAATGTAGATGCCAATTTCCTGAGCCAGAAACATCGCTCCCTGCTTGCCCTGAGCCACAGGCAGTCAGAAACAGGAACAGCACATTCAGTAGTCAATGCTGCTAAGCAGCCTGTGCTTGCAAAAAACAACAGTGACTGGGGACAGAAAGTTGCGTTACGAAAGATAGGAAAAAGCCCAGAATGGAAAGGACACCCAGAGAAGCCTGGGGAATTCATTCCACACTCGCTGGTAGTCTTCATCACGGGGAGAAAGCCATGCAGCATTAGGAATGCTGCCTTGGTGAGCAAAGAGGCACCGTGGCCTCTCAAAATGGCCTGCTACAACTCCATCACCAAATTGGTTTGCTAAGAAGAAAAGCCACATTGCTAGGCACCTTGCACTGGGTCAGGCCTTAACTCAGCGATAGAAATGGATTTCCCGTTTCTTGAGCTACAGCTCATTTTCTGTAGAAATCTTTATTCTCACTCACCTGTGGAAAATTTAAGCAGTCATCTGTCTCCACGTAGCTAGAGACATAGTAAGACACATGGCTACCACAAAACCGAAAAGATTTTGGAAGATAAAATTTCACATTAAAAATTGCATTGGTTTTCTAACATTAAATTTTGCTCGACTTCTAAGCCCAAACCCAAAGTTCACGAACAGTAAATGTTATGATTAAGATTAAACAAACAAACAAAAAAAGACTGGAGAAAGCAATTACTGTTTTCAAAGCTTTGATGGAAGCAGATATATAAAATCTTGCTTCCATATTTTATTTATATTTTTTAAATATTTAAAACTTTGAAATGGAAGATAAGATACATCTGATTCAGAGACTCTGCAGCCACATCTATAAAGAGCTGTTTCTCTCAAACCTTTATACAGTTTAGCATCTTGGATCTGATTCACAAAACCAAGTATGTATTTTATCTTTAGAGCATATTTGAAGCTGTAAAACACTGATCTATATATGCAATTTAACTCAGCTCTCTATACTCATAAAAGTGTTTTATAGTTGTGACAAGTGTTCTATCCTTGTCTGCAGTAGTCCTTTAGAAAAAAAATTAGTGCTTGCAAAAAACCTACCTCTTTGCTAGACAGAGTGGTGATTTGCTTTGATTCAGAGCGACAAGGTGGAGACTTTGCCACCAGTGCTTCGCTTCAGGACAAAAGTAATAGAAATATTTCTGGGATATTTAAGGTTGGCATAAATAGTCATCAATAACCCATACATTTGGATTTAACAGTTTTTGTGAATGTGTCAGTAAATTCACTTTAACCCTTAATGCCGTGTCCATCAAACATCAACACCCACCTAAGTAGCAGCAAGCTGCTATTCGGTACCTTTTTAGGTAGGGTCACAAACCTACTGCTTTTGAACTACATGTGACTAAGAATTAATCTAATTCTTCCTCTTTACAAACTTCCTGTTTATTTTTCAAGTCACAAGGACTAACTGAAGAGTGAAGACTATTTCTAGAGAAGTTGTATGACCAGATCCTTTTTAGTACACAAAGAGTACACCCTGACAAGAACATCCATTGAAGTTGTTATGTATCAAGCACTGTTAAATCTTTAACTGAAAACACAATCTTACCTAATAATTGTATCTTCACCATAGATCTTATGTTTTCAACTTAAAGCCATGGTTTGAGTTTCAAGGCACAAAACCTCCAGGTACTGTACTAGGCACTACATGGAAAGATAACCAGTCATACTTAACACAGACTTCAGTTTCAGAAGTGGAGAACGGCAGCTGCCTCTGAAAGTCTGAGAAAGAAATCAAATTAAATTTGAGAAATGTACAGGAGTACTGCTGGCTAAAATTCAGAAACCAATTTCACTTCAGCTGCCAGTTTTGAAACTTTTCTGAAAGTAACCAGGGATCTTGGAAGAGGAAAAAATGTCATGTTTACAAAATACGGTATAAAAATACAAATTTGCTTTGACCCAAGTCCTTTGCTACCTTAGCAGCCAATGTACAGAGTATTTAACTGGTATTTGACAACAGCCAGCTGTAATGTTACAATGTACTTGTAATTCTATAGCCAAATGGAAGCTGTAGATGATCACAGGACATGAGCAGCAAGTACCATAAATCTTTTGATCCATTTGGAGAACATACTGAGCAAAGAGCTCACATGCAGCTGACCAAATCTTGGGCCCCACCTTTGATTTTTCCCTTTTTTTTTTCTCTGTCAGCTTCTATCTTCATACTTTCTGCCATTTCTGCTCCCCTGATGACACTGTGCCATGCCTACAGGGCACACATTAATTCCACCTCTAAACTGTGATGAATTAAGCAGCTTTTTATCCTGCTATATAATTCCATTCCACTGATGTTACACAGAGTCAAAAACCTCAATTCAGCACTAACCAATCTGATCCCACAGCAAAAATCTTTTGCGATCATTAACATCGTTGGCAGCTGGGTGTCATTTCACATTTTTCTGTTCCACAGTGAAGGTAGCAGTGGACAGATCCCAGTCACATATTCTACTCCAAAACCAAAGAAGTGGCTTATGAGCTCTCCTGACTGTATTGTGCACCTCTTGTCGCCCTCTTCAACTGAGCTGAGGTCACTTATTCTTCTCCAAATCAGCCAAATCACTCACCTGGGTGGGAGTATTTCCTTCCTTTCCCTTCACTGAAGTAGTCAACCAATGCTTATTCACAATTTCTATGTTCCACAGCAAATGCATTTTCCTCCGTCAAAATTAAAAATTCAAGCTGCATTTTCAGACAGGATTCCCTGAGCATTATCCTTAGAATTCAAATCAGCAACACGTAAAAATGGATCAAAACTGAACATATACAACCAATTTATATTTATTGGATAACCTCTTCATCAGCACAGTTGATATTTTCACTAAAAACATCTGTCATAGTACTGTCAAATTTTCACATTTTCCTTCTCATATACAACTCCAAGTCATGAACTGGCAGGAAAACAGAACAAAAACCCAAAAAGGATCTCAACATCTGTGTTTGTCAAGAACATTTCTGACAAACAACTGTCAGAAACTGTAAATACCTACTGGTTCTGCCTTACCCAAAGCATGGAGTGGATAACTACTCTAAGTCCCTTGTAGTTCTACTAGCCCAAGTTAGAGATACGCGTAAGAAGGAAGACATAAGAATCATTATTTTCTTTGCATATAGCTTACTGAATCCACTATGTATTTTCTGAGCAGGGACACATGGATGCAGGAGCCAGGGAAGAGAATTCCATTTGCACTTCATGTTACTATTGTTCCATATAACCTAGGTTGAAATTTCAGTAGCATCAGCTATTGAAGTTCAATGTACTCATCGCACATGGTCTGTATTTCCTCATCTTTTTAGAGGAAGAACAGTAAATCTGTAACCCTCAGGTTTTCATAAACACATTCAAATTTTTTTAAGGGAAGGAATACTTAAAGGCCCGTTAGTTTTAAACATGAAGGAAGTTATCTGAGGGAAAAAAACAACTACTACTGCCAGACAGGGGTTGTGAGATGACAATAATGGCAAAATCAAGAGAATGGGACTGGATTAGAAAGAAGCAATTTCTAGTCAGGTGCTTTAAAACCCAATTCATTTACATATTTAATCCCTGTATTCTATAACCAGCAGGAAGAAGATAACCATTTGCTAGTGTTCAATACCTTTCTCCTTTTCCTTAAAGGTTAAAGCAGCATAAGCACTTAACTGAATCCACTAATAAAAGAGACAGAACTCTAGACATGGTAATACTGCAGTTAAAAGTTGTGGATTCCTTTTTCTGTTTCGAAAACCTTTTTTTTTTTTTCCTAACATGCTACTCAATACTGTTAACTACTCAGCTTTAGGGATAAAAGGGATCATCTCAGTAGACTTTTTTCTTTCTTTAAAAAAAAATAAAATGTAATGACCCTTCTACAACACTAAGTAGGAGTTGCAAAAAACATTCAAAGTACTACATTCAAAATACTTTCTCATTACTAAAAGCTCAAAGAAACCACTTAAAAACTACGCAAAGTCTTTGCCAAGTCCTACTGCACAAGCTGGTAGTATCAATGACAAACTGCAGTAAAATAAGCAGGTATAGACATCCTCTTTAGCAGTAAAATAAGCAGGTATATATGTCCTCTTTAGCAGTCAGTGTTGCAGACATAAAAGACGCACTGAGTAGACAGGCTGGCTTCAAAGCGCTGAAATGCTTAGTCTATTCCTGTTGGCTTTCATTCTCAGAGTTGTTAGCTATTCCTTCTGTTGTTTACACTAAATACTCGTTAGTAAGACAAGACATACGTTTATTTCATCTTAATATGCCAAAACCAAGGGAAAACATCCAGATACAGATAAAAGATGGAATTAGTGGAAGCTGTGGACAACAATTATGCTGAATTCAAAAACTGGTGAGCCAGGCGGAATGGGGAAGAGGGGTGGGGAGGGGATCAAAAAAAAAAAAACAAAACCCAAAAAACCCCCACCTTTATCCATGGAAAGGAGTTCAGTAAAAGACAATTTAGCAGAGCCCCACAATTCTCTCTTCCTACCCTCCCATGGCAGGCCTTTTGCTTTGAGTGGTTCTCAAGGCATCATGGTACCACATTAAATAGTTTGAAGTAAGTTTCAAGCATGCCATTGCCCTAAGAGGTACCTGCTGTCAGGTAAGCTAAAACCCAGTTTTCCTCTGCTATGGGGAATTACACACAATTAAAAAAAATACAGTAGATCACTCAAACACTAGTGCCCAAATCAAGCCTACTTCGCTGTATAAGCACCATGGGACTGTGTGCATTAGGATGGATGTTAACTAGAGGGTCACCTTCCCTCAAAATATCCTTGCTGTCCTCATCCAGCTTACAGCTCCCCTTTCCAGGCTCACTCAGTCAGCTACTCCCACAACCTTCCAGACAATTTGCTTCCTTGCACTGGATGTAGACACCTCAGTCCTCCTCTCGTGAGGGTGCAGCAACTCAAGTCCCCATTTCTAGTTGAAGAACAGCATTTGAAACTAACAGATTTGAATGTTGTTAGTGAAAAAAAGATGTAAAAAGCCCACCTCTGATATAGGAACCACACCAACTCTTGACACCTCCCTTCAAAACAGAGGTGCTAGGCCTGGCAATCATTTTTTGCTTAATATCTCAACTGCTCATCCAAGCATCTGTAGGACAAAAATTTTATCACAGTCTTCTGTTTGAGAAAAAAAGAAAAAAGAAATCCAAAATTAGGTACCAGGCTGCTGAGATTTTAAACATGAAAGCTGAAGTCTGGCAAAGTTATATATGCATATAAATGCCCTCAGCTTTGGTTGGGTATTTTCCCCTCACAGCTGTCCCTTACACAGATGCTAAATGACCAATACTCACTATGAACCTTACCTACAGTGGAGAGGGAAGGGGAGACAACAGCTAATTCATATTCCTTTGTGCCACTGTTACAACACTGTTCACAAAACATCAGTACACCATACATTAGCCTCTAAAATTCAAAGATTAAATTGTTTTCTGCAAGATAAACCACCACAGAAACTGAAATGAATTCAAGAGAGCCTAGTGAGCTGGTCATTTAACAAATACTCCTGGCTTGACTACTCAAATTCCCATAAATACTCGGATCACACCCCGTCTCCCGAACATGATTCATTATTTGCCCAGCGCTAGGGAAGAGCCCAGGCGCACGGTCAGGATGACTCCGAAAGAACTGCAGGCTGCCGATGCCCAAGGCAGACCAAGAAGTTGTGACAGCCAGGCACTGTCTAGGTGACTTGAGAGCGGTGCGGGGAGACCCGGGGATTCTCCGCTACCTGTTCCCGCTTCCACCTTAGCTGACAGGAGACCCTGTTTTTACATACATACATATACGTAAGTGCTGTCCCGCAGCGGGGGGGAAACAAAGGGACCGTTAACTTCGCTCCTGCCGTCTGCACGGGGAGTCCCCGGGTCCCGCCGTCAGGGCTGGGGTGCCACACGCTATGCCCGCCACGGAGGAAACCTCACGCCCGTGAAACGCCCCGTGCGATCGGCTCCCTCCTCGCGTGGAAGTGGAAACCACGCGCGACCAGGTCGCG
>JANZLQ010000056.1:14520488-14551109 GCA_026212715.1 Elanus axillaris
ATGCTTGCCTGTTTGTAGTTTGTTTTCTTTTGCCTCTAAGCTCACAAGCACACGTGAAGTTGCAGATCCCCAACTACAGGCATGGCCTACCTGGCTGGCTGACACCCCTGCCCAGATCCCAGACCCTCTTAACCTGCCCCATGGTCCCCGACTCACCAACTTGGTGCTAACTGCATTTTGAGAAGGTCCTCATCCGGCTCATCTTGCTGAGACAAGCATCCTCCCGCTCCGCATACCCTTGCCAATCCGTCTGGCTGACCAAGGCTGTTCCCTGCTGTTGTCTCTTGTGAGCGTTGTTTGGTGAGGTTTGTGCCTCTGTGCATTTGGCTTCCCCTCTTCTCCTCATCATCCCACTTGCCAAGGTCCTCAGTCAGATGACGTTAACAAAGCAGGTGCTCTCCTTCCACGTGTGCTGACAGGTAGATGCTAGCTTGGTTCAGATCCAGAACTGGAGAGTGCAAACAGTGCATCTTTCCAAAGGAAGTCATCTTGGTACCCTAACGTGCAGTCCGCATTAAAAACTACTCCTGTGCAAGTCAGGGGTCTCTGCTCTGTTGAAACAACTTTGTCTAAAGAATTACACTGTGGTTCTAACTGCTGACATTAAAAATCCTTGATACTTAAAATTATAGTCAGATCATGCTGCATGTCTGCGATACTCACTGTATATGGATAGCTGTTAAGAGCATTCTGGTGCATTTAAGAAGGAAGAAACTGTACTAGGAATTCAGATCTTGGTAAGTTGCCCATCTAGAGCAAGCAGTAGTAGAAGGTTTGTACACATTTCATGAAGTTACACAGATGGCTTGAATGTATTCTATTAAGATCTGATAAACAGTTCCTGATAATCAATGTCATAAAGTAATGGCGGCAAAATAGAAGGAAATCTCAAGTGAGAGAGGGTGTTTAATATAAACAAAAAAAAGAAAAATTATCTGTTATTGATAGTTTAGCATAAAGCCTTTTCAGACCTTGGTTTTGTACCAGTTTGAAAGGTCACAGAATTTCAAAACAGTAAGAATAAAACAGTAAAATGACCCACAAAAGAAACAAAAGTGATTATGTAAATTAACAGTGTTCTTAAAGTATACGTGATTTGAATACCACACTACTGCAGTAAGAGAGTGTTTGTCAAGGAGTTACTTCAGCATTCATTTAGGCTTCTGCGGATAGAATATCCATGGCTGGCCATAGATGTTCACATTTACTGTCCATTCATAGGTTATGATGAGTAGCTTCAAATACTATATGTGTACAGTAGCTCATATACAAATATAGCTCATTAAATTTCAGCTGTAAGATTACATTGAACTCTTAAGACTACCATTACAACACCTGACTGTGGAAAAATAAGGCTTCATGGTGTTAGATAATTTTAAGATGTCACAGATTTACTGCGCTAAAACAGTTTGAAAATGCTAAGGCATGATTAATTTTATAATCTCATAATAACTTTCTGATGATTTTAAGCACAGTATTTCTTTCATTATTTGGTCAGTTAAAAAAAATCCCAAACTAAGTACATGCAGAATACAGTGAATGAGAAACACACATGCAAAATACGCTTAATTTAAAACCTATTTTTCAGACAATCTGACAGGGAATTCATGCGTTATATACTTGGAACATCTCCTCCTCTATATAAGCAATCTAATACAGTGGAATACTTCCTCTCGCACACGTCCCACATATTCAGTGGAGAAGCAAGAGGAGGAGGGACAATAGGACAAGAGTATAAATATTTGCCTTCACACAAGTGCAATACACAGACCAGCAGCTAGAAGGAGGAATACACATACAGACAGAGAAGCACAGGGCACTAGTTAGGTGAACCTGTGGCTCTACAGGGATGCTCTCCGACCTTCACGACAGCGGCTGTGCTGCTTGCTTCTTTCCAGAATGTTTGGGTGTTGGACCACATTTACTACACACAGAAAAAGCAATCTTTCTGCAATGTCTCTGGCGTAGATATCACTTAGAAAATGCATGTTGCATCCCAGCTGGAGTCAGGTACCATCTGTGTATAGTTCGTGACTCCCAGCTACATGAAAACAAGCAGCTTAGTAGCCTCTCCAGTCTCAGTCTAGCTGTCAGATGTATTTTAATTGGAGGGCTGGCCCAGATGTATTCATCTTCTTGCTCTCCCTTCATCCTAGCTAGGTGCTTAATTACTTGCAATTGTTTGGATACCCAAACCTAATTGTTGTCATATGATTTTGTTTTTCTTTTTAACTTTTCCACAATGTGGAAATTTGCCTAGCTCTCCACGGGAGAGGCTCATTTAGCTCCTTTTCAAGTAATGAAGTCCTTCCTGGAATTTCTTGATTGCTACTCCTGGATGGATACAATACAGTATTTGTCAGAGTCTGCCTTCAGGGAAGTTGTTTAAAGTCATATTTGGGCTTATTATCCACTCACTCTTCTGTCACTTTCAGTGGTAACTTTTCATTGCATTGTTTTTCCCCAGATGTACTCATCTTGGAGTTCCTTACAGCTGCTGCTTCCTCTTTTGCCCCTTAAGGTGGGAAAAATGGGAGAAATTTAAACCAGTTCTACTGCACGTATCTCTAGGCAAAAATAATGACCCCTAGAGTGGAAAGCCCCTAAAGAGCTGTATGTAAGAAACCTTATCTCATTTAGTGACATCCCATGCTGTGTGTACTGATTCAGTGGTTTCTGCCCTTTGGAGTAGAAGTTATGTGGCTTAATGGTTGACTCCAAAAGCAGGCATCTATACCAGTCTGACAGCCTCCTTTTTTTTTCCCAATCAGGCAATTTAAACCCATTTTTATACAGCTAATGCCCTGAAATGCCTTGACAGACAGGGCTGAGCAACTGAGTACCTTGGTCACACATCCAGGTTTGATTGTTGTCCAGGGATGAGACATGTTCCCACGTTCATGCCTTCTATCACTGGGGATCCTGAGAATACGTCTCTGCACAACATGCAGTGACAGCCACAATTGCTTTCTTTCCAATTCCCGTGGAAGTGTTTCAATTGCCAGTGTGTAGGCCAGTTTTGGCAATTTGTCCGCTGTCTTTATAAAATGATATAGAAAAGGATGTGAGATTCCTGGGACCAAAGAAAGTAAATGCTTTGGCAGCCTCTGAGGGCATCTGCCCAAAACTGGGACTTCTGGATTCCAGTCCCTGCTCCTTGTACTGGGTTTTGTCAAGCAGTTTCCAAGTGCAAAAACATGTTCTTTTTACAAGCTATGTTATCTCTGGTAAGAAGCATAACTTGATAGCAACTACCACAGCAGCTCAAGACTCTCTGAATCCAGACTGCCATTACCATGCTCTTCATCTCTGCTTCAGGCAATGTATTTCCACCCCCTCTCATATGCTGTCCCCAGTGCTTCTGTAATGAGGAGCCGTTTCATTGAGTCACATCTATACATACATGTGTGGGTTTTTTTGGCTGTGTTAATTCTTAACTGAGCCATCTCACGCCTCTGTCACACAAGTGCTACTGGCCACGAAAGAAAGCCCATGAGAATGCACAGCTCTCAGGAGTAACATCTTACAACACCCCTATACTCAGTACTGCCTGGTTAGCTAGTTTGCCAATTTAAAACAAATGTGGTATTTCTGGATCTCGTGCAATTCTCTGCCTGCATTTTTTTTGAGAGTCTAGGTGACTAACTTCAGACTCAGTATTTTACGGCAGAGATTTGAATACCTGAAAGTTTACTTTTACAGCACTACACTCTTTTGAATCTAGGTTGTAGCTTCTGAATCAGGAATAGAGTGAGTTAAAGTTCACTCTTTCAAACCAGAACTTACAACCTCAGGCAAATCACCTAAACCAACTTAACAGTAACACCACTTATTAAAAAAACATGGTGTATAGGTATGGGTGCTTAAATAGAGAAGGATTATAAATTTATTGTCAGAAGAAAACTGTAAATGAAAAGTTACTTCCAATTGACAGCTATGAAACCGGAACTGGAAAAGTTCCTGTGCAATCATATTAATTTCATTTCATTTCTTTTTAAATTAAGGTGGACATATAAATAGGTTACTCAGCTTTGTGTACTTTTTGTGTATATATATATATATAAAATTAGGTATTTTATATTAAGATTTTCAAGTGGGTATTAATATTTTTATGGAACACTCCTAGCTAATAATAATGTTCTTCTGTGGGAGGAATTTATAAGTCAAACTAGCGGTAAAAATTAACATTACTCATTCAAGATTAAAGCACACCCCTGTTGTATTTAATTGTGTGTGTAAGAAAAAGAACATAATATATCCAGGGGCACCATTTGCTGACAGGTTGAGTGCCAAATGCTTTCATGTATTTTCAGATATAAGGAAAAAACCTATACATTCAGACCTCACATATATTAGGAAATACTCTTTTTAGGTTTGATTTGATTTTAAGGGGAGTTCAGACTTGGTATTGCTACAAATTAGTTTTGTCTAGATTCTTTTTTTGAATACTGAACTTTTGGTCTGATTCTTTTCCTTCTGCAAGTATTAATCTGGAGTTCTTTTGCTAGAAACTCTCTTGAAAGTGTCCTCAGTGGGACAAGACAGCAAACACATCATTATGTAAAGAATATTACACAAAGTTGAATCGAAGCAAAGTGAAAAATTCCTCCATAATTTTTTTATTGTTTTCTTTCAAAGCATCCTTATCTTGATATTTAGATGGAAAAGAGGAGATCAAATAACCGTAGAAAACCAGGCAGTATGACCAACAATATGCTGCAAGTCACTGTTAAATAGTATTTCTTTTTGTTCAGGCTGATAACTTTCTTCTATGGCATACAATACATGCACTTGCAGTGCAAGTAATTTGTATCGACTTACTGTCAAATCATGCAAGGAGGGAAACTGCCAGTGTGATTTTAAACATCAAAAGATGAGCAGGGAGCAGCCTACAATACAGGATATTCTGCTGGCAACTAGGAATTCATCAGAGCTCAGACAAAAGTTAGTATCACAAAGCTACCCAAAGGTTCAGGTTTAATAGTTACCATTTTATCACAATTTACAGCTGGTCTGGGCATCAGTGGGAAGTTCCTAAGCATCCACTGAGTATCTTCTTATATTATTACACTTTTCTTGACTTACAGAAGAGAACAACAGCTTGTTTTACAAAAAGCCTTCATTTATGCAACTATCACATAATTTAATTGCAGCATACAAATTTTCTCTGCTGCCAGGAATTTGATGGATTTTGAATAAGGTTTTATTGGGCACAGTGACTGCTGCCTACCCGAGGGGTGCCTCTCTAGCAGATGGCATGTCCCATTACCCTGTCTTGTTTTCACCTGTCTGTCCTTGCACTTTCAGCTCCTTTGTACAGTATTCTGTGGCAGAAAAGCAAAGCTATCTCAAGAAACAACCAAAAGAACCAGAAAAGTGTATTTTTTGTGTTGGTGAGATTCTCCGATTCAAAACACTTGTACATTAATGTTATGGAAAAAAAGATTTTTTTATGACAAAAGAATTTGAATTATATACACTGCAAATAGAACTAGTTTCAGGTGTGTTTATTTTGAAATAAACAAGAATATTATATGCATATATTCATATTTATGTTAAATAACATTATTAAATATGAGAAAAAATACTCTTAAAAACTAATCTGACACTGATCTGAAACTTTCACATTCTGTTTTGTATTAAGTGACTATAGTTAGGAAATACATAGAAAAAATGATAAAATTGTCTCAAGCCAGCCATAAAAGCGAAGTGCAGTATTGCCTAGGGCAGTGGAGGAGCAAAATGATGATGGTGTTGCTGCTTCCTCCAAGGGGAGGATCACTGTGAGTGGGCAGTAGTGAATGAAGAGGAAGGAGAGGTACCTCTTCAATAACTCCCTATCCTTTCTTCCCATTTTTTGTCCTTCATCACTGAAGTAGCAAATTGGGTTTTGCATATGCTGACAAGAAGCAGAGACAGTTCTGCGTACCAAGACGATACATTGAATACAATTAATTCCCTAAATGATCACACAGGGATTGCAGCTTATCCATGTTCTATTGTGTCTTCACCCCAATTTATCTGATTTTTCTTGTTGTCGGTAGTTTAAGGATGCCAAGGTGGAAATTTGCTAAGTATTTATCATGAAATATTAACTAAAGTAGCATCCTTCAAAAGCTTTCTGAACTGGCTTTTTCTCAGATAAAAGCCTCACCTAGCACATTTGTTTCCTAAGATTCCCAGAGTGGAATTTCTTAAAAAAAATTCCTTTTCATTTTGTTTTGATTTTTTAGCAGAGATAAATATTGTAACTTAAACATTTCTAAACTTAGGTGTACTTACACAGATGCTATACATCTTTTCCATTCACATGTGATGTAAGATGGCATTTGAGCAACATGTGCACTAAATACGATTTTGAAAAGTTTGCTTACAGGTATTTGGAGTAATAAAAGATTTAAAACCATTATTTTGGTTCTATTTTAACTGTCAGACTCCACCAAATATTTGTCTTTCTGGTAACAATTTATTGACATTAGTTTTAGTGCGTGTATATTCAGCTAGAAATATTTCAAGGCACAGATTGTTCCTAAAGAAATAGACTTATCTGATGTCCAGTGAACCTTTTCAGGAATGGTATAAGAAGTATGTGTTTGTGTTTGTTTGGGTTTAATTCCTACCACCTAATGATCATATTGAAAGGGACTAAGGAAAAACACTGCTGCTGAATAGCAAAGAAAAAATTTAGAGAATATGAAACCCAAATGTAACAGTGTACTTACCACTGTCTCTGTAACATCTAAACCTGCAGGGCATGAAAGGTCATGGTGGCTGCTCATTGCCTGTAGTCTCCATAACCTTTGTAATGCCTAATTTATGTCTAATATTTGATGTGTAATATTCAAATAATATTACTTGGTGAGTGTTGCTCTGTACTGCTGCATGCATTCATGTTTTGTTTTGCTTTTTTGTTTTACACAAACACAAGTTATTAGATACTGCATTCCAGAGTAGCAAATTAGACAATGGTAATTTCTATTCAGTGCCATGTCTTACTTCATATCAAAGTGCACTATTCACAAGAAACACATGAAGTTTTACTCTACCAGAAATATACCAGTGAATTTATACATATGGCAATAAAATTTATAATAAATATTACAAAGTGTGTATTATTTAATGTGAATTTGAACATTTTGACTTTTCTTTAATATACCTTGTAAGACATCTTAAAATCTGTCCTATTTTTTTTAAAGGATAACTTAATAAACATAGTAGTAAGACTTGGAGAATCTGAACATTCTAGTCCATACAGTACCATTCCTAGGTAAATACCTATCATTCACATTATAACCGTAACAGCTTTATTCTTTTTAAAATAACAGCCTTGTTAGCTTCTAAGAGTTTAATTTGTACATTCAACCCATATACAATTGTTATGCTACTTAATGTATTGTCATTATCAATTTAGCATAAACTTTTGAATAGTGCTTTTTTGAAAGCAAACTCACAGTCCAAGCTGATGCAGGCAGTTTCTCTTCATTACCAAAACGTTTGCCTACGAAGTTGTAAAACATATTTTTGTTTTCTTTCAAATGACAAACATATCTCAAAATAATAAAAATAATATTCAAAATGTGTTCTTAAAAAAAGACTTCTGCCAATCAGGTGATAGTTCATCGTTTAAATAAAATACATACTGAAAACCAGCTATAAGAGTTAATGATCACTACATTAAGTGGAAAAGAAATCCTATATTTTCCACTGCAGCTGGAAGATTCATGATTCACCTGGGTTACTTTGTTCTTCATTAAGAATTCATAGGAATAAATAGTTCTAACCAGTGCAGATACTCTTTCTTTCTTCATTTATCTCAGCATATCTCGTCTCCGAAATTGCTTCCATAGATCTCTGAGATGTTCACTGGTTACAGTCATCACACAAGAGTAATATTCCTTCCAACCATTCCTTGGAGTCTCCTGTGAAAAGTGAAAAACATAAAATTGGAAAAAGATATTGTTCACTAAATTCCTTAATATTATACTAAATTTGACTCAGACTCATACAAACTAGATACATATTTTAATATTAAAGTCATGAAAGATCAAATACTTTTATGGCTCAGAAGTACTTCTGTAAAATGAGGGTTATAAGTCCATACATAGGTTAAGTATTCAGAATGCATCCTCACAGCACACAGTTAGCATTCAACAAATAGCCTATGTATATTAAAACCTGTAAGAAAGATTTCCTCTTTATTCAGGTATGTCCTGCTCCCTCTCTAGTTTTGTTTCTTGCTTCTTCATGTTGACGCTGTACTAAAAATTCACCTCTTAACACCAAATAAAAAGCATAGAAAATTATTGATGTTCATGAAACTGAGGCATTAGCAAAAGCTAAATACAAAACAGGCAGATGTTAGGAAAGCTTCTTTATACTAGGTTACCTTAATCCTAAACTGCATTGTAGTTCACTGACACTAGTAAGTGCCCACTGAATGGAGAGGAATATTGGCCAAACGCTGGCCTGGGAGATTCACTAGACTCTATGCTGTCTGAAGTTACCACTGGATTTCATTATTTCTTCTGCTGTTCCTAATTCCACAAGCCTATTTTGATAATAAGTACAGAAAGACGGAAAGGGGCTAAGTATTAGAACAACTGGGGAAAGAGGCTACGTAAGGAACAGGAACTGTAATTGTAGGTAAGTCAGAAGCATTTAAAAGTAATGTTACATTGTAATCCATCTTAGAAATTAAGTCCAGTATCTGGAGGTAAATGGTTACAGTGTCAAGTTGAGAGATTGTCTAATAGCTTGTTTTGGTTGAACTGAGTGAAGAAGTTGAAAATATTGTGACATTGCAGTACAATAAAAAACATTAGAGAGTAAAGCCTACTTTCCATTTGTTCTTATTATTCATCTTGTATAATTAAAAAGCATAGAACATTATGCAGAAGTTGTAAATATTCAGGAAACAATCTAATCCACAGCAGTATATAATCCAGACTTCAAATGAAATATTAGAAACAACACTTACGTGAATGCATAATTTAGTTGAGATTTATAGTCAATCTTATAAAAAAACTGCACTACTTGCAAAATGCCTTGCATTATTTAACAGCACGTTCCACTGATTAACGAGTGCTTTAAGATACACGCTTATTTTTTATTTTATGAAACAGGTTCAGAGAAATGTTCATGAAAATCAGTAAAAGAAACACTGAAGTACGTTAACTGTTCATCTACTTATTTCTAATTTATATATTATTGTTGTATCTACTCTCTGTGTACCAAATTCATAGAAAGAGCATTTTGTCCACATAGTCTGCAATGCTTTCACATTTCACTGGAACATTTTCCTCCCATGGTATCCAGGTATGTTTTTAAGGTTCTAGTCAGGTTTAGGATCAGAAGTTTGGGTTCTCTAACTTCCATTTACTTTTGTAATATGAGTAAGTAAGGTGTGCCTATCACACACTTCTGACTTTATCTGTTTTAGAGAACAGCTAAGCAACAGTCTCAATTAGTAAGCAACAGCCTCTTTTTTTTCTTCTGAAAGCTCTCTCTTATGATAGATGTACTCAACTGCTGTATATTAGGAAAGTATGGAAATTAAAAGCTTTCAAAATACTAACTACATGGAAAAACTTAATCTCATTTGACTGAATGAAGTATTTACACAAGACAGCAATTTATTGTTGAAACATCACTAGAAATGAGGTTCTGAATCCATCCTTCAGTCTTTCATGTCTTTTTTAAAATGAAACATCCTTCTTCAATCAGTCCCAAGACACTGGTTTCACAGCTATTAACTATTACTTCCTAAAAACCTTCAATCAGAAACTTAGAAACCCCACAAAATTCAGAACAACTAGAAAATAGTTCTTTTAATGAAAAAATCTTAAGATTTTAAAAACATTATAGGGACACACAATTTCTAGATTTACAATTGTGACATACAGTATTTCCTTTCAATACTTTAGAATTGAACAAAATTGGAATCACAGCTTAAATATCTATTACAGTTACTGAGCACATAAGTAGTTTAGCCATCAGTACTTTCAGATGGACTCGAATCCGTCCTGAAGCTGGCCTCTAGCATCCTTCTTCAGAAATGAACTCTGAAAGGGTTTTGCTAGAAATTTCCTAGATAACCCTTTGATATGGCATTCAAAGCAGAGCTCTCAGCTCTGTTCAGCAGCTCCCTACTAACATGTTTTTTCTGTTCTCCTTACAGGACACACAAAGGAGTACCTGCCAATGCCGAGTCAGGCTGTGTGCCCTGCAGGGAGAGCAATGCAGAAACACAAGCTCTCCAAGAACATTGCCAGCTGTTTGGACCACACAGAGCCTGTACAGTTGTTCCCTGAGGAGAGATTTTAATTATTTATTATAAAGGCATAACATTCTTTACCCTGTTAAGTAAATTGCATTAGTGCAATTCAGAGCTATGTAATGTACAGCACAATGTGCTGTTTATCCCTTTTCAGGGTGCAGATTCAAAGTATGGTATAATCCATGGTATGCATGCCAAGTATCTTAATCTCTTTCATGAGAGTTCTACATTTACCACAGAAAGTATCTCAAAGCGCAATGATGTGTACATTTGTATTTGGAACAAAGTAGAATTAAGAGTTATTGTATTGCACCTAACTTTGGGATGTAAATGCAGCAGATTTTTGTACTTCACATACATCTATCTGGTTTTTTGTACATCAGACTGAAATTGAATTACCCAATTGAAATTGTTCAATTTCAAATCTCCAATGATACTGTCTTTATTATCTTTTCAATTTATAAGCTAAATAGAAAATAATTTTTTAGAATTATGGAAATTCACTTTCACTCCACACTGTACAGCAAAGACAGAATTAATTCTGTTCTCCTCTACAGTAATTAACTCCAAATCACTTCACGTGTTTCAGCTAAAGTTTCCATTTCCAGTAAGTGACACTTGCAACAAACTTTAATAAATATTTACAACAAATTTGAAGAAATACTGCAAGTTAAGTAACACTTGGCACAAAAAGGAACTCGGAATAGCTAACAAGAGGATATGTTACTGTAATTCATCACAAGAGACAAGGAGCAGATGCTCAAGTGAAGAGCAGTAGCTGACAAATGTGTCTGTAGGCAGGAGGGAATTTTATGTATTTTAGGTTTACACTGCATTCTTGAGTGCACAGGGAACAGATATCTGAAACAGACCTACACAGGCAAGCTTAGGTACCAGAAGCATTCTTATTATAGCATCCAGGAGCTCTAGCGGGGAAGAAGAGCAAGGTAAATAACCAGCAACCTCTACACTTTGTTAGTGAGGCTGCACTGGCCCAGGTCAGTGCACTGAGAACTAACCTGGTTTCTGTGTCTGTCTCCCAGTGTATAGTGTAGACATACTATTTAACTTGAAAATTTTTTTCTTGAGAAAAACTTTATACACAGTGAACAAAATCTCCCTTTATAAATCTCCACTGTATATTTTTCTCCCAGTTTACTCCATCTGAAAAGATGAGGGAAGTAATTTATTGCCTGAATTCAGATCTCTGTCAAGGTGTCAATGTATGTAAATTTCATGCTTTTACCACAGTCTCTCTTTTTGTCACCAAGCTAATTTTATTAGGCTTAATGATTAGATATTGGATTCTTTTGTGTCCCTGCGTTTTGTTCCACTTGGTCACATACCCTTCACTGAAATTACTAGGAATTAGTAGAGACAAAAAGACAAAGTACTCCTAAGAATGATTTTTAAAAAGACATGGGAAAAGAAGAAAGGAATTTTTGAGAGTCAGAAGTTTCAAAGAGATGAAGTTACATAAAATTAATCTAAAGCCATGAATTTCCTCTTATGTGACTGATGAGTTGGATTACTAAAATGTTGGTTTAACTATTTTGTTAGTCATTTACACTTCCCGGTACACATTCCCACTTCTGAGAAACCAGATGCTTTGTTTGTTAAGATCGAATTTCCTTTTCTGTTCCTCACATATTAGTACAAGACTTCAGTATTCATGTTATACTCATAGAGAGGAAGTATAATTTAAAAAAATGTTAATAGTTAATCAAAATAATAAAGAAATAATCCTATGAAGAGTGTATGCAAATCAAACAGAACTTGTCTTTCTAGGAGGACAAATCGGCTACATAAGCCTAGACGTGCCCCAAGCCATCTTCACTGATGAAATTTGAAAGAACTAGCCTGTTCAGAAGATGTGACACTTCACTGAAAAAAGAAAATGGGATGAAGAGTCCCAAAGAACACAGTTTGGAGTACATGACATGCTGTGCCATTGGAACAGGTCAACAGTTTAGATATATTCCCCCTCTCTTACCTATCTGGCACAGGGGTCTACAAAAGGAAAACATCAGTGGGACTGGTGAGCCAGTGGGCTACCAGTGGTACCAGAAGTGGTACTGGAAGCCAGCCATCACCCCAGATAAACAGGATTCAAGAAACTTCTGCTTAGTGTACCTAGACTCCTCGGTTTCCTGCCATGTTGTTTCAGAGTTAGGGAAGAAAGATTTAAACCAGAGGCCCAGCATGCTCAGTGGCATACATGTGCTCAGAGAGGCATATGATAGGAAAGAGGATGATTGATTCAGAAGGTCAAATGCCAATATGCTGATATATGGAGGCATCTGAAGATAGTTATTAGACAAGAAATCTCAGCTTAATATTGTGCCTCAGAATTAAAAACAGCAGGGGGAACGACAGTCAAACTCTCCTGGCTCAGGAGCACATGAGACGTGTTGGCTACTCCACGGGGTCCACTCACACCAGACCACTGGCTATGAGGCTTTATTTGTCATGGTGTACATCTCTTTGCTCCTCCCCACTGCAAAGTAATACATTGCAACCTACATTAGCTGTTAACAGTCTTTGTAGCAACTACTGCGAAGTCTATAAATATAAACAGGAAAAAAGTGCTGGCACCAAAATCTTAAATTGCAAAGGAGCAAACTCTTGCTTTATGTAAGAAGAGAAATGTCTGCTAACACATTTCTGCTGTGTCCACCGTGCGATAGTTTCACAATACGGCTCCAGAATATCCACACCACACTGAACTCCACAGCACAATCTAATTGAAAGAATAAACATTCATGTAGTGAGAAACGCAGAAGCAGGCGTGGTGGTCTATGTGTGAGCACAGTGCTTATTTTTGAAAATTGCTGGTACAGCATTAATAGTGCCAAAACCACATTATTGTTTTCAAAAGCATAACTATAAATCAATATAGAACCAAGTTACTAACAGTCTCTCAGAAAGAAAAATTGCCTTTGCAGTCTTCATTGGTAAATACTTATTAGCTACAGGTATCTGAGAAATTACTGAAAAGTGGTCACAGGACAGACAGAAAACAGCAACAGAAACTATGGAAGAATACTTTTCTCTATTCCAAACACAGCACAACATTGCAGCTGGCTTACAAAACAGTGACAGCCTGAGTCAGTCATTGCCAACTTCAGAATAAAGTTCTATTGCTTCAGTCAAAAACACAGCGTGACGCTTTGAGCTACTACATTGCTTACAGTCAGATAACCTATTCCTGAATTTTGAAACAGGAAACACAGCAGTGACAGTTTAACATTTAGCCATTCCTGCAAGCATGCCAGCACACTCAGACTGGGCAGCTAACACATACCGTCATTTATCTGCTATAGAGTTCCTTCCTCACGCAGGATTTGAAAGTGGTATACCTCTGTATAGGTTTGTAGCCCTGTGGAGCAGAAGATGGAGAAGTGCACAGATGCAGACAACATGTGAAGGCAGCCAGAGGTAAGCATAAGACAACGGCATCATGAAAATACAAAAAAATGGCTTTAAGTGACAAATAGCTAGAAGATACAGTATAGTATGCGCTAGGTAAAATGTTCATCATTTAGTTATTAAGTTCCAAATCTTTCAGTTTAAAAATGGAATTTATAAAGAAAGGGAATCTTCTTATATATTTTTAAATTAAAAAAAAAGAAAGGAAATAACTACTTTAAACCAAACAGCAAGAAAAAATAAAGCTTTTCATGTCTGCACATTTTAATAAGTTTATGGCAATACTCTGACTGACCACTTGATGGCAGCTTAATATACTAGTTTGTTTCAAACTACTAAAACCAGAAAAGGTTTCAAATAATACAGTATTCCAGAAAGAAATTTTGTTTGATAAACTCTTTCAGACATTTACTTTTCCAAAAACATATCTAAAATATATGTTAAAATGAATATTTATTATGTTCCTATAAAGGGTAGTACCTGACCTTCCTCAAGTTTATGGCTAAGCTTTTAAATAAGACTAATCTGGTAGGTACTGACTGACCCTTCAGAACTCCAGTTTCATTGGACTTGTGTAACTCTTTGCTCTTCAATGTGTTTACTTTATTCAGACTATATAACTACAAAATGCCCTTTCCTAAAATACATGGTCCTAGTACCAAGCTCTGTAATGCCCTCAAGATTGTTCTGGGCAAACATTTAAGTGAAACAACTTTTTAAAAAGTTGAATTACAAGATTATAAGATGTTAATTGTAAACTCATACTTCAAATCATAGGCCTATTTTAAACTTTTATTTTTAGGTGTTTTTAGAGTGATAATCAGAGACTACATTGATTTGGGCAAACAACTGTAGGATACTTAACATTAAAATCAGGCATTTACGCTTTATAAACAGGTTCAAATTTCTCATGGCAAAACTTTCTATGTTGCTACAAGATACTGCATAAGCAGAAGCTATAATGTTCTTTTATCTGTATAATGGAACTGACCAAACCTTTATATGGATTCCAAACACAGTTATTAACAGAGAAAAGGTTAGTGATTTGTTAGTTTTGATTTAGCACAAGACAACATTTGAGTCCTCCACATTGTAGGAGCAAGAGGGTAAACTTTTACTTGTTCTGGCCACACTAAATATGGTGGAACTTGTAATGAACAAACAATAGGAAGCAATTAGTGACACTTTCTGCCAATTTGTTCTGGGCAAAAAGTTCTTATGTGTTTTCTCCTTTTTATTCTAAACCAAGACTGGGAGGTGGGGGAGATGTTTGTTAAACTGAAAAGGCAAATTTTCTGCAGAGTTTTTACTGCTACCCACTCTTGGAAAAATCAGGTTTGTATGACACTTATGAAAACTTATTGGAAATTGTAATTTCTAAATTTGGTACTGTAATTGTCTTGGAATACTATTGATTAGTGAAGAGGATGCATTTTTCTGAATAATCTAACAAGTCTGCATGTAGGCATGTCTGAATATAACTGAATTTTAGGACCAAATAATGATCATCTCCTATGCAATCCAGGAGATATATCAAATCAAAATTAGACATATCATTTATGAAAGATGGTTGTTCTTGGCTATTCTTTACAGTTCCTTTAAAGTCTACTGAATATTTTATAGTGGCCTAGGCAAAAGAAAGATACATGCATAAGTCTGAATAGTAGTGGATGATATAGATCCTTAAGGATTATATGTGATTTTTGTCAAGCATTTTGTGAAATAAAAACATGTGGTACATTTACAGGAATTACTTCATAAGCAGACTGTTTTCTGGTTAAATTAACATACACTGCACACTTACAATTAGTAAACAATTAAAACATATAGCTGAACATCTTGAAATGGTTATGAAACAATCATCATTCCCACACCATAATAAAAGGAATTGAGGACCAACAAAGAAATGTTTGTTACAAATGCAGTGGTTGTTATCCACATTTTACATTTGATCATATTACAAAAATAACAAGTAAACTATTAGACTCAACACCACTTCACCGAAAGTTCTAAAATTATATTTAGGAAGCTAACTAAAAATGACTAAAATTGTATTACAGAAATAACATACTGAAATGTGAATTTAGGAACCATAATACAGTTCAAGATTTATGTCTAAGGGATTAGGTTGTCAGGAAAAACACCATTTCGCATTTAGTTAAAAATATTAACACCTGTAATATGAAAAAAAAAGTGACTTTTATTGATAATAGTCCAAATAAAATTTCTTCTGCTACTATAAATTCCCCTGTACTACACAGAACCTGAAGAGGGCAGCAAGGCCTATACCTTCACCTAAAAGGCAAAGCATGATTTTTTACAAGCTTGTTCCCTATGAAAATTTTCTGCAAGTAATTTCCTGTCCTCTAGCTTCTTGTAATTTAATATATTAGATACAGGGTTAAATTATCAAAAGCAACTTTGAACTAGAATATAGCATTGTTCAGCACCACTTCACTAATTCTTTATCTGAAAATTAAAACTATCTTCTGCTACAACTCTTTCCAACAGTCATTATCAACACTTGGTATTTTAAATTATGATTTAGAAGAGCCAACAGTTGACCTTTAACTAAACTGACCAAGTTTGAGAGAGACAAACTCTCTTTTCCCTGCAAAAAACCCAGACATAATTGCTACCCTTGTTAAAATTCTTAATGCCAATCTATCAAACACACAATACAGAAGAATGACAGTATGCAGAGGACTTCTCATCTCCAAGTTGTTTTGTATACTATAAAGGTACATTATGTCCTCTATGTATTGCCTTCTAATAAAAAAATTTAAGAATTTAAGAAGGAATTTATCTTACAGACTATTTCAGGATTTCTATAAAACATACATCTTTAAACATGCACACTGCTGATTCGCAACCTACTGGTGCTACAGGTGCTCAAGTAAGTAGTGGTAAGTAGTGAAGTCAACTAAGATAACTATAAAAATTAGGATCCTTACCCTAAACCCTCGATTGAGTCTGTCTTTCATAATGCCGATAAATTCTTTGTAACTCAACTGGTCATCTCTGTCAACATCAAAAATCTTGAACACTGTATTCACCAAATGTGGTGAAAGCTTCACACCTGTGGCTACATACACAGCACGTTTGAATTCATCTGTATAAAGAGAACATCAGAAGAAAAAAACCAAACCATTAATCCTACTTTGTGGACAACATATTATGAAACACAGGTAAACTTTTAACTTGAGTTTTCACATTTAAACACTCAAAAAATAAGAAAATGTGAAAATTAGGATGGAGTTTCACAGTTCTAAAACAAATATTTCTCTACTGATACAAAATGATACTGCTTAATTGGTATTAGTTATTTAAAAAAAACCCCAGTCGATACACTATACTATATGCAATAACAAAATTAGAAAAACATATTATAATTAAACCTATGTTACATATATACTGATGGCATCTACTTAATTGACACAAAACAGAACCTAAGAAGCAGAGCACAGAGAAACACTATACCCCTTTGGTAAGGGCACATGAGGTAGGACTATGCTGGTGTTACTATGCCAGACCCCATGAAGATGCTACTTGAGGAGAGCACGCAAGTCTGACCACTTCACATACTGTTCACCTTGCACTCCCCAAGCATCTCAGCTGTTTTATTAAGTATTTCAGTCAGTACATACCTGCCTAGTTCTTTCAGCACCCACTTACTGATTTGTTCAAAAATCTGTCTAATCCCCCTCCGGACCTTCTGACACTGTTTCCTTCTACAACCTTCGTATAAAGCCAGATTCCAGACACCTACTGTGTAAAGAAATGCTTTTGTTTGCTTTAAACTGGTCTCTTACTGATGTCATCAAGTGCCTCTTAACTCTTGTATCGTCGGATTTGATGACCAACTATTCTGCATTCAGCTTATACACCACTTCTATGACTTTGTAAAGCTTTACCCATATCTCTTACGATATGACTGAGCCTTCTCTCAAAGCTGGAGTCCTAGCCTTTTTAGCCTTTTACCTGAGACATTAAAAACTGCAAACTAGGAATTACAAAACCTTTTCGTAATTTTGTCAACAGTTCTGTATCTTTATGAGCAGATTTTAATAAAAATACAAATACTTACCTTGACCTATGGAACGACTTGCAAAATTATACATTTGCATTGCAATTGCAAAGTCTTCTAGGTTGTTCAAGAATTGGAAAAATGATCTAAACTCATCAAATGTGATACCCTACAAAATGGAAGAACAATATGCACCATAAGAATTATCAGTAGTGATGACAACTGAATAAATAAACCTTGCAGTTACATATGTCTACTTAATTTAAGAATAGATACTACACCCATTAAAAGAAACAGAGATCTATACTGAAAGTCAATAAAGTAAAGAATTGGAGTCTCCTAAATAATGCAAGATGTCTTTCCTCTTTGCCACTGCAATGGATAGCAATTCTCACCCAAAAAAGCGGTAAAAAATACTGTTCCATTGCTTAAGGTAATCTTTAAGAATTCCAGGATTATTACGATACAATAGTTAACATTGAGAATAAAATTCTAGGTTTGTATGATTGTTGGCATACGTTTACTACAGAAAACCTGCAAACTGCTATTATATGTGAGAGTGTGTGCTCACATAAATACATTTAATGAATTCATAAATACTTGTTATGATCTAACTTAAGCTCTGTACTTTTAAGATGAAGTTTTTAGACATCCAGATTTAGACACCTAAGCCTCTTCAGCTGATACGCCAAGTATCAAGCATTGCAGGGTTCGTCTAGGTTTTTAAAAATTCTTTTGTATTTTGCCAGACTTCAGAATATCTTCTGTGAAAGTTTCTCTGAAATTGCTGTTGTTAAAAGAGGCTATTCCTTCTTCTTTCCTTATATTTATTCTGCTTTTCTCTCAGCTACAAATCCGAAGACCCCATAAACTATCTGTAAATCAATTGCGAAAGAGACCTTAAACAGAGACTTCGAATTAAGCCAGGACTATTGCCTATCTCTCATTCTCCATAGTCTGCCACGCATTCTGAACATGGGATGGCATTTTTCATCAAACCTTGATCTCCCTGGCCTCCTTTAACTATCATTCCTGGCTATTCTTCTGCTTTTATCCTTTTATCCTATTTAACCACTTCTCTCTGAAAATAAACCTGAAGACAACAAAAAGACCTGAGAGCCTTTCTATTCAAACTAAACTCTTGACTTACGTCTCTCCTCAAAGATATACATAGTCATTATGGTATGGTGGAACACAGAAAACATACTGAAGTAGATTTGTGGCAGAGGAGAAAATGACAAAGATTGGGCGCAAACCCATATGCGACAGCAAGTACTGTGGTAACTGTGGAGAGCAACATAACATTGTTAAAATAAAAGACTTCAATAGGCCTCCACCCACTTGAGATTTAAAGCACTGCTTAAGTGATCCTACCTAAGTTCTACTAAGATTTATAAACAGTTTGACTGGAGAGCTTGACCCACCTCCATCATGAATTCCTTTTCTCAACAAACATATTTGTTCTCTGTTTCATCCTTTGCAACTGGGAGGAAACTCTCATAGACACAAGCAGAACCACCTCCTTATGCTCCTTTAAATTTTCATCTTAAAAGCTTTATCTACTAATACTAACCAATTCTGTCTTCCTGTTTCATTGCATGTGACATCTAGTAGTTTATGTCCAAGTTCTGTTTCTTGCACTCTGTTTAGACTGAAAACTCTCTGGGACTGGAATAATTTTGTTACATATTTGTGAAATACCTAGATTAGTGAAACTTCAGTCCCCAGCTATGACCCTCAGGTACTATGGCAAAATAGCAAATAGAAAATGGCCTTCAAAGTCTTGAGCTGACATTTTTAGGTTCACAACGATTTTTAAAACCCCTTAATTTGTACTAGTTTGTCTGTAAAGATTCTGAATGTGGGACACTGTAAGAGCTCAGGCTACTGTAAAAATCCTGGCTCTTTCCATGTAACTAATGGAAAATGATCAGTCTAGATGGAAAGTAGCCCTTGCGCAGGAAAGGCTGAGAACCACTGGTTTACAAACAAGCCTTTTTGCAGCTTTTGTGTTTCTAGTAGACATGAAAACTCCTGCCCTGAGTTGATACTGGAGATGAAGCAGGAAGATAAAGGAGTCACACCTGCAGTCCATGGCTAAACTGTACATACTCCACAACATTTTAGCAATGAGAAAAATATCTGGCTTCATTTAAGAGTTCTACAATTTCTGCTGAAATCATTTGCAATCATACATGTTTATTTCCTCTCAAGGAGAAACCGCAAAGGACACAAAAGAGGCAGAATGGCAGGCAAAACGACGCTCAGAGAGAGTTGGGCATAGAGCACTCTACTGTATCTCTCCCTTCCTAGGACTTATTTTGTTCAACTGGTAACTGTAATAACATTTTCTATTTGCCATATGTTTTGCATTTTGACATAGGAAGTTACCTACGTGTAGATATCCCAGAATCTTCCTACTGGAAACGTTTATTTCCCATGTAAAAGGAAGCTAACTTTTTAATTTATTTGGACAGATTATATTTTATTACAGCAAATACAACTGTTATATTAATGCACCAGTGCTGTTAAAAATGCATAGACTTTCTTTAGGAGCTGATATTTGTAGTGGTTCAAGATGCCAGCTTAGATGAATCACTGCTTGGCATACAGTTAGTAAAAGAGGGAAAACATCCTGTAAGCAGGCAGTGTGCCAGCTGAACATTTTAACATGACTACAGTACGCCAAATGATCATCATGTTGCTTTAGAGGTTTCTACATGCAGCGCCCTGAAAGATTAACATTGCCAACTGTGAGAGTAGCTGCCTATTTAGAGGCTAGACTAATTTTTCTTCTAAATGGAATCCTCTGGTTTGTATTAGTACTGCAGTGTACCACTGTGATAAAATAGAGTACATTTTACAATTTTCAAATTATAATGTTATTACAGATGTAAAAGTGCAAACATATGAAAAACGCCTCCACGACAATAAGAGGCAAAGTCCCGTTCTCAAAAGGCTGTGGCCAGCACATGAGATGTCACAGGAATTTACTTTTTACACTGTACTGACTGCACATTTACAAGCCAGTGATATGGAGCAATGGAAAATGGCAATGTCTTGTCTTACTTAGCAGAGGTATAGCACACAACATACAGATACATGGCACAGGTCCAGTGCCAGGATGTTCCCAGAATGCAGCATAAGCAAACCTGTAACTGAGTAACACAGGTTTTTATGTGGAAATTTTCCTTAGCTGATGGTCCCAGAGATCAAGAGGAGGAAACTACTGTGGAAGACTTGCTATCAGAACAGTGGCATGGGAAGACTTAGAGACTAATTTCAAAGAATACTTCCTTGTGTTTAAAAGAAAGTGTATTTATATTTACTTAATCAACTTCACCTTTGCCATTCAAAGAAGTACTTCTCTATACACATGACCATCATTATTTTTCAGTTACCCAAGTGATATTTAAATCATTGTTATACAGGCCCCAATGTGACTTTTTTTTCATATTTCCCTATATATGGAAATCTTTATTTCACCCTAAACAAAAAACATCTGGGAACCATGTGAAAAGAGCTTTATACCACTTCTGTTGCACTGTCTTGGCTTTGAATATTGAAAGCTGTGCAGACCTTTCAGAGTAGTTAGAACTGAGCGCCTCAGTGGCTAGACTGGGAAATCAGGAAGGGCTGGTGAGCAGGAACTCTGATCCCAATCTTACTGCTTCATCTTACACCTAATCTGGTGCAAAAGAGACAGCCCTGCTTTCCCTTTCCACTCCCCAGCTATATTTATCTCTCAGTGGACCTAACTGCTGTACAACCACAGGAAGAATCAGATAATCTAGGTATTTGAACAGAAAACTGTTAATTATTGGAGTGTGTTTCTATCAGGTCAGCTGACTGATCTTACTTACTCTGTAGACTGAAATTACAATGTAGTTTCTCAAATAATAAAAACCCCCAAGCTGTCCGAACCGATTTATTACTTTTCTTCACAAGCTCTGCTGTCAATTCTATTAAAATATATAGCTATTGAAAGAGTTAAATGTCTAGGTCAGATTAATCTGATTTGTAAACACAAACAGGAGTGTATCCAAAACATCCCTTATTTGAAGGGCTACTTTTAACATTATCCTTTTGATTACCATTGATGCATAGTTGCCACTATATTTCTCTCAGATACACTTCTGACAACACATTTGTTGTTAAACAAATGAAGGACTATCTACCTCATGACCTTTAGTATTTTTATTATTTTTTTCTCTCTCTTCAACCATTAATAAGAACCACATACCCATCAAAAATTATATACAAGTGATCCATCATTAAGACTGTAAAACAACTAGATACAAGGTGTCAATGTTATTTCTGAAGAGGTACTATTCCAGTGGCAGTGCAAAAGAAGTAAGAAAAAAAAAGGGGGTTTAATGCCTCACTGCTAGAAAATTGTTCTTATTCAAGTCTTAGGGTTTTTGCTGTTTATACTGAATTTTCATGTAATATAAAGCTTTTTTTTATCTGAACTTCAAAAATATTACTAGCTAAATCCTATGGAACACATACTCTAGTTACTGTTCTACTTTTTATTCAGCAAGTAATCTGAAAAACATGAGACAGACAGTTTATGATCAGAATAAAATCCTGGTGCTAATTAATTCAGTGACAGATTTTCATTCAGTCCAACAAGGCCGTTTTCATCTTGATAACACTGGGACTGGACACTGTGTCCCACTGTTGTCCTAGCAAAACAATTACCTTTTCTTCAGGAATCCTGCAGCGCATGTTTTCCAGGTAACTTGATGTATTTTCCACATTTGTATACCTCAAAAGAATATGGGCAAAATCTTCCTCACTGATGGTGTTCATCCCGTTAGAGTAGGAAAGGAATTCTATCTCTAGAACCTCAGTTTGTAGGTTATCCATAAATCTAAAGCACAAACATAAATATGAAGAAATAGTAATACTTTGTATTCTACTATCCATGTCCTTACAAGACGCATAGAATATAAAGGCAAATAGCATTATACAAAGTAGTTCCCTTTTCATAGCTCTGATGGTAAATCCTTTATCTATGCTGACACATTTTCTAGTCAGACAACATCTTAACTCAAAGATGAAGTGATTTAGTAAGGATTAAAATGACTTAATACTTACACTTCTAATTTACTTCTAGTTTGTTTGCTTAATTTTCTTCTTCAGTGGGTCACTGATCTTTATTTTTATATGCTAGAATGAAAATTCCATCATGGTACTAAATGAATTCTCAAAATTTATTCCCCATATAGTTACAGATTGCGATTAAACCTTACCTTTCTAACAAGTGAAGTATGATGAGCTCTTGCAGCCTTTCTATCTAAACTTTTTTTTTTTTAATACTTCACTATTCTTATGATATTTCTATAAACTCTTCCCAACTTAACAACATATTTAGTATACTCTGGACACCGAAACTGGACAAAGTATAAAACCAGCTACATATAAAAAGGAAATGCAAATTCCCTGATTCTACTTGATGTCCTAGTTATACAACCAAGAAATTAGCTCTCTAGTCACAGTACTGCAATGGGAGCTTATGTTCATCTGACTGTCAACCACAACCTGTAACTCTTCCCTGTTACAGGTTCCCAACCGTTCCCATCCTGTAGACATTGTCTGCCAATGTTCCTTCCTAATAAATAACTTGACTTCTAAGAACTATAAGAAGCTCAAATCAAAAGGATGTCTAGGGAAAAGTGTAAGTGCAAGGTAATCATACAATAGCACTTCTCTCACCAGTCCATAGTTTAATGATTTTTTGAGCTGCTGAAGTAGTGTTGAATAAAACTTGATGGATCTCTCTTTTATGAATATGTCTACTAGGTTGTCACCTATTTAGCATTCACAACAACTTACAGCAATAAATGGCCATTTTAACCAGACTTTTGAAAAAGTACCTTCTTTTCTGGCTCTTGTTGTGAACTCATGTCAGGGTTTCACTTGATGACACAGTTTGTGTATTATGTGAAATACTGAATACTTTTCATAACATACATAATTTTAAAGCAAAATATTTTGCAAACATCCGACTGATTAAAATGCACAGTTAAGTGATAACTATAAAGACAATAGGTGTTGGGAGTATTTACTGAGGAAACAATAACCAAACACTGTATCTCTTTCAATCACACAGAAAAATACAGTTTTATAGTTCTGTTTTTAGGGCACTTTCCCTTTATTTTTAAATTCTATTTTAATTGGCATAAGTAAGCCAATAGCTTCCACTTTTTCCTGAAGAAGCTTGTTCTAAGGTGCCTACACAATATCTTCAGAAAAACCTTTACATTTAAATATGTCCCTAAAAGCAGAGATGTACAAAACATTTTTTTTAAAGCACTGACAAATTGTGGGGGTGGGGGGGAGAGGAATTCAAAACTGAGAAAAAAGTTCCTATATACCAATAAGGACAGGGTTGGGATACAAACCCTCTACCCCAAACCAACGACGCACAGAAGTGCTAACAAAATTTACAAATGCAGCAGCATCAGTACATGACTTGTTATTGTTGGTCCACTTATTATTTTGCTCTTTGTATAAACAACACACACAAAGGGAATATAAACTTTATATACATGTCTGTATAAACTATGTATATAGTCATATGGTACACATTACTTAGAACAAGCAGACAAGTATTTTTTTACAAGGAATTAATAAAGTTGAGACTCACCTATAAAAATCTTCAAAGTTCAGTTCAGCTTTTCCTTTCTTGCCAAAAAAGTGTACAAGCAGTGTAGTATCTGACAGTGAACTTGAAATATCATCGGCACGCTTAAATATTAGAATAAAAAAATTTAAAGGCCATGATTGGATCAGTTACAGAAATATAATGTAAGAATGCCTGTCATCACAATAGATTTTTCTATTGAAAGAGTTTGTATGTTATGTTTACAGTCTTAAAAAAAGACTTTAGTATTAAAATCCATTAAATTAATTTAGTCATGCAATTTTCACACAAAATAGTATTAGGCTGTTAATTGCATTTAGTAGAAAACACTTAAAACAACAATATAATATAATGGAAGCTGCAATGAAGAGGGAAAAAGCATGAAAAATAAAACCATAAACTCTTGAGAAAAAAAAAAAGTTCTAGTCTGTTGAAGTAAACCATAAAAATAACTCCCTTAGTACACAATCTCTTTTCCCTTCTACTACGCAACTACAAAGAAATTAAAGGGTGTTACTTCATATACTCTTATTTTATACCTTAACATTATTAAGTATGGGATTGTATTCCAAAACCACTCACATCAGTCAGGTGTACTTTATATAATTCTTTTCTACAAGTAGCAAGTGACTACAGTTTAAATTTTATTGTCAAACATACTTAAAACAACAGAATTGTAAGAAATTTTGAAGTTTGACTCATTCTCTTAAGAATGTTTCTCATCTACCAAGTATGTGGTCTCTGCATCAGACGGGAATCTTTGAACATGTACTAATACTTTTTCTTTAATAAATAGTTCTCAACTTTGAAGGCACAGAATTAGAATAGTAAAACCAACTATTTTTGACGATTTGTAATAGCAAGAGTTGTAAATAGGAAGACATGCATATTAACAGAAGTAACTATCATCTGTGTATAGTGATTGTGCAACATTCCACTTTTTTACTACGTATTCATTACCTTTAACTGTCACGTATATGCATTGATTTTACCTTTTTTACAAATAAACTCTTGATAGACTGCAGAGCTAGAAAAATAATTCAGTAATATAAGACTCTTAAATAAGCCATAGTATTCCACCATGGCAATGTCCTGGCATTAACATGCATCTGCCAGCATCTGAAATTCAAAAATTAGTATCTTCAGTCTCCTTGCTGCAACTGCCTAGGGAGAACCTTCTGTCTGAGCTCTCATTTTTCTTACAAGAAAAGCAAAGGGTGGGAGACAGTAGTCTCTGCTCTTCACAGGCAAGCTACCACCCATCAGCAACACCGTATTTTTGTGGAAGTGTGCTTGCCGACTCTACTGTTGAAGTACAAAACAGAATACACAGTAGAAAAACCTAGTAAGTATTTGGGAGATTAACAGTACTAATTTATCATCATAATGATAGATTATAAACCTATGGGATTTACTATAAGTATAGAAAACTGTTTATACAGATCTGTAAAGGTCTGCATATACAACCCTGCAAGCTGCACTCAGAGTCCTTTAAGTCTGACTTTATTTCATAACTGAAAAAGCTATAAATTTATAACAGATGGAGAAACTCTAAACAAAGAAACTAGGAAGAAATTTTGAACAGTATGCAGTAGTTCAACATAATGTATCACAAAAAACCATTTCTTATCTATATTCTCTGAAATATACTGTATTAATTTCAAATTTACATACTGATTTGTAAAAAATGTAAAATGCAATATTAATTAAAAGCATTTATGTATCAACAAGGAAAACCATGAGGCAGTAACAACAGAAATCCCTTCCTTTCAACATCCAAGAACTAAAGATATGAGAGAAATTTTTCTGTACTTTAGTATATTAGGATTCTCAAGATTGTATTACAAGTACTCCAGCTTCCTGTTTATTCTCAAATTCTTCTCCAGGGAGAAATAAGATGACATAGTGTATATATAGGTAGGGAGATATTTCATGCCCTTCAATTAAAATAGCTCTGCTCTTCAAGCGAGCAAACTAATTCAGAAAAGTAATCACTATTTGTCTTTTAATATTGTTATCCTCCACTACAGGACACAATATACTGAAATGCAGATACCCTGATTTCTTATGTCTTTTAAGCAATTAATCCCTAAGCACATTCAATTTCCCTCTAGTACACTGGAAAGATATCAAATGTTGAATCACAGCCTTTCATCTTGCAAAAACGTTTCAAAACCTTGGACTTAGGTTGCATCCACCCATATCTAAAGAACCATTTAAAAAAAATACAATCTGTAAGTCTTTTCACAATTCCCATTTGGTCAGCCTCAGTAAATGAAAAAACCCCAAACAATAACCTCACTACAGAAACTCAACCCAGTATGTTTCTCTGCAGAACTGCAGGCAACTGAAAACTATTCCCATGCTCCTTCTGGCATTGACAGCATTAAATAAATTCTCTCTCTTAAGGGGTAAGTCTAAAACCAAAAGCCTTTATAATTTAAAACTATTATTTATTGTTCATAATAAAATGAATTTTGTATTGTAGATCAGTGAAAATGAAATGACCACACCTGTTTCCATATATACAAATACAAGCCTCTATTTTGATCTAATATATATTGCAGTCATTTAAATGGGAATAAACCCCTGCCTCATTTCTCTTTACCTTTACACTAACTGTAATACAGATACAGGTAAAGAGACAAAAGGAGACACAAGTGTTTCAGTCTCCTTATTGGCTTGCTGCATAATGGCAACAACTTTTCTTCTCAATTTCCTAACCTGAAGCACAGTAAATCTGTTCTTTTTTTTATATTCTGCAAAATTAATTTCAAGCTTTTGATTAAAGAGGGTTGACTAAAAGTAAGCTACACTCATGAGCAATGGTCCGCTTGTAGCAACCTATTCTGAGAATGAAGTATGTATATTATGTTTTGAATTAATAAATGCTTTCTTACTGCAAGTCCTTGATTTTTCAATAGTGATAACAAATCTACTGATTTCCAGTTTCATTTAGTAATTTAAGAATAAACCCACAAACTGAATTCAGTGATAACTGGCATATTCCAACAGGATGGTGTAGTTGCTAAATTACGACTAGCAGAAACAGTACTGTAAACTGCCCTTAAAAGAAACTGGATGCGATGAGTAACTTCTTCCCCCCGCAAAGAGACCGTAAGTTGATTCCCACAACAACCAACCTTATTTACTTTCCTTTTCAACTTACACAAGACCTTCTCAAAAGGCTATGGAACAACACAGACCCCAGTGTCACCTAACTTTATGCCACTTGCTTAGTGCACATGGCTATAATATTATGCAGATGTGAGACTACCTAGGAGAGATAAGAATATGGATGAAAGCCAGCTGGCTCAAACTTAATCCAAGCAAGATAAAGACGATTATGTTGAGAAGTGGGAAATGGTCAGTGGAGCAAATGCAGGACATGATTTTTCTCCATAAAATGATTTACAAGTGAGCAGAGATATTTTTTACACATTTTACAGAAAATTTAGATCAACGTTTAGAATAGCTGCTTTTAAACTTCAATTACATTGTAGTTACAGATATTAGTCTGAGGCATCAGACATAAAAAACCTCTCTCTCTTCAAATTAAAGGTCTGCAGAGATTACCAAACTTAAGTCCACCTATACTTGGGACTGAATTCATGCCAGCTAACTGTAGATTAAGACAACAGTTCATTCAGAAAACTCAGTGCCCCAAGCTCCTTAAACAGTCAATGAAAAGAGTGGCCCTCTCTCCCCTCTATGTCTCCCTTAACTGACTAGACAAGAACACCTATGTTCTGGGTTTTACAATTTGGTGGAATAAATAAGGGCTAATTAGATTAATAGTTCAGGAGCTCATCAATTTAAAAGCAAGGAAAGAAAGGCTGGTTATACTGCTTTATTGAAAGAGTACTATGAACACATTATTACTATGAATATTGCTATAAACATTGGTACAAAACTCAATTCTGTAACACTACATTTTGGTTTGTTCAAAGGCAAATTAACTCAAGCTGAGAGAGGTACAGAGAAGGCCTATTTGATACCTGTGAAATGTAGGTTCTACCTTAAGAGAAAAATCAAAGACCTTGTGGTGTTTAGCCTGTGGTAATTAAAATTGATGGCTGTGACAGTGTTTATAAACATGACCATGAATAAGAAGATTAACACTAGAGAAGAAAAAGCCCTATGAAAATTAAGGGACAACAGACTGGTATAAAGGGACTATAAGTAAATTTAGCCTAGAAATTACAAAAAGTCCGTCCAGGTCCTCAGGTTATTCAATAGCTTCTGCAGATGAACAGCAGGGACCAAACACTAATTACTTTTAATATGGAGCACACATTGCTTATGAAGCAACAAAAAAGATTGTTTTACCCTGGAGGTCCGTTTCAGTTCCTTGTTCTTTTCTCATTATGATCCTGCTTATGAAGCATGGGACTTGAGACCAGAGTCAGTGGGGAGCTGCTGTATGTCCTTTAATGCCACAACCAGCAGAGCAATCACCCTCACTGTATGGGGCACAGAAAAGCCTAAATGATCTAGTTTTCTGACCATCTTAAATGACCAATACAAATAAATGTTCTAATCATCTAAAAGCAGATCATGAAACAAGAATCTTATTAGAATTTAAAGCACTATGGAAATTGACAGCTCAGTCCTCCATAATTATCACGTAGCATTAAAAAAGATTGACTAATGTTTTGGTTACGTTAAAACGTTCCTGGTTTCATCCAACAATTAGAACAATCTCTGCGTGACACTGTCTTTCTGAAGGTAAGCTCTGATAACATAACATAAAAAGCACATTTAGGACCTAAAGATTAAAAGCTTAAATGGTTGCAACTCTCATTAAAGTTGTCATATCACTGGACCAAGCCTAAATGACAAAGGTTTCCTGAATTACTCTCTGTGAAATATTGTCACTACTAGTGTTAGAAAATGCTTCTTATAGTAAGGACTGAAGGGGATTTGATCTTCCAACTCTTTCAAAAAGTAACTTTGCTTTCACTTGGAAATGACAACTTTCAATTATCGCACTGCATGGTACCAAATCCATTTCATCTGAGAACTTTCAGGTTTTAAAAAAAAAAAAGTAATTAAATGAAGAGAAGAAACAAAGTGCATAAACTAGGAAAATAATCAGAACAGAAATAAAAAAAAATAGTCTGTTTATGGACCAGAGACAGAGGTTGTCTTATACCTCCGCAAGGTCCGAAAAGAGTGCTTGGCTTGTGCTACGTCTCAAAGTATCCCAATAGCTCCTGGGGACAAGGTCCTCTCCTTCTGTTTTAAGAACCTGCAGGAATTTCAAGAAGCACAATTGTTTGAAAACCAAAGAACAATAAAACAACCACTTACAGACTTTAAAATCTTTTCCAACTGATCTTCAAAAGCATGTCTTGATTCTTTTGCTTCTACACAGGGAAATTTCTATCCAGTTACACGACACTTTGTAAATGAAAGGGACACTGCTCTATTACAGCTATTTGCTTACTACCTGTAACTTAGCTGTGCCAAAAGTATCACCAGACTCCACTTTCCCAAACAAAATAAAGTAGAGAAAGCGTAAAGTGAAAATAGTTATTAAAAGTACATGTGGAAATGTCCATTTAGAACTCACTATTTTGCTGTTGTTTTTTCCTAATAATTTTGTTTCGCCAAAAAAAAAATTAATTTATATACTTCAGAAATTTGTTTTCTCATTGGTCAAAATATAAATATCACCATACAACTAGTTATATGAAATTAATTTCATCCAATAATCAGGATGACATCCTGCACCAATAAAGAAATGCAAAAACCAAGCCTAATAAGTCCAACTTCAACTGTTAACATATCTGTCAAGAAAACACTATGCAGATCTGATGACCAAACTTACCTTGTTTAAACCTTGTTTAAAGTAAGTGTTTAAGCTCTCCAAGGAAAATACACTTACCTTTTTGCTCTGAAATGTTTCATTTTTGGAAGCCTGAAAAATCCTCCCTTATTAAAACAGGCCTTCTTTTATCTTGTAATTAGTTTTGGAATATCTATGCAATAATTTTTTTTTTCTCCAATCACAGAATCATAGAATCATTTATGTTGAAAAAGACCTTTAAGATCATCAAGCCCAACTATAAACCAGCACTTGTCTTAAAACAAAAAGGACTGTGCCAGACACAACTGGGGAAAAAACTAGAAGAACAGAACAGAATAGAATAGAATAGAACAGAACAGAACGGAACAGAACAGAACGGAACAGAACAGAACGGAACAGAACAGAACGGAACAGAACAGAACGGA
>JANZLQ010000056.1:14551209-14583523 GCA_026212715.1 Elanus axillaris
AGAACAGAACAGAATAATTAAGTTTGGAAAAGACCTCTAAGATCATCGAGTCCAAATCTAGGGGAGGTGATCCAAAGGACAGCAGAAGTCTATTTGAACTTGGTTAGGGTTATTGCAATTGAATGATTTTTCCTATTTCCATAAGTTAATCTAAACTAAGTCTCCTACTTTCACAGCTCCCCACTCACATCCATCTGGGCAGGTGAGACAAAGACAGTGTTTAATCTTCTACCTACAAATGAAAACCATTATTTTTTTGACTCAGCACATACTGTTTGTTCTCTTAGAAGATTTATGCTGCAGTGCCATGTGTAAAACTACATTGCTATTATAAAGAACACTGTACAGAGTTGAAGGTTTATTGTCTCTGTGTATCTTACATTATGTCAACATGTTATATGTACTGCTTCTATATTGTGTACTTCCTCCGCTAACAAATTCAACTCAGCTCTTTCAGTAAGTTGTCATTGGAGAAACATGACAAACTACCAGGAATTATACCCATGCTTAATATACATTATACTTCTTTTTCCTTTTGGAAAAATTCTGGTTTTATCTTTCTCTTATTACGAAGTAACAGTTCCTGTGTCGTGGCCACAGCCTTCTTATACGTAACTCCATTCAGTCCTAAATTGCTAAACTTAAACAAATTTGTTTACTGCAGTGTGTACAGGATTAGGTCCTTAGCAGTTTCTTTTACGCTTACTTATCCTCTTAAGGTTTACTGGGTCGTGAATGAATTTATGCATACAATTCTATAATTATCTACTTCAAGTATTCACTGAATTTGTTTTCCTACTGGAGATTTACTTTAGCCAATGGAATTAGTACTTCTGGGAGTGCACATTTTATTTTCTTTACATGCATCTCATCATAGTTATCAAGTTCTGGTTGGCATTTGGCTAGTGGAAGCACTCATGGAATACATGCTGAACTAGCCTCAACACACAACTGCAGTATGCACTGGAACATGACTTGAAAGAATTAACCTATGCAAATGAAAAGACAAACATATTTAACCCATTTTAAATGTCACTGTATGCACTCTATGGCTTATAGACCTTGACGCTTCTGAAAAATTAGAACTGTTTTGAAGGATGAAGTGAGAAGGGCCCAACACAGCACTTTGGATTATCCCAGACATTTTAGGGGTGCATCTCCTTGGTCTTGAGTATCTTCAACTCCCCAGGACATCAAGGGAAACTCAAAAGGCTGCTACACTTCTTGTTTCAGTAGGAGAAATAGAAATCCAAAATATCAGTTTTCTGGGCTGGGGGATTTGTCGGACACTGCGAATTCCTATGCATCTGAGTCTTCTTTGTGTAGAGATCTCCATTCAGGTAGTAGGAGGGCAGAAAAGGATGCCACACACCTGGGCATCATCTAGATAAAGAGTTTGGATGTGGCTGGAGTCTAGAAGGAGATTTTTTTACTAAAGCTGAAAATTATTATATGAGTAGGAAAACCTAACTATTTTGGTTTCAGTTTAAAATAGGAGGCTGCACAGGAACATGGCAAACACTGCACAGCATCTTTCACTGCAGTAAAGCCTGATCTAAAATCCATTGAAACATAAGGCCTCACATTTCCCACTACATTATTCCCACAAGGCTGCAGCATCTACGTCGCGTCACTGCACCTTTTCATTCAACAGACTTCCTTCCTGCATATTACCCAAATTATATGTGCTGACTCCACAAGAAATAAATCTGTGCATTCCTGTGAATGATTACATAAAGAAACAGACTTTAAAACTGGAATTTCACTAGCCATCTAATTCTTACAGGTTCCCACCCCTCACTTTGAATATCACAATAATCATACAAAACCAAGTTTAATTCTTCTATTTTAACGTCAAATCATTATTTTTTTTTACATTTTTACTTGTGCTGTGCTCCAAAAATTAACCAAGTTATGATGAAGACATAAAAAACCCCAGAACATCTCTCTTGCTGATTCTTTCTCCAACTCCTCAAAAATGATTGAAAATAAGTTTACTGTCACCTAAAGAAGTACAGTGACTAGTTTCTGTAAAATCCCATTCCAGTTCAGCACTGAAAGTTCTTATTTATTTGTTAAGTGAAGCACAAAACCACAAAAGTTATCTTCTGGTTTCTTTTTTTAGGGGGGTGGGTTGGAAACAAAGAGGTGAAGGATCCATTTGACTAATTATTACCTCACATTATACACAAGGAGACAAGACAGACTTGGATCAAATGACTCATGCAGGATAACTTGATTTACATACATTACTTAAAAACAAGTCTATGATTTATTAAGATATATTTTGTCCTTTCCATTAAAAATATTGTTTCCTTTATCTTATATAAATAGAGAGAGCAACCTTTCCTCCTGGTAGGCTTGCCTGTTTCAGAATCCATACAACAATCATGCACAATCTTTTTTTATACAAGTAGTTTTCCATCACGTTTTTACTGATTAGCACAAGTAATTTAGTTGATTAAAAAGATAAATATAGTAAATTTTCTTATAGCATATTATTTCACCTCACTGGTGAAGACTAAATAAATTGAAAATAATTAGGGTACATACACTGTTAGTAGAAGTATGATATCCATAAAGTTGAAGACGCTGACATGCAGCAAAAATGGGCCAAGCCAAGTATCACATATCAGAATGAAGCCAAAAGGAGGGGAAGAAAAAAAAAAGACAACAAATAGGTTAATACAAGCAAAACTTTATTTTTTACATTATTAGGTTTTTTTAATTGGTTTTAAAATGACAGCGAAGAAAAAATGGCTTATCTTCAATCTCATTCTTCAAATTTTCAAAAGAGAAGTACAGAGTTGCAGAGATTACAAATGTTCCATTTTGTAATCTTTACTTTTCCCAAAAGCTCTCCTTTGGGTGTAAGTTTCCTTTGTTCAGAATAAATAGTGTGTGAGAGATTCAACAAATGACCTACAGTTTTGAAAAGTTGAGAAGGATAGGTCTCTCTGGGTGGGAAGAAAAGATCCCTTTTTATACTCAGGGAAGGTTTAAAAAGTATTAATGCTTGAAATTCAAACTTCCTATGGTTTCAGGGACAAAGATCTGAGATCAAACATCTACAGTCCCAAAAAGATAATGGACACTATGAGAAGCTTTGCATATATGTCAAAACATTTCTTACAATAAGGAATTTTTTCCATAAATATGCAAATTGCAAACGAAGATTTTTTTTTCTGCTGTGTGCTTGACAGAGACTTGTCCCTGATTTTTACTTTACCAACAGTAAAATAAGTTCCTGCTGCTGCTGCTGCCATCCTCCAGACAAACCACCACAGACTTGTCTATTTATGACTTACCTTTCTGATGCACATAAGAAATGCAAATTTGCCATAAGTATTCAATATTCCACAAAAATCTATTCCGATAATATAAACAACTAAAAACATTTTGCATTGGTCATAAGAAGTATTTAATTAAAAAAATTAAATCTGAATTAAAATCTAAGTTCACTTGTAACATTTCATCAGCTATTTTAAAACTATCATGTTAATAACAAGCATCAGGTTCAGTATGTCTACATGAATAGCTTCAGTTAGTTATGAGAGCAGGAGTATAAACTGCAGTTTAGGCTAAATATTGCTTTTTTCTATATATAAAGTTATGCATATTCTTTTAATAATATGAATTTATTGTTTAAAAAATTGAAAGTGATTAGTGAAATATATACAAATACAACTTTGTCCTACATCAAAGAAAACCAACTAACTACCAGCTGCAACTATTCTAATTTTACTTACCAGCATTGCACGTTTTTCTTCATCTCCTTTTCTTTCTCTCTTCTCATTTTTTTTCCTGAAAATCTCTTGTAGCTAAAAAAACAAACCATATTGTTCTTACTTAGTTTTCAGGCTATTTCACATGGGTAACAATCATTCGTTCTGAGGAACACAAACAGTATTAAGATGTAGGTCTTTACTAAAATATCAGTGTTTCATTGATGCTTTATTCATATTCATGCCTTCATGTTGCTTCTGTGACCTTCACCACACAGAAAGGAAAAAGGAAATATTTTTTCCACAAAGTAAGGCTAATAATTCGATTTGGGAGCACAATACTAAGAACATCCTATTTAACTCTACATTTTAGTCAATCCAGCCTATACAAAAAGGGGGAGTTCCAGCCTTTTCCACCACCTCTAGGCACATCCTTTCTTGTTGGGTACTAATTAGTATCTGTGTGGCTATGTAGCCAGACGGATCAATCTTTTTTACATATTGTTAGTTTCCAACCACATCAGTTCTCAGTCCTGCTGGCACAAGGGAGGGGTGGAAACACCTGGTGGGGGTGAAACATTCCCCTTCAGCAGCAACAAACTACTACTCAAGAGTAATTTATCAAGTACCCTTTTTTTTCAAGTCTGATCAAAGAATACCTTCAGGTCTTGTAAGATACCCTTTCACAACTTTCTCTACATTAAGAGCTTTAAACATGACTTCTGAGAAAACCTCAAATACAAGATTTAAAACATATAGATTCTTGAGTGTACTTATTTTTTGAAATTACAAAGTCTTCAGAGTAAGAACTGCTCTGTACTTATGTTTCTTTGTAAGTATCTGTTTTATTTAGATATTTTATAGTAATACTTATGAATAGTCCCAAATCATTAGAAGAAGGTGTCACAGTGCTTACTCTTCACAGCAAGAGAGAGCAGTATTAACTATGATGCATCTGCATCTCTACCAGTGAACTTCAGCTTTTCAAAAATTGCATGTGAAAATATTGTACTGCCACTTGTAGCATTTCCTGATCTCAAAGTGGGCTGGAAAAAGAATAAACACTGTGGCTGACAAATTTGTCCTATCTAGAATACGGTATTTTCAGAATGAAACATCATGGCATACAGACACAATTGCGGCAGTCACTTCAAAGACCCCATTTTACCTACCAGAAGTCTGATAAAAACCTGATACTGTAATGACATGCACACAGAGCTCTCCAGGGATTGGAATGTGAAAGGTAAAGCGTGTATGATAAATTTTGCAAGCAAATTTTCCAAATTTAATGTCAGAATACCATGTTCCAGAGAAGGTGGATGACTAAGACAAAGGGATCAGCAAGCTCTGCTGCAGGGGTATGACAACACTGAAATAAATTAATACAGTGTTTAGCAATTAAACAGCAAATACATTTATAAATAACATTTTATGAATTTCCAAAATTGACTACTGTGTTCTGGGATTGCCTATAAGGCAGATATGGACCAGACAATTGTGTGTGTCACTGTACCTATTTTTGAGTATAGGATCAATTTACAAACCTTGGTATGTTTTTTCCAAGTTTTTGGAAACCTACAGGTACAAATTACTGTAACCTGTGCTGATGAGGTATGAGTCATGATAGGACATTTAGTTGGATGGCCTAGAGTATTACACAGTTTGCAACCCAAAACTGTGGAAAGAAGAAAGGTAAGTGAACAGAGAGAATTAGAAAGAAAATACCTTGTGAAAAGTGAAATGACAAGCCATCAAGTAGGAGAGAAGAGTGGCAGTAATTGAAAAACCAAAAAAGATCAGTAAAAAGCAATGCATCCTTGGATGTATTTCCCCTGCCACAGAGGCAAAGGGAGTAGGATTCTGTTGCATTCATCATTAAAGCACTTGCTAAACTTCTGGAAATGGGTCTTTTGTTCAGAAGGAGTGCTATAGGATACCAGCAAGTAGAAAAGTGAATGCAAAAAGATCTAGGAGTACTTTCATAGGAACGTTGTTTGAAACAGGATAATGAGACTGACTGCTGAAAGCAGCAAAAACAAGATCTCCTGTAACAAGGCAACACAATCCTTCTGTTCCCTGACCTCACCCCTATGACATAAGCAAAGAAGAAAGCATAAACACAATGGAATTAGTTTACAAAAACACTAAAGCTGTTATCAGAAAAATTAAGTATTTTTCAACTCTTCGCTACACGTACTCTTCAAGAACCACGTAACATGTGAACTCTACACCAATCTCTTCAAAGCCTCTTTATTTGCAAAACCGAATAGTATTAATTATACTTCAAATGTTATGATAGCTGACTGTAGTCAATGGAGAAGTAGTTTGCAAATGCTGGATATAGTTCAAATGGTAACACTTACAGTCTCCTGCTTCCAGGCACACAGGAGATGATGCATACCCAAGCAAGGTGAGTGCAGATGTCAAACGTATATTCTGGGGCCAGGTCTACCACAGCTGCAGCATCACTGAATCAACTTTTATTTTCATATTTACTTTTACTTACATAAACATTATCTATCTGCCTACCTATCTATTTTAGAATTTCTCACTTCAGATCTAACATTCTGACTTATGGGTTTTGACCCAATTTTTGAAGGGTCACTGACACAGTAATCGAGCAGAGTTACAGTCAGGTTTAATCTATAAAAATTTGTTAAATACAGTAATAGGCGGAGAGAAGTATATCTAATGTTTGAAAATTCTCCTTTCTTTCTTCTATCCACCAAGTCTGGCAACAGAAAAAGAATAAGAAGAAATTTTTATCAGGGACTATGACAGAACAAATAAAAAGCAGGCTGTGAAGAGGACTACAAAAGCACAGTTAGAAAGACAGACACAATATCCAGAGTTAAATAATGTCCTTGCTTCCCGCCTTATATACTTATTTGATTTCATTTTCAGCATCAGTTTCTGAAAGACAAAGCCTCCTGCTTCAATTTCATCCCACTTAGCCATTGTAATGCAAGCTTTTTTTTTTCCAAGTTCTCAGTCTATTTCACCACATTCTGTTTTACTGAATCACATAAGGCTCCCCCCCACCCCCCTTACTCCTCACTCCCCTCTATTTTTCCTTTGGCCAATTAATCCAATCTTTGCTGGCTTCTTCCCCTGACTGGAGAACATGGTTATTAGGAATTAGCAAATATAAGGATGTGTACATTTAATATTAGAATACAAAAAATTATTAGCATGCCACAATTTGCAAGTGGTGACAGCTTGCAAAAAAATAAGACCTGTTCTGCTTAAGCTATTCCACCAGAAAACTAGCCCCCAGATATCAGATCTCACTTGCTTCAGAAGGACAACTGAGTGAAGTTCAGTGTGTTGAGGACAGTTTCTTTCACATTTCTGTTTTCCTTAGGTTACCATAGCTTATCTGAATCGAGCCTTATACCTTGACTTGAAAACAATTAAGAAACAGCACACAGGAAATTAGGGTGTCTTCATTTTAAATAAATTGTAGTCTGACACCTAAATCCATTCCATCTGTCTTTTTCATTCTTTATATTTTGTTCCACCTTCTTCAGTAAGGCAGTGGGCTTTTTTTCATATGTATTTACTGTATTTATTTATTTATAAACTCAACTGCACAAAAAAATGTATGAAGATAAGAATTTATGTCTTCTGCAAATATTTTTTTACAAACATCTGATTCAATTCTTATAAATATTTTTTATTCTATTAATTGCCTGTACTTCTTCAGGAGAAAATACAGGCCTTGTGCAGTCTTCAGAAAGCTTGTCTAAACCACTAACAACAAAATTTTAGATGTTAATTTCTAAAGAAATATCAAAAACTATGTTTGCTATAACCGAGTGTTTCAGCAGACATCTGCTGAGTATGTACATTACCAATTTAGAAAACTCTGATTTATACTGTATTATGGAGTTTGTTAATGTAAAGCCACATAGTCATTGTAAAATCAGAAGCCCCAATGTTAAGTGGGCAATCTTCTGCATTTCATTATTTTTTTTAAATGATCAATTTTTTACTTATCACTGCCATTCATTTAGAATAGCATTAATTATTCCTCCCATTTCTTTTAAAATCAGAAAATAAATGAAATTAACAAATCTGAAATAGCCCTCTTGTTTCAAGGCTTTTTAATTTTAGACTTGTCAGTGCAAACATCATTCTCCTGTACTTAGTGGATCCCATAATCTGATAACTTATTAAGTATTTGAATTTTAAGATGCAATTATCAGATTTATCATGATTAAAATCAAAATATAGTAGGTGATTTAAGATTTTTTTGAAGATTTTTGGCTCAAGTGCCAAATTCTTCTTAATGCACAAATCTCAATGACATGTGAAATAATGTCATAATGAAATAATTTTTCTTTTAAAGTCTGGGTCTTTCAGAACTCTTTAAATTTCTAACCAGAAGAAAAATAAAATCTCTGCTTAAATAATTAGTAAGAAGAATTTAGAGAACTGCTTTTTCCAAGCAAGAAAGCGAGTAAAGCTCTCATTTGAAAAATATTGTAATTCAGATTTTTAATGTAAAAAAAGCTTGGACACGACACAACTACTGCCAAGTTCCAGATGTCCTGCCAACTGTTCCAAAGCACATGAAAATTCTTCAGCTCAAAGTCAGTTTTGCTATCAAAAATATTCTCCTTAAAAGAAATCATTGAATCCCAGTTTAGCAAATTCCTTCAGCATATGCATTTCATGGCTGAACTAGATATATACAGTATGTTTTACTTTATTACAAATCTTGTCCAAAACAGATGATAGTGCAACATTACGTCAGTAAATATTTTCAGGTCACCTAGGATTATAAGAAGAATGAATAACAAAGTGAAGTGGTCTCCCAGGAAAAGGTTCTTTTGAAAGTCCCTCCATCATTATGGCACTTAATTCTGCTGACCATTGATACAGCAATATTACTTTAATAACCTAATTATCTCTGAATGTAGTAGCAATTAAAAAGGTCCAGAATAAAAACTGGAATTAAGCTTCAAAAATCATTATATACAACACACTAATGCACTATAATAAGGAGCTACTATTTACAATTTACATTACCTTGCATTTACGATTTACATTAAAAAAGGCAAATAAACAACCACCTTCAGTGAAGAATAGCTCATTTTCTCATGATTACTGACATCATCATGAGCCTCAATCCAGACCAAAATAATGACTTTCAAGATGACATCAAAGTATTCAAAGACTGAAAATATACATACCACTAAGAATTCCTTTTTGTCCACCATCTCATTGCCATCAGTATCAAACATGTTGAAAGCGATTCTAAAACCTGCATGTGGCTCTGTCAAAAAAAAAAACCCATTCAATTATTTATTTGCTTGGAGCAAATATAAAATTCTAAGAGATTATTTGGTGTCTGTTCATAAAAGTCATATCCTCAACTAATTTAAATTAATACATTTGTGTACATAGTAAATGCAAACTATAACATCTGTGAAACAATATTATCCATGTTATAAGAACAGAAGGCATGCTTATAAATTCATAGGTTAGGTGAAACAGACATTAGAAATAGAACATGAAATGTCCAAGAAAAATATCTCACAGTAATGGCTAGTTGGGTAGTTAAGAGTGTTAGTTCATAACTAGTGTCCATTATAAGCTACAAAACACAAATTTATAAAAAAATAATTTCTATGGAAACACAGTGTTCTAAAAGACACTTTAAAAAGTTTTGCAAGAAAGGTACAGGATACAACTTCTGCTCAAAACAAATGATGTGTTGAAAGAGACCCAGAATTTTCTTGTTTACATGCTTAGAGTCATTGAACTTTGAAATCAGGTTAGAATTTTAAATTATTTCCGAAACATGGGAACTTTGAAGGTAATTGTAAGTGAAGCTTTTAGGCAATGTTTTGGTGATACTCAATGATTTGCAATATGGATGTATTACACCAAAAATTAGTCCAGATAACAAAAAAAGATGAAAAAATATTCATTGATCGAGCAGTTAGGGATTGTAAGGGTTTAGGGTCAAGTTCCTGCTCTGATTCATAGCAAGAATCCAGATCGTGTCTGAAAAAAACCCTAATGAATCCAATAGAAATGTTTCAATTACATACAAATGAAATACAAGTAAAGCACTTTGCTCCTTCCCCAAAACCACCTCTTAAAATATCAACACAAAGTCTGTAACAGGCTTAGTTTACTCTAACCATAAGTTATTCTATTTTGGTTTTATATGTGGTAGAATAAGTGCTCCATTTTGCTAGTGTTTTCTAACATAAACAAACATTTACTTTAGTTTGACGTATTTCATATTTTTTCATTGTCTCATTGATGTCACCATTCTGCACTAACAGGTGAAACAAACCAGTAATAATGCATGTGTTTCTTTTCTCCCTATATTGAATGTCCTTTATAAAGTTCAGTAAATTCAGCTAGAAATTTTGTAGGAATTTCAAAGACAATAAATGTAAGCTCTTAACTGGGGTTCAGGTGAAGTGTATGGCTCAACTTTCTCAACAGTCAGAAAATAGTATTCTAGATAATAAAGCACTTAAATAAAACATAACACAAGATTCCAGTAGGACAGGAGAGGTTCAAGTGAACATAGAGATGCATGATATGTTTTTTTCCATATTGGGATACGCTGGGGGGGTTGGGGTGGTGGAATGTATTGTATTGTAACATACAACAATACATTCAGAGATTAAAAATTCATATGGAAGTTTTGGGGCTTTTTGCTCCAAAAATACTTACTTGTTAAAATACATAAGAGGAATAAATATTCTGTGTAAGATATCACACCTGAAGACAAAAAAAAGTTATGTCATATTAGCTTCACCTTGTCTACACATCCTAAATTTCAAAATATTAAATCTATGTATAAGAACTTTTGTACATGTGCATATGCATATCCATACTCACGTGCATGTGACTGTATTCAACCAGGTCAATGAGTTATTTGTCTAAAATACCGATCTATGGGGTGGGGTTTTTTGTTTCAGTTTGGTTTTGAGTATTTTAGGGGAGGAATATGTCAAATATGGCAAATAAACAACTACAGTCAGTGGAGAATGGCTCATTAAACAGAAGCTGGCTAGATTCTTAGAAGCTAATATAAATGATTTATTCAATTTTCTTTCCAAAATCCCCACCAATAATTCATGACAACACTCTCTTAACAGTATGAGAAGATTTACTCTGAGATCATTAATAGTGCTCCCTCCTGATATGTACTATGTGAATACAGTTCTTGACTTTAATATGTGCTTTGTAAGTGCGTGTCTTATAATAATTGAAAACTTGGCCTCAAGCAGAGGTTTGGGCTTTTGAGTTCTGTTTATATGCACATTTTCATAATCATCACCTGAAATTTATATTCAAACTCTTACTAAATGAATGTCTAAACTTTGTTAAATATTTTTAAACCCTATTAGAAACATTTGTATTATCGTCTTCTACATTCAGATCTGTAAGGAATATGTTCTGAGCTTTTTAACTTTCATTAGATGGCAAAAGGCAATCACATTGTGGAATTGCACTTCCTTTTCTCTTCAGAAGTGATTAAGGCAAAATTTAAATTAGAGCTGAAGTCAATATCCATATAGTACGTCTGGTACTTCTGCTTTACTAGCTCTGGGGTAAAGAGATAACCTTGCAGAATGCCCATAGTACCAGTGAAGAGAAGCATCTTACAGTTCAGTAAGAACTGAAAACGATGACTTGCAGCTCTCCCAAAAGCCCTTAGCTCTAATGATCGTTGAGGCTGAACTAGCAAAACTGGTTTCTGATTTCTAACCAACTGATTTCCTCTGTCCTCCAAAACTAAGTGTTAACAATATTAAAATATTCACTATTTCAAAAGAGTAAAAAAAAAAGTATTTAGATGCCTGAAAGTAAAGATGTCTATCAGCTGGGATTTTCAAAAGTTGCTGGCTGTCTCCTTGATTTCAGTCCAAGTCAGGTGCAAAAGTTTTTCTAAAACCAGCCACATCTTTGGATGTTTAAACATCTTTTAAAATCTGACTTAACTGAATATGTGACAAACTATGTAAAGTCACCTGAATCTTTTTCACTGAAAAACCTGTACAGTTAAAACTCAAAACACTGTATCATTCATGTGGATTTTACAGTTATTGAACACGTTTAACATCAGCACTTCAAACACTGCCAAAGTAAGAAACTTTGGCATTTTCTACTAATACTTACAGCACAAAGAGTTCTAAATTAATTCTGTCCTGAAATAATACTCAGGAGTATTTCTGTCCTTTTGAATAGCTGAGATTTTCAAATCTCAGCTGTATTTCTTTTGGATCTGTCCAAATGTATCCCCTAACCTTCAACCATACAATACTCCCTAAAAGCCAATTGTTCTGAAAGAGAAGCACCGTCAAGAGAATCAGGGCTCCTATCCTCAAACATACAAGAAAAAGTAATCAACCACAGAGATATCCAGAGATATCACAGAGACTGGAATATAAAGGCAATACAAAAGACAATTAAATTGTCTTTGGAACCAAATCAGATACTAGAAAGAATCACTAAAACCCTCAACCTTTACCAGATGAAACGCTGCACTCCCAACTTCCATTCCATTCATGGGAAAAAAAGGTATTTTCCCACCTTTTGATCTAAGAGCAAATTTAAGTCTTCAGAAACAAGATTTTACTACTGCTAGTAGATCTACTAAGGAAGGCTACTAAGTATTTTTAATGGCACCTACTCTTTTCCTCAATTTACACATAGCTCCACACTGAAGAGTAGCAAAGATTAAATGCAGGCATTTAAGTAACATACCCTCTATGCTTTATCATCTTCATTTTATACAGCAGCTTGCAGAAACTAGTATTCAAAGGCCTGCTTGAATCTGTTTGGACAAGCAGCTATCAAGAAATCAGATACCTCAAAGGTTCTCATTCAGTGATGTAAAATGTTCTTTAATAGCCAGTCAATAAATGTAAGTATGTATTTTTGTTTGTTTGATGACACCTTCTTTGTTGTAAAACAGAGGAAGAAAGTGCAATTGTCAAGTAGTCCATCACAGGTATGAAGACAGCAATATAAAAGGCCTTGAAAGCATTCTCTCCTTTTGTTTGTACTGGTATATTGTGGCTGTAGACAGACAGTTCTGGTTGATTGCTCCGAGTATTATGGGAGAGAGGCTCGAAATGACAATTGAAGGGAAAGAAAAGCTTACACTAAGATCAGAAAGAAGAGAAGGAGGTCACTCAAGGGTAAAACATAAAAATAAAACTTAAGGAAGACTGGCACAAATCTATGTGGATCATCTGATTTAAATGAATCTATGGCAAAATAAATGGATGTAGGCTTTTGCTACACGCTTCATATTAAAATGTGTGTGTTTTTAAGAAAATAAGTAAATTAATAAATAAAAAAACCTCACTAGATCAGAATTAAGGAGACCTGAATTATATTCCCATTTTTTTCACTGGCTTACTGAATGACCTTATCGGTCATAAGAACCATCATCTTTTATTATATTGTCCATAAAAATCAGATCATGGAACTTGCTTGCTCATAAAGCATGCTGGAAAGCTATGTAAGTGCTACAGTTTATTACTACTTTTACCGGCTTATTATACCAGTTTTGAGTCCTCTTAATTCCATCAACTTCTGTAGAATTTCACTGGCAGAAAACTGGAGTAAGATACTGTTGAAACAAGACTGTACATGTTGCAGACATTTTATTACAGACTTAATAAGCAACATCCAGATATGGTTTTTTTAACTGATAATGTATTGATTTAACAGATTCTGAAGTTGAATTTTTACTTAATTAATATTTCAAAAGTCAACTGTTCTGACTATATAGAGAGCAGCTGAGAGCAAGGAAATACAGTGCAAAGAGGTGCCAGTTTCTGCCTCTGGAGTTCTGGCTGCAGACTCAGGTAAAAAAAGTGAGTGCCTACATGCACTGGAGATTCAAGCCCAAGAGCCTTCTCTGAGAGTAAGTGCATACTTCTTTAATAAATCTGAGCTGCATTTGAATTAGATGCATCAATTACATGCACACATTTGATTGGAATTTTGTTGCCGGCATGCTTATTTTAAACATTTATAAAGTGTTTTTATTTTATAGCAAGTACTTGTGGCTGCTTTTAAAAGTATTTAAAACGCTGCACCAGACCTTTCCCATTCTAAATACAAACAAGTGGATTATTTACCATAAATAGGTTTTAAATGTCTGTATGCAAACCACTCAGGGTTTTTTTTTTCTGTGTTTTTTGGTTTTGAAGTGATAGAGCTTACTAAGAAAAGAAAAAAAAAAAAGAGGGAATCAGGAGTGGCTCTTGGCTCTTCCTTTACCAATAGTGTGAGTTTTAAAAGCTATCAAAGCCTTCATCTGCAGAATTTAAAGGGATATGTGGCATTTCTGAAACTGTCTCTTTGTGTTGTGAAGAAAATGCTTATTTAGTGATATGATACCATTACTGTCTTTAAAAATAACCACATCATTGAACCTATTAAAAAAGTAAAGAGATCTTCTGTCTTTATTAGACTATTCTATCTATGGTCTACAGATCATTCTTCGTTACAGCAAACTGAACTTGAAACATTCAAATATCAGTTTAACAAACTCTTAAGATACCAATTCACTTAAAGAGGCTAGCTGTAAGACGGCATGATTAAAACACTGTAGAGACTAAAGAGAACTTTTCCATGCTGTAAAATGTGCAAAGCAACAAACGCTTTTTCTCTTTTTGAAGATGTGACTCAGATTAAAGTACAACATCCCTTCAGCCACAATAAATTAATACAAGTGATAATTTGCTTCAGGAAAATAAATTCTTATCCCTCACCTTTCTCATTAAGATTACGGAAAAGTTTAGATGATCCTTTCCAAACTGGTGGTGTCTCCATAAGGATCTGATTCAGTTCCTAAAAATAGGATTTAGAAAAGATAAAAGCATGTATTTAAATATTTAATGAAGTAATTAACAGATTACGAGTAAATGTGAGGAAATCAATATAAAAGACAAGGAACTGCATGCAGATCTACCAGTTAATTTAACTTCAGTTTACCACAATGACTTTGGAAGTACTCAAGCACATATAGAGATTCTGCACACGTGATTATTCTAAGAATCGCTCATCTGCATGAATGCTAAGTGTTTGCAGAGTTGGAAAGAGACATGTAATATATTTGGTGCTGAAATTACTCACCACTACTCATATTCACTGAAGCCAAGGATAAGTCCCCCTGGATTTCAGTAAGGTTTTCATACAAGCTCCAAGCAACTGTTCTTTTAAAACACTCAACCTGAACTAAAGCAAACTTCACCTGTGAATACCATGTACTTTACTTAAAATACAGGGATATAGACAGAGTCTTTTTGCAGTTGTACAAATGTAAAAAAAGAAAGAAAAAAGTAAGAGGCACTTAAACATCACAAAAGGTAGAGAGTGGAGTAAGTATTGGCACCCTTGGATACACCTGTTACACTTAGACACTAAAGAAACTCAGATACAGGCTGAGGAAGGAACTGACAGGCTTGAGAAAGTCAGTAAAACCAACATAGCAGGCACAACTGCTCAAGTATCTTTGAGATACTGGAATCATCTGAGTCTGAAGTGACAAAATAAAAAGAAATTAAAGTATCTTTTTGTTTTTAAACAAAGATTAAAAAACTCCCTTATTTCTCCCGTGACTCTAAGTTGACAACATTGAAGAAAGTAACTGTGTCAAAATCTATGGTTATAAAACAGTACAGGAATTACTGCCCACCTGCTTTGAGAGGGATCGCCACTTTTTAGCACCTGCAACAAAAGACAAAAGTTATGAACGCACAGAATTTAGTTATGCCAACATGGTGTCATAAAAATTAGACTGCCTCTAGACTGTTTTCTAGCCAAAGAAGTTATTTTCCCTACTTCATAAGGATAATCTTCAACCTGGCTCAAAAAAAATCTCTTTATGTTATTAAAAAAAATTAGCTTAATACATACCTAAACTCCTAACTCTAAAGAACCAATTCACATGTATAGTTCTTAATCCAACTCGGCTTCAGTGACAGAAAAAAAATTCTACCTCCAAAATACAGCATTAAAACATTAAATAGGAAATGGAGGACATTCATGTTAACACGTGGTATCAATATTCTGGAATTATTATTTAGTAGCAGCAGTATTACAAAGCAGATTGTAGGGACACCTCGATTCTGGCCCTTGCTTCAGAGGCTACTCATAACTTTTAAAGCAAATACAGAAAAAAAAATACTTGAACCTACACCAGGGTGCTAAGACTCCCTTCAGCCATTCTTAATAACTCAGACTCATCCTTCCTTTTACAGCCTGTCAGGCTCAATTTTTTTGTAAGTATTTTGAACAGAGGAGCTGAAGAGGGCCTACTTGTTAACACTGAAAACTTATGAGGAAGACTGAGCAGATGCTTTCTTCCTAACGCCTTACATGACAGACTCCAGGAAAGATACTTGCATTCAACAACAGTTGTCCACAACCATCCAAGAATTCAAAACTTGGGGTTCATCGCCAGCCTCTCAAGACAAACATTTGCACCGATTCAATATTAAGATAAAACACTGTGAATATCAGAATTTACAAAGGTACAAAAAGTAGCATAGTATGTGGTCAAGCCCGTAATATTTCAGTTGGTAAAGGCTCATTTTTATAGAGCAAAACACTCTGTGGTATTAGAAAACCCTACCTCATGATGAACTCCATGCTCCATTAAATAATTACCACAATACAGAAGCTACTCTATGGTCTTTCATTATCTCATGGTTAGAAACTCACTGAAATTTTAGTTTTACATCTTGGTAAAGGTAAGCACCAAGACTGTCTGCAAATCCCACTCTAACTATGGTGGAGTTATATCAAGTAACATCATAACACGAGCTAACTGATTTTCATATACTTTTCAGTTTAATTTTTTAATGTCAGTTAAAGTCTTGTCTCAAAATACTAAATAAAGGCCCCAAAAACAACCCAGTTGACATATAAATTGATATACATTTATGCCTACCAAAAAAACTTGGGGAATAAATACACCTAACTTTCCAATCTGAAAATTTAAGTGTCATACATTATATATAAATTTTCTTTCTAGATGAGCAAGTGAAGATTTATGTTTATATACGCAACTTCTTACAGCTCAGTATTAGGCTAAAATTACTATAGTTAGAGCTAAAGGGAAAAAATATACTTCCTCTTCTCTTAATTGGCTTTCTAAATATATAAACATATATTCAGATGATAAAAATGTATCAAGCATGACTGTTAAAAATACTGTATTTTCCCAAATTAAAGCCTGCACCATAAAGGCAGCAGCAACAAGTTAATTATGGCATTTATTTTATATTTATAAAATAACTGCCTGGAGTCAAAAGTTACATTTTATAAAAGAAAATATACTCTTACCATATTAGTTAGTGTTTAATCAAAAGAGGAAGTGAATACCCTCTTGACTTTTCTAGGGTTTACAAGATTTCCAAAGTAAATCAATCACAATAGACGCATTCATTCCATCACAAATCTCATTCAGGTCTAGTATTATTAGCTTTTCTATAAAGCAGACATAAAGAGCCACTATTATTATTCTTCAAAGGGTATTTTTGCTTTTTGACAAAACTCAAGACCTTTCTAGTCTTTATCCATAAAAAAACCCAGGTGTATGTTCTTTCTTTTTCTGCAAAATACAGATGCTCTAGTATGTCAGCCTGAATGGACCCAGTTATTTACAACCTGCAACTTATTTACAAAATGATCAAAAAATACAAAATGAGATGTTTAGAATGCATTATTTTATTCAGAAAAATACCTTCCTTAAACTTACTACCTTCAATAGGGCAAGACAGAAAATTAAGACTTGCCCAAACAGACAAAGCAATACTTTGACAAAGCTGCAGTACAAAGGTTAAAATTAACAGTCAGAGATCAGAAGTTGGAAGTGGTAATCTGCAGCTCATCTACTTCATCTATTACCTCCTACTTGTCAGCCTTCTGTCCAAATGTCCCAGACAGCATGACTTCCACCGTAACAAAGTCATCCACTTCTTCTTAGTTAGAGCCTCTTACACTATCCCTTAAAATAATTCTCAGTCATGTAATCTCTGAAACTAGTCTATAAAACTAAAGCACATCAAGGTTAGTTTTGCTTTCAGTCTCAGATGAACTGGATGCACAGGAAGGATTTTGATGCAAAAAAGGTTTGCTACACTGAACTCAGAAGGGTGCCTGACTATTCAACTCCAGATCTCTTCTCCTTTGTCATGAGATGAACAGAATGTCCTTATGAGCTTAACGTTTTTGGTTTGGTTTTGTTTTTAAAATCTGAATACTTGCTGTGAGAGAGAAGAAAGCATAAATTCCATTAGCATGGAAAAATCTTAACAGTAAACCATACATACAGTGTGGTCAAACCAGTCAGACTGTCACAGAATCAAGTTAAAACAAAATGTTTAACTGATGTCCAGTATATGGCACAAAAGCTTCATGACCATACATAGTGAAACCCAATTCCACAGTAACAAAAAGAAGAAGACTTGGAGAGCTGGACAGAGGAAGTAGATATAAAATGCTGATGTGTATTTGCATTAACTTCTGTGATAAGTAATCTGCTTCCTCTCTTTTAACTGCAGAGCACAAAAAGGAGAATGAAGATTTGCTTTCTGGTAAGAGTTTCAAAGTTTTGCACGTTTTCCCATCTAAGTTCTATGTTCTGTCTTCACTATTACAATGAGATTGTATCTTTATTCAAAAGTTACCAAAGTTTTGATCACTGATACGCCACGGCTGAATTCTTTCCTCTTGTTTCATTACTGTTAAAAGAACAAAGGAGAAAAAAATCTAACATCTGCACAGAGCTTTAAGCTCTCCTCTGACTGTTTTAGCTGCTTTTGACTGTTCTCTATACTAGCTTTGTGGTGTAGACTTTAGGAAGAAAGACCTAAGGTGAGTTATTATACATGTCACACCTGAGCAAAGATATTCACTTTCCCCAGAAGCTGAGTGCTGCTACCAATGCACTGCAAGCCTGAGGGCCAGGAAATCAAACTAGATCAGAAATGGATCACCTTACTATTTAGTCACTCTTTGATACTTAAAGCAAAAATTCTACAATAAGTGAACTAAAGTGGATAGTTTGGTTTTCATTAATTTAATTAACATATAGTGCTAACTCTGGGAACTTTTAAGTGTAGAAAGTGGATCCCCTGGGGGACTGAAACTCTTACTCAAAGCATGTTATGTAGAAAGCCGTATTAGTTATAAAATCTCTGTAGAGAAAAAAAAAATCCAACACAATAGCAGATGAGAATTTAAGATGGCAAAAATTGCAAAACAACATTATCCTAAATTAGAGAACTCATATCTTGCTTGCCTATTTACACAGAATCTACACAGAGGAGGAGGCAAGAGTTTTACAGCAATACTGGCCTGCTCAGAAAGGAACTGTAACTGTGTTAATGCAAATGTTACAAATGAACTTCTTGTCTTTCATGCCTGTTGAGATGTCTGTGACCTCTAAGACAAGAACGTTTAACTGATGACAAGTATACAGATGTTTACAATCCAATAACAATCAGGATACTGACTGTATGCACTTCGATACCATTAAAAATAAAGTTCTGGAAGATGCAGTACCTTTTTACCACAATGAGGAACAGAAGTAGTAATCAAGACAAATGGAGAAGTAACATATACTACTGGCATTTTCCCTAGCAATTTTATCAATATAAATTCCTGCTTACGTTTGGGTTCGTCATTTGTGACAGCCTGAATGAAGTCATATGGAGTCATATATAGCTGTCCTTCAAATTCTAAACTGGCAAACCTACGAAAACGTTGCTCCCGAGGAGTTGCATAAAGGTGTAAATCTTCAAGGTCTGATCTGTTTTCTGTAACCTTCAAAGACAGAAGGAAATAATTTTAATGTATTAAAAAAGTGTTGGTTTACAATTGCTACTGCCATTCACCACAAAGAAACTGTAAATGTACAGGTGATAATTTGTAAAGTCAAATTCATCCAAATATTTTTGTATGGTAAGACCTGAAATTACAATCAGGATTTGACTGCTATCATTTTCAGTCTTCTACAATTTCAGCAATATATCTATATGCATTGAAATTGTTGACACTACCCAGGCTCAGAAAAACAGAAAGAAAAACAGAAGAAAAAAAAAAAAGATAACTTAGACTCTTGAATCGTAGAAAAAGGGGCAACTTTAACTCAAGGAAGTCCATGTAACTTCAGCAGTCAGACTTTAAACAACACTGCTAAAATTATTTCAGTTGTCTGACATTTCCAGAAGAGAATGGAATAACACTTTTTTAATATTGCCTCTTAAGGCAGAGTGCAGATGTTGACAATAATAGTCAAGACATCTCCATAATACACTCCAGCGTAAATCTTCTACAGATACTGCTACATCAAGTATCCAATGCAATTAAAGCTACTATACTTGGGGGAACAGAAGAGCATAATTATTCCTCCAGAGTTACAGAAGTACTATATGGCATTAAGTTCATACCTCATGAGAGTTTACAGATGTCAGAAGTTTCTGGTATATTTACCATCCAGCTGATTTACATGTAAAATTAGTAGCACAAAACTGTAACTGTTCTAAATTACTGTATCTTTGTGTTACATTGTCAAACCTTTTAACAGAAAATATGCTACCACTATCTGAAACCTTTTTTTAGCCCATAACAAGATAAGCTCCTCTGTGGAATCAGTATCTTCAAGAAATTGCAAGTATTTTCATCTCTGAAAAAACCAAACCTGAACTGTTTCATAAAAGGAAGAGCAATGATATAGCTAACTTCTCCTAGTATGTTAAAATAGGAATGCAGCATCTTATCAGTGAAACATCCCAAGCTGCCATTGTCCTCACTATTCTTGTCATTTCATACAGTATCCCTAAAATTCTTCAGGTGTCAAAATAAGGAAAGGCAACAAGTAGCAGATGGTTTAACTAATTTTTCTATTTTCTTTTAACAACTAAGGGAACAGCCAAATACACTTTGTTTTTCAGAAAGGCATCTAAACCCAAAGCCAAGTTGGGAGATGTCAGCAGTTGCTGTCCACTAAGAGATAACAGTCCTCGACTACAAACAGAAATCGGTTTTCCAAAATATTTCTAAGAATAGGTTTCAGATTTCAGCATCTAGAAGCAAAGGCACATTTATATATTGGGCAGTCAAAAATCTGGCCTCACTTTTTTTCTGCTTTCCAAACAACATCCTTAAAAAATAAAACATTAGTAAGATTACTGCAGTGAAACAAAACAGACACATCAAACGAATGTGTCTAGGAGAGATCAAACACTTTCTATTTGGAAAAAAAAAACCACCCTAAAAAATCACATGTATAATCAGAATGTAACAGAAGACTCGCAATTTCTTGATTTTATGTATGGGAGTCTCAGTACTTCAATGCTTTATCTAAGACATTTTAAACAGCCTTCTAGAAGGAAAAAAGAGTATTGACTGTGTATTTCTCTTTCTGGACTTTCTCTAGTCTTTTTGAAATTATTGCTTCTATTGTGTGTGTGTATGTGAAAATGTTTCATTTTAATGGAAAAACTGTCATAAAAACTAAGAGTAATAGAAATGCTTATACAATCATTTTATTTTCAGTAGACTGCTCTACATACAAATATTCTGCACTTCTGCCTGAGAAGCAGCTTTAAACCTGGTCTTTGGGGTTTTTTATCATTCTCAAATTATTAACAAATTAAATACTGGGAGAAAAAAAAAATCTAACAGGCAGACCTACAAACACCTTATAATGACAGAAAGAAGCTGAATTCTCTTCTGACACAATCACATGCAAGCCAAAATATTTCTGTCCTATCTCACTGTTTGAATATTACGGTCTTACTGATTCTTCAGCAGTCCAGTGGCATTCAAATTATGCCTTCATGTGGGATTTAAATGACTCAATTGTTTTGGTAGAGTTTGTAGCAACATAACTGATTATCCCTGTATTTGAAGTTTAATAATCCAAGTTAGTTAATTATGCTATTTTACCACTATTACGAACATGCTTTTGAATACATGCAGGTTGTAAGCATGAGTAATAAAGCAGTATTTCTGCAAAGTCAATTTTCAGAAAAGAAACTGCTTCAAGGCCATATTACACATGCAGTATGTATAATTGATTGTAATCGGTCATAATCCTACATAATCAGCAGAATCTGTAGATAATGTATCACCCAAGAAATTTCATCTTAGTTTTTCATCATTTAGTATTTGGAGAGCATGTTGAGATTCTTTGCTCTCAGGAAATTCTACTATCTCAGGTACTACTGCTTAATATTTTGCTTGAGACACTCAGAAACACATTTGCTTAATTTTCATACATATTTCACCATTATCTTAAGTACTCTCTGCTAACAGAAGTATAAATTAACATACTGCAAACATGGAATTTTCAAGACACGCTTAAACTTAAGTCAGTACTCAGGTCTGCAAAACTTTAATTTCTGCCTCATTTTAGCCACTCTCCAGTCTCCATCTGACTATATAGCTACACCATTATTTCACGTTCTGGCTCAAAGTCTTTGTAATCTGCTATGAATACAGCCTGCCACCAAACAGAGCAGTACTTCCCTAAAGGCTCAATACCCTACATGCCCTTGCTCTGGCACCTTATGCTCATTTTTCCAAGCATCGAACTGGATAAGGGAACTGGTCTGACTGAGAACTTCTGTTTTGGTGGTAGTGGTTTTTAGCCAGATAAATGCCTGGATCTACCCCACAAGAACAGTTACTTGTTTCAAAACCTAGGCCAACTTGCAGTTTATGGAAAAGAAAGCATCATCTGTTCCAGCAGCATGCTCCACCTACTTCAAGTTAAAGTGAGGGGAAAAAACTGCAAGCTCAAGCATAATTTCCGAGGAATAAAAATACCACTTCATTTTGTACCTTGTGGTTTTATCTGAAACAAAACAAGTTGTTTCCGCTATTGATCCAACATGAATTCAAACAAATATACACAGGGCTTAACATGTATTAGATCACTGGTCCATACACTAAATGTCCAAAGCAAGGTTTGGCAGCAGAATACTCCAGGCACACACCTTAGCAAACAGAAAAATAAAAACATCTTTGCAAAGACTATTATTTTTTGTCCAAATTTCTTGTTCAGAGCTTTTCCTCTTCTATCACTGCTTATCAATTTATGTAACATACAGCAGCTTTAAGTCTCTTGCATAAAAGCTGTAATTATTAGGAACTAATCAATATGCTAATTAAAACCCAAGCCATTCTAAAGTATGACCTCAATTTGCACATCTTCAGGCATTCATTTAAGCAGTCTCAACATATAATGATGAAACGTCTCATGTTTTCCCCAACATGAGCAAATCATAATCCAGTGAGACAAGTATGAGAATCTTAGTGACATCAATTGCTCCCAGTTGATTTATTTCATATTTATGCACAGGTTAGGCAATCTTATTGTAGCAGCATTAGTATCAAATCCAATGGACACATGAACAAGATGCAGAAAGTAGATGCTGAATACCTCAGGGAAGGTACTGTTGGTAAAGGAGTGAACAGGATTCAGTAAGATTCCAATTTCTATTTGAAGTTTCAAGAGCTTATCCAGACTAAATCTCTCTGTAATTATCAACAATCTTCAAAAACTTTCATGAAAGTACATCTCTTTGGCTAACAAAAGAGGGGAGATTTTTTTTATGCTTCTGTTTACTAATCCTCTTGGCAATCCTGCCTACTAATTACTATGATCTTGTATCATGTTATGGTTCTCTGCCTTTTAAAAACTGGACACAGCCATTTCCTTCAAGCAGAATGTCACAAATCTCCTAGCAGCAGTATTCTCTTAATTTTAGGTGTAGCAGTTTAGCTCTGGTTTACCTGCACATGTACACCGACCTACTTTGTTATTAGAACATTTAGGGGAATAAAAAGCCCCAGAGCTGAAACCCAAGAATCTAGCTGGTAGCCAGAATTTCCATACTTCCAACTTCACAACTCATGGAGTAAATAAAAAGAGGCAAGACTAAAGCTCATCAGCACTCACGAACAATATATTATCTTTTCCCTATTCTCAAAAAAATCTGTTAATAGTTGTAATCAAACAGCTCATGGTTATCATCATTCTGCCCTTTCTCCTGCAAACTCTGGTACTTTGTTGCTCCATATTTCACCTCCCACCTCCTGTCCTCCTGTGCCATACGCTTGCAGAAGGACTGCAGAGGGAACACAGCACCTTTTTGGGGTGCCGCTATGCATGGTCTTGGCTTCCATCTGCCTTCTGCAAAACTAAGAACAGAGACTGTGTGGCTCTTGCAAGCTCAGTTTAAATCAGCTGAAGAGAAAAAGTATCTTGGCCTATTTTCTTGCTTTCCCTAACACAGAAATGTATATACACATACCTATTTCTCAGACAGAGGAGACATTTCAAAGCACTTTCTAAAATGGATTAAATGGATTCAGCACTTACATGCAAGCCGCCAACAGGCAAAGGAAACATCAGCTTATCAAAACAAGGTAAGTAAAAAAGTAAAAAAAAAAATTGAAGACCATATAGTAATTTGGCAGGGTGCTACTCTGAATGGAGTGTATCACTCTTCAATTATGTGCACTACCATTGTAAATCTATGCTACAAATGTATTACAAACAGCCTAAAATATCTGGAAATAGCCTCAAAAAATTCAGATTTGTTACACAAATAAATATATGAGGATAATGCTCTCTCACCAACATATTTCAAGGACTTAATATAATTCCTAAAAACTATTTTCTGGAAATACTGTATCTAGAGAGGGCCACATAAAGCTATAATAACATCACTACATGTCTCAGAGTAGTAGTCCTTTAGATGAAGGTCTTTGTTATGGACACTCAACATTTTTAAGTCAATCAACTTTGAAAGCATACCTTGCAGAACTTCTTTTAGAGTGATATCCCTCTGTATTTTCTCCCTCTATTCACAGCAAAAACTTGAATGAAGAAAATCTAGACCTTCTACCAAGTAAAATTAGTGTTCAAAACTCATTCCTATTTTGGGTTCATCTTTCATATACTGTATCTATCGACGGAGACAAATCAAAATGCCCTGAAAGGCTGGTGCTCTCACCAAAGTTTTCCATGTATTACTTGCACTTCCTTGAAGCATGGGCTAACCTCCATTTCTAGTCCCATGTTTTTCTTACTGGCTCTCTTCCCTCAGAGATATTGTCTGTCTGAATTTGGCATAACATGAATTAACCTGTAAGGCCTTCCAGTGAAATCCATGCAATAACTCCACGTTGCTGTAAGGAGGCCTAACACAGGACATGAGCTTACAGAGTGACATAAAAAAAAATAAAATTTTGCAGTAGTTATGACGCCAAACTATCTGAAAATATCAATAAATGGTAATGATATGGCTCAGGTACAGTGGAAGTAAAGTGCAGAAAATAAAACATGACATCATTACCCTTTCTATTAAAAAACACAAAAGAAATGTTCTTTGCCAAGTGTTAGTCTCATATTACATTGTTAGTAATTCAGAAGTGTTATTCTGTGGCAAAAGATCTGGTTTTCCCATAAAGACATGCTTATGCTACATACAGGGTTTTTCACTTGCAAATTAGAAAAACTGATGCCTACAAGCTCAAAAAGCTCTACAAAAGTAATCTGCAAAAATCCATTATCAAAACCCAGAACAATACTCCAACTCCCAGATTCTGAGAATATCTACAAATAATGCAAAATATCTTATAAAAAATAGATAAAAATATACATGCTACGTGTGCACGCATATGGGGCAAAAAGCTCCAACAGTATCACACAAAAACCCACAACTTTGCTGTGTTCCAAGTCAAATCAATATTCTCTCGCTTTTCCAACTGAGATAAAGGTGAGACTATTTTAGTTAAAGAAGCCAACATTACTAAAAGTACCTTTTGCTTGCAGTCAAAAATATGTTCTGTTACAGTAGTTTAATCTTTAACTAATTTATTTCAAGTGAGTAAGTTTCTTTGAATTTTTGCTTGCAAAGTAATCTGTCTTCCATCAATGAGAATCTGTGCAAATTATTAAAATAAAAAGGTTTTCAAAGCAATGATGTTCCTTACTTCCTTCGTTTATATTTGACTTCAGGCTTATTTAATATGCTCCCATGTAGATAAAAGTAGCACAATTTTGTTTTCATGCTGGGTGGCCAAAAGGTTAAACGTCAAGTTCCCAGTGTGGGAAAATCCCAAAGTAGACAAAATTGTTTTGATGCTTACTGAAGTTGTATTTCTAGCAGACTACTTAGATGTAGTACAGCCAACAATTCTGTTAGTTGATCCCGCTTCACTGAGATAAGGACATTATTATATTAAAATATTTACAAGCATAGGAAGCTGGAATGTGTTTAAAACACTGTAAAAAGGGCCCCGTTCAAATACAATTCTGTTACAGGAAATCCTTGGGGTAACAATGTTTATCTGTGAGCACAGCTATTCCACAAATACTCCAAAATAAGTATTACACTAAAATATTCTCCAACAGTCCTTGTTAAATTAGTTTCACATAGAAGTTTGTTAACCTCAAGCAGTTCTTCAAGAAGCTTTAGTCAGCGTGTGTATCTTTCTATACATGTCCATACGCTTCACTGTATGCAAGACTAAAACATACTAGTAGCTGGATCTGTCTGTCCCAAACACGTATCATCCTTTTTTTAACATCCTGAGGAACACAGAATTAATATTGAGAGGTAAACCTTCCTTTTCCTTCAGCATGATTCTCACTACAGCTAGCTGGCAAGCAGTACCCTTCTCAGGATGACAGCTGAGGAGCTTCAGATGTCATCAGCCAAAGAGCAAACCATCTTCCTACATTTGGCAACTGACCTATGACATGAAATGCACAATTCTTATGAAAAAAAGGTCAGCTACAAGTGGTTCTTGTAAAAATGATGCTTTACGCACCTCTTGGAATAGCATCCTCTTTGAGCAGGCAAGAGTCTCCTCCCTAGACGAGTTTGTCTTACTTTTGGAGTTAAAGTCTTGTTCTTCATTTCACAGATATGAAAATACATGATGTAATCCACTTAGAAATGTGCTGCTACAAATAAACTTGACCTTTTGAGTATTTTCACAAAGAGAGAGTTTGACGGTACTGCTGAAGTATTAGGAAAAAAACCTCTGGAAACACCTGAAGTATGCAGCTTCCTTCTCCTGGAAATGAGTGTGCCTTCAAGAAATGTGATAAAGTACCTATTCTGTGTCTGTCTTTCCCTGCCGCCCTTTTAATTCTTAAATCACCTCTGAAGGAAGTGATTCTCAGAGAATATTTTATAAAAATAAATAGAGACCTGGAGTTCCCTACCTTTACAGAATGACAACATGATTACAGAAAAGATCTCTTTGGAGGGAAAAGAGGCATCACTGGTATTTCCAAGACCATTTTAATAAGCTTTACATATGACACTGGAATTCTAGAAGTAAGAAGCATGGAAGCAAGGAACTAGAGGACAAATATTAATTCCTCTGAGAAATTCCGACACTGGATTATTTTTTCTAAAATTGTTATATTTCTCTGAAAAAAACATGACACACAGCTGTTATGACACAGTAGATACTTCATAAGCAGTATATTGGATCAGGGCTCTTCTTGGGTCAATACTCTTCTCAGATGTCAGTACAGAGAATCTGTATCAAAATAATAGTTCTTTCAGAGTTTCCTGTGGACTTTAAAGGAGCTAGGCTTTAAAGGAGCTGTCTGTTAGTAGAGCTCTCCCAGCCTTCACCAAAACCTTCAGACACAAAAACAGCAGCTCTGAGTGCAGAATTTTACTTTGGTTCCAAAATGTTATGTGGCAACAACCCTGGAATTAACACTGTTGCTTTTATTATAGTGTCCAGGATTTTGCTACAGGTAATCACATATAAACCCCTGGTCCTCAGGAGTGGAATTATTCTCAGAAAGCATCTGGGAAAAGGGAATCCTGTCAGGAGCTTAGCTTCACGCTGCTTCTGTAACAAATCTTACTCTCTATCAGAATACCTCCACTGATATGCTTGGATAAGCACTTTTTTTGTACTGACCACATGAGATTTGTCTGTTCAAAAAGTCTGCCACACCACTGACCCCATGTTGGTGACACGTATCATAGCTTACTTGACTTCTAGCAAACAGTATCTTACTGACCTGTCCGTAAATTCACAAATCTGTTGCTCATTAGGTTTCACAATGGAAGAGTTTCACAGACCAGGGAGAAAGATCTGCAAACCATTCTAGCGCTCTGTTTCTCTAGAAGACTAAAACATTGCTTTTTTCAGTTATTCTCAAATGTTGTACCTCATTTCTGAACTGGCCAAGAATAGGAAAGTGTCCCAACAACATCTGTGTAATCATCAGTGTTAGTCCTGGAATCTAAAGGTCCATTTCAAATTTATTGGTTCCATAAATACTACAGCATCAGTAAATACTAAATGACAGCAGTAGGACAAAGCAACTATTTGGACTCAGTGATAGAATCTGAAGAAAAGTAACCTGCAGGGATACTAAGTGGGTCCAGCACAACTTTCACAGGCTATATGAACAGGCCATATAAACATTATCTGGAAGCAGGTGACCTGCAAGAAGAAAGTTATTCTTCGAAAGTCCAGATGTAAACTAGGTTAACCTCCCCTTCTTTGGTATTTAGGGGGACCAGAAGCCTGTTCTGCTGTCTGATGGAGCTGCCTAGATGAAACAAGAAGGCCATTCCACTTATTACATTTTTACAAAAACTCACCTCAAGAAATAAGACATGGGAATTCAAGACTAGATGTGTGTACTGGTTTTGGCTGGGACAGTTAACTTTCTTCACAGTATCTGGTATGGTGCTATGTTTTGGATTTGTGACCAAAACAGTGTTGATAACACAGGGATGTTTCATCTATTGCTAAGCAGTGCTTACACAGTGACAAGGCTTGTTCTGCTTCTCACATTGTCCCACCAGCAAGTAGGCTAGGGGTGTACAAGAAATTGGGAGGGGACACAGCTGGGACAGCTGATGCCAACTGACCAAAGGGATATCCCATAACATCCCATACCATGCTCAGCAATAAAAGCTTTGGGGGAAAAGGAGAAAGCTGGGGGGAGCATTCAGAGTTGAGGTGTTTTGCCTTCCAACGTCACGGTTACACGTGACGGAGCCCTGCTTTCCTGGAGATGGCTGAACACCTGCCTGCCCATGGGAAGCAGCAAATGAATTCCTTGTTTTGCTTTGATTGCTCACGCGGCTTTTGCTTTACCTGTTAAACTGTCTTTCTCTCAACCCATAAGTTTTCTCACTTGCACCCTTCCAATTCTCTCCCCCATCCCACTGCAGGGGGGAACGAGCGAGTGGTTAGGTTGGGCTTGGTGGTGGCTGCTGGCCAGGGTTAAACCCCAACAATATGGATGAGACAGCCATAGCTATCTTGAATACTATTGAACACTTTGAATATATGAATACTTTACAGTGTGATAGTGTTTTCAGTTACAAACTTACTACGTGTTAACCATTAAAAATGAAATTACCCATCATCAAATAATGTTTCAGAATGGAATTTTTTGAATGGAACAAAAAACTACGGGAGCAGATAGATTTTGTTTTGCCTACGTTAGAACATTTTTAGATTTTTTTAAGAATCTCTAGCAATTCCACATTTTAAAGGAAAGGATTTCAGGTTTTGCCAGGGCTGGTCACTCTAGTGTCAGGACTGGTTTTCTTTAGTGGTTGTTCTGTTAAGAAATAAGTTATGAACCTATGCAAACCCTCACAAAAAATACTCATTTTGTTAACCAAGTCTGCCAAAATTTCTACCTGCTATGTGGTCATTCCAGGTCAGAGCCCCAGGGGTGATGCAAGAAACATGCAGTGTAACTGCTTCTACCAGCTGCTGTAGATCACTACAGCAAGACATTGAGAACAGACACCACCTGCTTCTTGCTTCCAATGATCCAAGTAAGCAGCATCTGGGAAAAGCATCCTGCTAGAGGGAAGATTAAGGAAGAAGCAAGCAAATGGAAATATTAGAAAAGTTTGGTCTGGATGGAAGGAGGAAAAAAAACCAACGATGTTGAATGATTTGCTTTGCCGGAATGAAAAGCAGACTGAGACTGGAAATGAAATGGGGAGCTAGGGAAATAGGAAAGTGGGGGAAGGACAAACCTAGAAAGCCCCAGAAAACAGTGTCAGACTTTGTGCATCAGCAGTAAAGGAGAAATGTCTTCTGACTCCTCCTGAACCTTCCAAAAGCAGATAGAGAGGATCCCAAGATACTTGAGCCTCATCATTCTTTGTTGGTCAAATACATGACAGAATCATAAAAACCTCCCAGGAAAATGTGCCTCACATTTCCATCAAACTCATCTATACAGAAACTGCAGGTTATCATTCTCCAGCCGTTAGTCTAAACACACTCTGCAGCAGGTTCAAGAGCTCCAACCTTGGTCCTAATAACACTGACACTTATATGACTTTTCATGGCAGAATTTTCTACTTCAAATGCTATTATGGTTTTTAAACTGTTGAACATTATTAAGGTTGTAAACTCAACACTTAAAATTAGGAAGTACAAAAGTTATCATCACTTGGGTGACACTAATTCAACCTTCTAATAAAGGACATTACAGTACAATACAATAGGCAGAATACCATGAATACCATTCAGTGCCATTTCAACACAGTATTTGCATTCTTTTTTTCCCCAGATGACACCTCTGGAGGCATTTTAGAAACCTGTAATGAAAGAGTTGGTGCTCATCACAGGTCTAGAGGGCCATCATAAATGGAGTACAGATGGAGCTCATGGTCAAACTACTCTTGGTAGTTCATCAGCTGGATCCCGTATCAAACTATGGTCTTTCCCACAAGATCTTCTGCAGCATGACAGTCAATAATAGAAAAAGCACAGGAACCCACTACCTCAGACTAAAAATTCCACAGCCATTTGATCCTCATCTTTGGGGGGCCTTGACTGAAAGGATATTTTTTCAGCAATGCTGAGTGCTCAGATCTGCAGTTTTGAGATCAGTGAGACCACTTTTTCAAAAATAAAAAATTGCAACATAAAGCTAGTATTCTGAGATGTCAGTCTGTGCATTTAGTCTGGCCGCACATACTAAGTAGACATATTTCAAGTTAATCTTTTGAATTTTCTGCTACGCAAATGGAAAACTGAATTAATTAAAGCCCTTTTCTAGATAGGAGCATGGTGTTTTGTCTTCGAAAAATAGTCTGTGTATACATAGACACATCTTACACGTATTTTTTTATTTTACATTGCCTCAAATATAACCTTAATTCTGACTTTGCAACCGCAATGCTTTTATAGTGACATGTGTGAAAATTCACCATTATGCATCACACTAAATTTATGGACTTCTCAGGAGTGCAGCAGACATATTTCCCTTGAAAAGAAGACTGAGCATTAAGACCGGCTAAGTAAAACAATGTGAAGTCCTGTCAAATCAAAACAGGATGAAAGGCTGAAAGTTTGCCTTTGGTCCTCTGTGCCATAGTAACACACTCAAGACAAGTACATGAATTATCAAAAACACGTGGCTCAACTTGCCTTCATGAAGGATGCTGCCAACAGAATCTGCCTTTCAGCTAACAACTCGGGGCAAAGGGGCTAACAACATTCATACTTAAGTCCAAGGTGTCCATTGCAAAAATGTAGATCCTCTTCCCAAACATATTATAAGCTAAACTTGATCTACAGAAAGCAGGCTGTCTGCACCACTGATTTCCAGTCTTAGCAGATACCATACTGTCAAATGACGTAATCACGGCTCTTGACATTTTTAAAAATACCTAATTTTTTTAATGAAAAATACCTGATCATCACCATACATTACGTACGGCACGGTGCAGGAGTTTCTCCCTATCAGAGGAACCTTCATTTTCCAGGTTCACGTCAACTGTTTTTTGTTACCCGCGGACAGCCGACCAGTGTTTTCTCCGCATTAGTCCAACTGAAGCGTTACTTACTTGCACCAAGCGCCATGCTACCACTTCTTATGAAGCTCTGTGTAAACCTTTTGCTCTGCAGACTAAAGGTAAACAGGATGAACACAGGTTTTGCCCTATCAGCAGCGGCTCCATTAGCAAAATACCATTTTCCATCAAGGAAAGGTTGGACTAGGTCAGCTCCGGAGACGAAAAGCGGAGTAAGGTGCGGGCGGTTACATGCCCGCTGCCTACCGCGCCGCTTCAGCGGCCGCTCCTCTCCCCTGATGGAGGCCGGGTGACAAGCTCCTGCCTCTGCCCTCGTCTCCCCGGGGAAACCTGCCCGCGCAGGCAGCCTCGCCTCCCAGCCCAGGGGCCGGCTCCACGCAGGGTCACCTCTGCACGACAGCCCGGGGAGCGGCTCCGCTGCCGCCGCCCCCCGCCGCCTCCTCGCAGGGACGGCTCCACAGCGAAAGGGCGGGAAGCGACGTTCCTCCATCCCCACCGGCGCCGGCCGGTTCCCCAGGCAGCTGACAGCGCGCGGCGAGGCCCCCGAGCCGCCCCGCCGAGCGCGGCCCGGAGGCGAGAGGCCGCCGGGCCGTGAGGCGGGAGGGCCGCGGGGCGCACACACCTACCGTCTCCTTGGCAGCGGCCGCCACGGGGATGGGGAGCAGCGCTCGGGCCCCGCCCGGCTCGGCGGCCGCCGGCTCCCGGGAGGGCTCCCGCCGCCGCTCGGAC
>JANZLQ010000056.1:14590928-14606473 GCA_026212715.1 Elanus axillaris
CTGGCGCACTTGCAGGGCATCCTGCGGCGGCGGCAGCTGTACTGCCGCACCGGCTTCCACCTGCAGATCCTGCCCGACGGCAGCGTGCGCGGCACCCGCCAGGACCACAGCCTCTTCGGTAGGCGGCCGCGGCACGGCCCCCGCCGGCGGGCGGGCGGGCGGGCGGCTCTGCGTGCGCTTGGGTGCGTGTGCCGCTGCGTGCAGGCGAGGGCACGCGTGCGGAGCGGGGCGCCGGCGGTCGCGCCCTCGGGAGGGAGGTGCGATGCTTGCCGGTGATGCTGCGGCAGGCGGGCGAGCTCTCGCTACCGCCGTCACCAACACCCCCCCCCCCCCGGCCCCGGGCACTTCTAAACCACGGGGGGTGCAAGCGGGGCGAGGCGGTGACGGAGCGCTGCGCGTCCCACGCGCGGCAGGAGGGCCGCGCGGATGCCTTGCTCGGCCTGCGCCGGACGGCAGGTGCAGCGGGAAGGGCGGGGAGGCAGCGCCGGAGCCGCCGGGCTGAGGCTTTGCCGGGGAGCCGGGACCACGGGCCGCGGCCTCGGGCGCGCCCAGCCCTGGGCGTCTGCCGTGGGCCGCTTTGTTCTGCGGGGCAGGGCGTGGGAGCGGAGGGGCCTAGAACGCCGCCTTGCCCGGATAACTTAATCCGCCTCCCAGTCAGCTTTCTCGGCCGATGAGCCGAAAGGAGGGGAAGACACCCCCGAAACGTACGTGTTTCCTGTGATCCAAGAGCAAATCCTAACCAGCAGTTGTAGCAACTGGGCATCTGAACAAACACGCTGTTGTCAGCTACATGTGAGGGGTTTTGTCTGTATTGACTTAGCAGTCGTAAAAAGGTGATTAAAGAGTTTCCTATCGTCCTCCCCATAGTCAAAACAATCCGCTGGAATGGCTCTTAATTGCTTTTGTAACACATGGATGTTTTCAGAAGTAAAAGAGCAGTCGGCAAACAGACAGTTCTTCTCAGAAGATTTCCTACAGCGTGTAAACATGAAATAAATCTTTGCTTTAAAAGAAAAAAAAGTTACCCCCAGATCAAACATTTACCGGGCTTTTTAGAAATGTTCTTCCTTTATTCTACCACTATTCTCGGCAGGTTTGTCTGATGTGGTTGCTTTGTGGGTTGAATCACCTGCTTATTATAGTTTTGAAAAAAGGGTGGCTTTGAAAATGATACCAGAAAGACAAAATACCTCGACCTCTTGCTGTGGGACTTTGTGCTTTAGGAACTGGAAAACGAGGATGATTTACATGCAATGGAGTTTTTAATGCTTACTCCTTGTAAAGGGTTTTATTTTCTTTGCTGCTTGGTATTAGAAATAAGAAACATGCCAAAGCTCAATTAAAATTCAAAACATTTTAAACTGTTGTATAGTCCAGCCAGTCCATCTGTCTGAGAGTGAAAAATGGTCCTGAATGAAAAAGAGGAATCATAAATGCAGCAAATAGACAAAAGGTCATAATCAAAATCAAATGCACTATTTAAAACCACTTACCTTAGATTCAGACTTTTTTTTTTAATGTTTTGTGGTTTTGCTGCTGCAGAGCAAAATCTTGGGTATGACTCTAGAACAACTTCTTTTGGAGGCTTTGTTTACATTGTTAACAACTTCCAAAAAGCCAGTTCACACATTCCCTTTCTTTCATGTTTTGTATGTACTGTAATCTGTGCATATCAATTGGTTAAATATGTTGGCATACCCTTGCCAAATTCAGGCTTCAAATAGTGCCTCATCCCCCAAATACTTTATATTATTAATATATATTACATTTTTGGGCAAATGTAATATAAATAATGCTACAATCCAAACATTAGCAAATACGCAGCATATTTCATGCACATAAAAAGCCTGCACTGAAGACAGCAAGTTGTGTCAAGAGGTGTGGGCCCATATGCTAGATAAGATGTCTGGCAAATATTTTTTTTTTCCTGTGGGTATATTCTGTTATATAAAATTCCCATCTGTACTTTGATTTCCATTCAAATGATCTAATAATGCATGTGTTTTTTTAAGATAATGCTGTAGAGAAAGTAAAGCATATTTTCAGGTAATTCAAACCTATCTTCCAATGTTTGAATAGGCAGTTTAGCAAATAGTGTATAATCATTACAGATTCCGACTGCATAGTACGGAAGGCTTTAGCCTCCATGCTGAATAAAATCCTTTCATATTCAACATTAAAAAAAAAGCTTCTTAAATGGTGTCGGTTTCTGGTTCCTAGATGGGGTTTCTCAGATGGCTTTCCTGTGAATGTTGCGTACGTTTCCATATAGTGTTTGAAATTTCAGAGAAACTAGACCACATGTACATTTTCTACTTGTCAACTGCATTTTGGATGCTACCTATTGTATGCTTACAAGTTGAATTAAACCAGTCCCTTTTTTTTTTTTTTTTTTTCAGGTATCCTTGAATTCATCAGTGTGGCAGTGGGACTGGTCAGTATTAGAGGTGTGGACAGTGGCCTTTACCTTGGAATGAATGAGAAGGGAGAACTCTATGGCTCTGTAAGTACTGCTTTCATGTCAACTCATACATGTTGTGGTTTTGATTCACCTCTTAGCACTATGCAAACCCCTCAAGTAGCTGGCTGAGGTCATCTTAGCTTTCAAAACACTAACATCTTTTCATGTTGAAATGTGTGTTTTTAAAGTATACAGGATAGCCTTGGATACTAAAAATTCAGTGGGAAAAGTTTCTCTGTCCTAGATGAAGAGAAATGAAAAGAAACATTCCTCTTGAATTATGACAAAAATAGCTAAATTCAACCAGCTATTCAAACAGCATTTAAGTTGCCTGCTATCTAATTTTATTTTTTTCAATACTGCAAATCTATCATAGTGCATACTCTATCATCAAAAACACTGAATGCAATTTGAAAAAAGTTAAAAGAATAGTTATGGAACAAATAAATGACAATTAGTATATGACCTTATGTATAGCCCAGTGCTCCTTTACAAATCAGCAGGTGTTACTTCCAGGTACCAGCTTTTTAACATAAAAACATTACTCCAAATGCTGGGAAAAAGGATAGTACCATATGTCACAGCTGGGTACCACTGTTGTGGTACATATCTCATTTCTCGAATTTTAGTTAAATCACAAATAAGTAATGCCTTCTTAGAGAGAGAGTTACATAACTAGTACTTAAATCCAAAATTGTATACGTACAGGTCTGGTTTTCAAAAGAATAAAGGTTAAAGTAGGCTTCTGCACTCGGTGTCACGTCTACGTACTCTTCTTGGGTTTGATTTGTTGACACTTAAATGTAAGGCCGCACAAAGCCTAAAACATTTTCTTTATTTTTATCATATTTTTTTCATGTGTGTTCAGATACCTAGAGACAGCTTAACTTATTTTTCTTCACTGTTTCTTTCTATAGGAGAAACTAACTTCTGAATGCATCTTCAGGGAGCAGTTTGAGGAAAACTGGTACAACACTTACTCATCCAATGTGTACAAACATGGAGATTCGGGGCGGCGGTACTTCGTAGCACTTAACAAAGACGGTACTCCCAGAGATGGGGCAAGGTCCAAAAGACACCAGAAGTTCACACATTTCTTGCCCCGGCCCGTGGATCCTGAACGGGTTCCAGAACTGTACAAAGATGTATTAGGGTACAGCTGAGGAAGGAGGCAACTTTGGAAGAAAAACCATACTGGAGCCGTTGCCCTTGCTTTCATGGCAATCCCAGCATAAGGAACCTGCAGAGGTCTAGGATGCTGCATTAGAAGAAGCTACTTTGTGATAGGCAAGCCTCTGTTTTCTCATCTTTGGATTTTGGAGACAAAGCCTTAAAGCTGAGAGTGGGCCAGCCTCCTTCAAACTTGCTGAACTGTTTGGTAGCCAGTAACCAGAGGGAAGTTGGAGTGTGACTTTTTTGACAATAACAAACTCTTGGCAGTTTTGTCTGGATTACCTACGATCCATAAATTAGCAAAGAACTACCTACATCATGTGGATGAGACAACAGCTGGAAGAAATAGAAAGAAATGGACTGTAAAATAGTAATAAATCCTGAGAACTGTATATGAAGTTTTAGTGGCTCCACTTTAGTGACGGACCTTAGGTGTCGATGCATCATAGTCAGAGCTGGAACTTTTCTTCAGGATGGACCTATTTATACATTTCCAGATAGCATATATTTATTTTATATATTTATTTATTAAAGAGTTTATTTTTTACTGGGATATGAAGAGAATACAAGCCCCTAACCCCAATGAGAAATCATTTACAGTGCCAATATTTACTTTGAGTAGTGTCATCATACAGAAATGACATTACATTGCAATGCATCCAAAACCTGAACATTCATATATCATGTTTCAGATAAGGTTATATTTTATGCACATACCATTGCCTTGTGACTATCCTTATTTTGGAAAGAATGTTTAATTTTTTTTTTTTTGACCTGTGAGAGTGCCTTACAGATCTGTATTGAATTCAAATGCACATTTAAAAAGGGAATTAAACATTATTTCACTTTATTTGGTTTGCTGTCATTTTTAAATTGAGAGTGTCTTAGCACGCTATGTGTAATGTTTCAAACAATTGTGAAGTGTATTGCAGTTACCTTCAAAGAAAAAGTAGTATTAGCTCTTGAAAATTTGATTCAGATCACAACATGGTTGATGTTTTTTTGCCAAATGGTTCCTACTGTCTTTACTAATACACAAATAACTATTCTCTGTATAACTTAAAATTTTCATGTAAGATTCTTATCACTATGTAAGATATTTTAATTATATTTCCTATCAATGTGTTTAAAGTGAAACAGTATCAGAGTAAGAAGTTTCTGGTATCACTGAATGAAAAGCTTCTGTGAGTGGACGTTGTTTCTCCACTGAGTACAGAGGAGCCTAAGGAGGCTACTTTCTTACCTTGATTCCTCCTTTAGGAAATAATCTCGGCATAAGTGAAGTGTGAAGACTGTCAGGAAAAAGATGAGCTATGTCTCTATGCTAGTTACAGCTATACAAGAGGTACATCACACTAATTTACTGTACACTAATTCAGGACTGTCAGTTATGAAGCACAAATGGATCTGCATATTGACTAACAGGGAAGTAAGTCTCTGCTCGGTGTAAGAATACTAAGGTTTAATGACAGGCCCTATATGATTTAGACCTAAACCTGCTGAAGCTTGCTGTCAGATGATTGCTGCCTCTGCAGGGAAGGCTGGTCCAGGAAAAGGAGCGCAGGAAAGGCAGTCCAGGAGAGGGCAGCGATATTTATGCTGTACCAGAGGTGGTCTCATGTTTCAGGTGCCAATGCTCCCAGTGGGCTCCAGCTCAAGAGAACTCATTTGAGTTCAGTTTTGTGGAAGCATACGGTTCAAGCACTGCGTGTGCATCATTTATTATCAGATCACAGTATTAATGAAAAACATTTTCCAGTATATTACACACTTTCTAGAGCCATCACTGGACCAGAACCTCTTCCAGTCTATAATGAGAAGTGGATGAGCGTAGATTACTGATGGACGGTGGACAAAATCATTTTACTTTCTGCCAAATAGAAATTGAATGCAGATACACAAAGAGGTGTTTCAGCCCTCTGTGGCTAGCAATAGGTAACTTACTAAGGTTAAAGGCTTCATTAAAATTTTCTGAAAAACAGGCAGTTGAAGATCTACAGTACACTGAATGCAGTTTAGTAAAACAATGTTGTAATGCACTTCAACTTACCATAAAATAATGATTTTATGGGTGACACTGAGTCCCATTAGTAAAAGCTCAATAACTGAAGACAAAAGTATATGCTTTAAATAGAAATATTTTTCCTCTGGATGTTGAAAGGTAATCTATTCCACCTAGGCTGTGCAAAAAAACTGTGGCTGCTCCTCAGGACATAATTCCCATGCATTTCTGGCAAGCACCGTGTTTAAATCCTATCAATAAAAGAGTTCTCTGTCTTTGGATTAGCAGTTTACTGTTAATCTAACTACCTCAAAAGTACTTTGAAGATGGCAAGGGCTGTAATCATCCTTGTTATTATTATTGTGCATCTTTTTTCACAGATAAAATACAGTCCAGAATAGTAACTGAGGGATAGCTTTAAGTGGTGAATAACCAGCTGAAAGTTCTGGATCCAGACACCTAGCCAGCATATATATGAAGAAGAAGAGTGATACATGCTTGTCATTTCCTTGCCCCATTCCCATTTTGGATATATGCCAATAGTCCTTGAACAAAATGTAATGGAGCAGGTACAGTGGCGATGAATGACTGTACAAAATCTCCAGAGCACTGAAAAGCTGCCACAGCCTCCTTTTTTAGTTCTGGTGTACTGCCACTGAAGAAGGATATTGCGCTTTCCCATTTCATTTTGCTTGCAGCCATCTATTTGCTCTTTGTGACATTCTGTCCATCATGATATTCAGATGCAGTTAATGTTTTTCTAGTTTGAAAATGGCAGATGCAAAAGCAACACCTCAAAATAGCTATTTTCATACGTCATTACACTAATAGCTTTAGTTGTCAGTGGTTGGTTTTTCTGTGTGGTTTTCACTCCCACTTCAGAAAGCCCAACTGGGTACAGAGGGCGAGGTTGGTTTTGTTTAAGCAGTAGAATTAATGATCTAATTTACCACTCATTACATTTTGCATAACCCTATCAATTTGAAAGCTGTGGGCTGCTCTAAAGTCATGAAGACGGTAATCTGAAGGAGGTGACATTGTTCAAGGTTCAGAGGAAATCTCTGAAGGCAGAGAAAATGTCACATCTTGAAATAAATCCCTGCATGATTGGCTGCCCTATTTCTGCCTTTCCTTTTTTCCAGGGTAGTTATGCAGTTTGCATAGCAGGTGCATCTCCGCTTTCTGCTTCCCACTGATTCTTCTAGTAGCTGTAAAACTTGGCCCATTGATCTCAGAGCTGGCTGGAAACCGAGTGCTCCATGCCAGTTCTGTATTTCCTCACATATTTTGTTTTCTGCTGCTCTCTTTTCCAAGTTGTGTCAGAAATATTAGACTAGCCATACAGGAGACTTTCTGAAATCCAGGAGTAACCTTGACTTCTGAGCATATCTGGAGTGAAATTTTTACTTTCATTAGTCTTTGTGCTCTTGGTCAGAATGCAGAAGGTATAATTTTTAACAGTCTTCTGTGGAAGTCTTCCAGCTGTAATAGTTACGGGATAAAGGAGAAACCAAGTGCCTCTGGAAATGGGTATTTTTTATTAGATGAGCTGATATAATCAGAAGAAGTGGACAGCTAGTCTAAAAGGCACACAGTTCTTTCATTGGTCCGCACCATTTTTGTCTGCACTGAGCAGTTTGGTCCTGTCCATATCTTCCTGTTTTCTGTTATAAGCTTATTGATGTTACCTTTCATGCTCAGGTGTGACATCCAGCTTCACCGATCCTATCTGAAAGTTCAAATCATTGATAAGGCCGTGCACGCTGGTAGCACTCCAGGGTTTTGCAGGATTTACTTTCTGACATGTGAGAGTCGTTTAACAAGTACATTTTCATAATAGCTTTCATTTACAGCTATTTTCATTTCTTGATGTCCTTTGTTAACTCTCTTTTTTCATAGCCATCCAATCTTTCTTCAGCAACTTTGTGAAGTTTTACTTAAACATAGTCTTTACCAGCAACTATATGAGCTACGGGTGTGATTTTTTTTTTTTTTTCTGTTTGTGTAATCATACTGGTACCACCGCACCATGGCTCTAGTTACACCATTGCAAACGATTAGCTTTGCCTTACTCCTTTTTCTGTACAGCCAAGAACTAAACAGAGGTAAGGCAGTTTTATATACCGCAAACGCATCTTCACTATTGCCTTAATGTACTGGACCAAGCCTGTGTCATAAATACTGAGAACACTGTGGTAAGATGCTTAAGTCTTGCTCATTTTGCTCCATACTCCATGGAGATGTTACCAGTAAGGAGGCCTTTTGGAAATCTCTGCATTTGCTCCTTTTGCTTTTCCTGTGAGAAAAACTATTGACTTCACTGCTGTTAAATTCTCTGCAATTATTTGGTGGCAGTTTTTAGTTGTGCAAGCATTTGAAGACTCAGGTTATATGGATGTAACAACAGCTGCATGAGATCAGACAGTAGCACATCTCCACTGTATGGGGAAGAGAGTAGGAATAATACAGGCGTATATATTCTGGGCATTCATTGTAGAACCCGGACTAGGATTAAGACCTGAAGTCAGTTCTCCTCTGGCTCATTTCCTTTTATGAGGCAGAAAAGAGAAGTAAACATTTCACAATGTTGAAGAACATGATGGTGGAATTCTACACTTTCTGCAAGTCTGCATCAACCTGCACTTTAGCAGACATTTCTCTTAATTTTCTTTGCAGTAGTATATTCAGCTGTTGTGGTGAAATTGTTGCTGTTAGTGCACCTGGTGTCAGTGTACATCTGGATGCACATGTGCTTGTCTCAGTACAAGGCAACAAATATATTGCTAGAGAGAGAAAGAGAATGTTCTGAAGTTGTTATATACCATCAAAATGTTAATCAGGAAAGTTTATTAATAGCATTATTTTAAACAAAGTTTTTGATACCAAGTTTTGCAGCACTTTTGACAATGCTGTATGGGTTCTTAACAGTTAGAGATTCATGGGCAGAAAACCAGAAAGGTGTGAAGCTTCTCAAGTGGAACATGCTTAACCATAACATCTTTATAAATAAGTTGTGCACAAATAGGAAGAAAAAAAAAAACCAAACCCAAACCAAAAAACAGGGAAGAGGTCAAACAGTTACTTCTCTTGCTGGTTGGAAAGAGATTAAGTTTCAAACAGAAATTGGCTGGCAGCTTGCCAAAACAACTATTTCATCTGCAACGTGAGACACTAGAATCATTCTGGAAGTTCAGGAAAAAGAGAAAATACTGAATTAAAGCAGTGGTGACAGTAGTGCTCTGTGTTTTTAACATATCCAAAATGCTATTGGTATTGTTCTGTTATTATGGCAAATCTCTAGTAAATGCAGTTCATAGAGAGAGGAGTAAGAGTGTTAGAAAGGCAGACTTTTGAAAGTGAACTTAATAAAAATCTTTCTGTGGTAAAGTCCTGGTTTATATATTTTGTCTAATTATAGGAAAATTGAATCATGCTTTATTCATGCTTAAAATATCACAAACCACATAATATTACTTTCATGGATATCTTCAAGTCATGAGTGTTACTTGATTTATGAACAGAGCCCAAGTCAAGTCACATTTGTGTCCCAAATGTCATCTTTTATATATACATATCTACACTAGCATATATTTATGAAAGACGCTTTTCAAATTAGTTGCGTTTCCTTTGTTCCTGGTAATAACAGTCTCAGTGGTTGACTGTTTCAGGGAACATGTTTGTCTCTTTACTATTTGTGCAAGGTCTTCCATCCATCTCTAATTCCAGTGGCTATAAGGTGCCATAGACATGAGCATGGGTCTCAAGGTAGATTTGCCTTAGGATGGTTTCATCTGCATGTGGCTGAGATATCAGAAGGTGGTGATATGCAACTATGCTTACACTTAACAGTTTTTAGCAGTTGATCCCTGTTGCTGAAGCTTCTGGGTAGGAGCATGAATATTAGCTACCAAGTCATCAATATCCTGATAATGCTAATTCTATGCCTCCTATTTTGCGGAGCCAGAAAATGTAATTTCCTTTTCTAGCAGAAGTATGGATGGATGCCAGTTGGCTGGAGTTTGGCATGAACATGATGGAGGTGAAATGATAGGAAGGGGAATATTCTCAGGACTTTTTGCAAACTCCAAGATGATTTTCACAACTAGTAAGTCTTCTGTACTAGGGAGCCTACTGATCAGGTGGGTTATCAGGTTTTGAACTCCAGACAGAAACTTTTGCTTTTCAGCTGGACAAAGGCTGGGTCTTCATCTCACTGATCTAGCACCATTTTGGCTATCTACTCTTTCTGAAAAGTAGTGTAATCCAATGACAGCATGAAAAGTCAGAACAGCATTCTGCTTTTTGTTCTGCCTTTTCCTCTAGCTGTTCATCGATTAGAGTCTTTATATCTCATTTTCACCACCAAGGGGACAATATCTCTAATTAATCATTAAGCTAAACAAGTGCAGAGAAGTCTCATAACACATATAATTCTGTAAACTTGTCAAGAAGTTTAACCTGCTGCAGGATGGACCTATTAAAATGGTCTATACCTTTGGTAACTTTTAACATGAAGATATGAATGCATGCTTGTAGCCTACTGTATTCCAGATATGATTTAGAATGGATTTTGATTTTTTAAATGTCAAATGGTAGATTTTCCTGTTCAGGAAACTCCTTGTCATGGTTCTACAAAGGTATTCTGTGTTGCTGGCCCTCCAATCAAACTTTCAGAACTGTAGTTCTTAACAGATAGATCAGAGGCTTCTCCCCACCAGCCGTACCCCCCCCCCCCCTTTTTTTTTAGGTCATGGTGCCATGGGTATCTATTCCAAAATCATAAAGTCTCCTGAGGTGAGTTTTGTGCTTTGTGGTTGCTGAACACTGTAAAGTGCAGTATGAAATTGTCTCATGCGACTAGAAATATCTCATGGCTGTATTCAAGTACCATTGCAAGCACCACATTGCATTTGATTTATTACTAAAAATTGGGTCCAAGGTACCCACATTTGTGTAGCAGTTGTGGTTTTGTGGCTTATAACCTCAGTTAACTCCTCAAGTTTACCATAATGAGGAGGTAATTTCTTTTATCTAGGAATGCGTCTGCTAATCTTAACCATGTGAAGTGTTCTGCATTCTGATGATGGTGCTAGGCAAACAACTTCTATAAGGATTATGTAGATGTTTCTGTAGGTTTTCTTTGTGGCATATACACCTTGAAAAGCTCAATTCACCTAATTCTCAGTTATTAGCAGAATTTGCCTTAAGCCATTCTATCTGGTCTGTTGACGTTTTTTCATATGGTGAGTTTATTTTCTTAATGCTCTTACCTCCTCTCTCCTTCTTTAGGTCGATCTTTAGGAAGCATTTCTATCCTTGAGCATCTCTGAGAACAGATCACTTGCAGCTCACCAATGCTCCGTCAAAGACTGTTGCAAGAGAGCAAAATTAACGTACATCTCATAACCAGGTATTGCATATGTTTTTTTGATATTTTGTTCTTGTTGCTTTGGGGAATTTGGCAGTGCATTCAGGGTCAAAAACCAAACCTGTTTTGGCTGTGCAGCGTACTAGCCCCTGCTACCTTTACATATTTAGGCAGCCCCTGACAGTGTTTTAAATGAAAAGGTGACAGATGATGAATGACACACAGCACTCTCATATGTTTTCATATTAAAAAAAGAAGTACTATTGTTTCAAAACAGCAAAACTCTTTTATCTCATGAAGAAACTTCAATAGTTCTATGAAAGATTTGGTTGCTTAAAAAGTTGGTGAGTGTGCCCATATGTTTTCATATGATTCTTTTATGATGCTGGCCAGAAATGATGAAATTAGCATGTTTTGATCTATATACAAGTTGTTCATAAAGAACTTGAAAGGAGTAGTTAGGAAAATCCAAGTGCTGAAACATTTAAGATATACTTTCTGGTCTCACTTTTGTGTGATTGTCAGCCAGGGACTATCATGATCAAGGTAGCTTGCCAATTGCCTGCCATAGATATAATATTTATTGCTGCAGTGGGGATTTCCTATCAGAGATCTGAAGACAGACTTTTATACATTGTTTCTCCTAGGTAACCTATTCAAATCAGCAGAAGAGATCTGATAGTAAAGGAAAAATAATCAAAAGACATACATTTTTGATCTTTAGGTTTATTTGAACTTCATTTTTTTGTTCAGGTTTTCATTCACATAGCTGAAAAAAAGAGAAGGAAATTGGCTGGTGTTCTGCTTTTCTGTATAAAATCCATAAATGTGTAATGGTATTAAAACTAATGTATTTTGCTACTGACTTATGAGATATAACATTTATTTTTCATGCTACCAGGAAGTAGAGACATAGAGTTTAGCAGGAAATTAATATCTTTTAAGTCTGTTGGAAATAAATGGGAATACTCAGCTAATCAAACAATAATTGGCTAACATTTCTGCTTCTCTTTTCCTAAGAGGGAATTAGACCGTGGTCCGAAGCACTGAGAATGTCAGGATGGGGTTAATGTATTATGAATAATTCCCAGTCCCATGTCGCTGACTATTTGCACAAACTACGCTCTCCATGCAGTGGTTTCTCTCCAAAGGTTGATCTGTCAGCCCCCAGTTCTTCTTCTATATACATAGCCTCCTAGCTTCCCTTCACAAGCCGCATTCAGCTTCATGAGGAAATCAAGTCTTCCTTTGTGAAACTATAGCCTGAACTCCTTGATCAACCACTATCTCCTGTTTCACTGGAGAGAACTGGCCTTTTCTGATGAGGGCTATGCCACAGATGCTTGTATTGTTCGGTGTTTACTGTCAGAGGCAACTCTGGATTTTGAACGGCCGCCCCTGCTTTTACAAAGAGGCATCTTGCACTGCTCCCAAGGAACTCATTGCCTTGTCTCCCAAGACACGCCAAATCCCTCTCCCAGCATGGTGACCTTAGCCTGCAGCACTGACGCCAGTGTGTTTCTGTGCAAAGGGATGCAGCTGGGACTGAGAGGGAGCAAGGCTAGGAAGCGCAGATGAGAGCCTGAGCACAGGCAGTGCACGGAGGGATGTGACTAGCAGCAAAGGTGTGTGCGTGTGCGGGGCGGGGAGGCAACGGCAGTCCGGGATCAAACTGCTTTGCTAGCATTTAGCCCTTGGTTATATAGTGGGGAAGCAGGATCAGAAACTGTCCGGTCTAACGTGAATCTCATCGGCTGTTTATCCTTAAAAGGCAAATGAACTTTGTTCTTTTAAAAGCATTCGGTAGAATTACACACCACTTCCCATTTTCTCTGAACTATGGCACCCGAGGCCTCTTGTGGTACAGATTTTCATATCCCTAAGCATTCTGTACCTTATTTGCCAGCTAAATAGTCAAACAAGGGTGATTACTGGCAAACATAGTGGTCTTTTTCTCATGCTCTACAAACTGTATGGGGAGCATGAATTTATTTGATAGGGAATACTGATCAAACTATAATTTTATTGTAACTTTTTTTTTTGTCACCAATGACTGATGATACAAAAATCTATAAAACTTTGGACTATCTATTCTGTCCTGGTCTGACACATTCACTCCTAGATAAAACATACTATTAGAGTTATGTGCTCATATTCACCTCTGTAGCTTTTAATGTCTACAATTTACACTTAAAATTTCCTAAATCACTTTGATGGCTCTGTAGCAGATTAATGTTTTTTAGTATTTTAAAAAAAAGGTTATGTTCCAAGAAATTATTTCTTTAATTTGAAACATTAATATATTAGTAAAGATGAATGCGAGAATGTCATGTTTCAAATCTGAGTTAATACCTGGTTGTGCCCAACGAGAAGACAAATTTTGCCTGAAGGTATTTCAACATGAGAGCATGATAGGACACATACTGCAGAGCCATTAGCGAGTGCTTCAGCTTCACTGGGAACTCTAGCCACCTATGATGCATCTTAACGACCTCATAAAACATGATCTGCAATATCTTTTGCTATAATAACAACAACAACAACAATAATCTTGGATTTCATTTTTAAACACCTCAGTTTAAATGTTACATTTCAGCTTGCTAGATTAAAGCTATCATGGAAAAAAAACCCCAATTCTTAGCCACGCAGATGGGGAAAACCAGGAAAAGACTGGAAAACAGTATTTTTTTAATGTATTATCATTGCTAAGATAGCTATTTTCTTCTTTTGCCTGTGTTCTTTCCTTCTATTTTTAGTAGACTTATGTCATCTCATCACATAATGTGTAGTCTTCCTGCTCCCAAGGACCCAATGATAACGTCAATTTGCTGCTTTCCAATTTCCTGGAACTGAGTGACTTGCTGATAAAAGGAAGCAGAAAATTAAATTAAGAGAATCCTATACTGTTAATGAAGTTTGAAAAGAAAAGTAGGGGACAAATAATTATGCCATTTTAAATGTAGGGAAAACCAAGACAGGGAACTGAAGAGACATTTTTATCAGAGACACAGTCTTGTGACCAAATTTGTCATATACTCATACTGGTGTACAACACTAGGAATTAAAAAAAAAAAAAAGGAAAACATGGTAATTTCACCCAGATGGGAAAATTCAATCGGCTCTGATAGGGTGCAAAAATAACAGCTATGCTGAAGAAGGGCTTTGCAACACATCTGCTGTAATTCTGTACCCTCAGAACTCCCCCTTTCATAGAAATGCTTTCCTAGCCTTCAGGGTAAATGCCAGTAAAGGACATGGCATTTTGATAGCATGCCTTTACAGAAGAATAGCTGGAATTTTAAAGAACCAGAGATTCTTAAAATGCTTGTCACATCAGACATTATTTGAAAAATAGAAATCCCTCAAGGAATATTGTGACACAAAAGCAGTCCACTTTAGCACACTGCCTGAGACCTCTGTACACTGAAGGACAATAGAACATTAAGGAGGCTGCTGTCTCTTATCAGGCACCTGCAATACTAGTTCTGTAACCTTGAAAAGTATAATCAAAAGAAACAGTACATCAGTAACCTTGTTGTCAGCATGTATATTGTGAAAAGGGAGGGATGTAAATCCCATTTTTTATCTGAGAATTATTTTTCCCCAGTAAAAGTTTTGCTGCTATCAGAACAGCTGACAATAAAAAAATGCTGAAGAGCTAGTATAGTTCTTTACTATCATTTTCCTCCACCAAGACTGAAACCCTGTTGATTCACAAAAAGTAAAAAAGTCTCAAACTGCTGAAAACACTTTGTAGGTGGAAATTGTGTTTGTATGTTTCAGTGGCAGGATTCATGCCCAGAAAAAGGAAAAAAAAGAGATCATTGCAGCATGTGGCACTTGAGAACAAATTAAATCATAAAGAGAAGCACATACAGAGCATGAATAGTTTTCATTAGTTGTTTTCCCTATAAACAGTGGTACCAGGTCGGACCAGAGGGTCTGTGTGGTCAGTTGATCCTGGCTGGATGCCAGGTGTCCACCAAAGCCATTCTATCATTCCCCCCTCCTTTGCTGGACAGGGGAGAGAGAAATATAACAAAGGCCTTGTGGGTCAAGATAAGGACAGGGAGAGATCATTCACGATTACCGTCACGGGCGAAACAGACTCAGCTCGGGGAAAATTAACTCAATTTATTGCCAAACAACCAGAGTAGGGTAATGAGAAATCAAATCTCACAACACCTTCTCTCCATCCCTCCCTTCTTCCCGGGCACAACTTCACTCCCAGATTCTCTACCTGCCCTCCCCAGCAGCACAGGGGGATGGGGAATGGGGTTTACAATCAGTTCATCACATGGCATTTCTGCCACTTCATCCTCCTCAGGGGCAGGACTCCTCACACCCTTCCCCTGATCCAGCATGGGGTCCTTCCCACGGGAGACAGTCCTCCACAAAATTCTCCAAAATGAGTCATTCCCATGGGCTGCAGTTCTTCACAAACTGCTCCAGCGTGTGTCCCTCCCATGGGCTGCAGTCCTTCAGGAGCACAGACTGCTCCAGCGTGGGTCCCCCACGGGGTCACAAGTCCTGCCAGAAAA
>JANZLQ010000056.1:14618007-14635923 GCA_026212715.1 Elanus axillaris
CCACGGGGTCACAAGTCCTGCCAGAAAACCTGCTCCAGCGTGGGCTCCTCTCTCCACAGATCTGCAGGTCCTGCCAGAAAACCTGCTCCAGCGCTGGCTTCCCACGGGGTCACAGCCTCCTTCAGGCACCCACCTGCTCCGGCGTGGGGTCCTCCACGGGCCTCCTTCTTCACTGACCTTGGTGTCTGCGGAGTTGTTTCTCTTACAAGTTCTCACTCTCTGGCTGCCATTTCTCTCTGTCCCACAACTTTTTTTCCCTTCTTAAAAACGTTGTCCCACAGGCATTACCACTATCATTGATGGGCTCAGCCTTGGCTGGTGGCGGGTCCATCTTAGAGACGGCTGGTATTGGCTCTGTCTGACATGGGGGAAGATTCCAGCAGCTTCTCACTGAAGCCACCCCTGTAACCCATTCCACTACCAAAACCTTGCCACAGAAACCCAATACAGCTACACAGTAACCGAAGGATTAATGAAGAGAAAACAACAAATAGGATTTGTTTAGAAATTCCCCCAAGCAAATTATTTTGATCCAGTTTGCTAAAGGAAGAATGTAACTGGCTTTCCCAAAGCCAAGGGTGAGCTACTAGGACAGAGAATGAATTTTCTGTCTTTCTGACAAAGTACTGGTTTCATGGTCATTGATATAAAATCTGTAACCTACTAGATTATTTGACTAAACCAATTTTTACTTGGTTCAGGTGTAGAAATATCTTTGTCAAACTGGTCAGAACATAAAATACAGTTGGCTTTATTACTTAATATTGCTGCAACATAGCAAATATCTGATTTGGCTCACAGTTAGAAGCACACAGGCATGTGATACCAGGTCCATCATAAATTCTCTCAGGAGAAATATACCCATTCACACTTTTGAAGGAATAAACCCAAGAGAATGAACTTAAATGCTTCAACCTTCTGTGTCACAACGTAGCAACTTTTCTGATTTAGTTGATGGAGTTCTAAACCTGGACTCACATTTGCATTGAACTCCAGGGTTAAAACAGCTGCTGCATTGTCTGAATCAATAGGTGCCTCAGCAAGAAAGGAAGCTAACTGGCTTATTTTTAGGATGGAGAGTTCATCCCCTATGTACAGAATTAGTAGTGCATCAGTCATACAACTGAAACAAGAAAGCTAGCAAAGGTGGTGAGAATTATAGATGGCTTTAGACTTCATTCAAGAATACATAGTCTCTTTTTTCTTATTTTCAACATGAATAAAGCTTAACTTTAAATTCAGAAGGAATCCAGTTTTGGTTAATTATAAAGAATGTAGTAAAGTAATGTTTTAATTAAGTTTTTGCACAGCGAGGTGCAACATGTATATTTTCTTGACATCAGCCAAATAACTGTGGTTGGATTTTCAGCATGTGTTTATATTGCATCTGTCTTGGCCCAAGAGCTACTTCAGCACCAGTAATAAAGTGATGCAGATGGATTGAAAAAAAAAAAAAGTTAACTCCAGACTTCCCTGTGTATATTCTGATATTCATAATAAAGATAACACTGGCAAAGGATTTCAAAGCCAAGAAAAAGTTCAGAAAGTTTATCTGGATTTCATTGGACTGAGAATATCGAAGAGAAAATGGTAAGAAAACACAGAGGGTAATGAGGATCTGATAGAATTTCAGCTATCTAAGAATTCTGGTGAGCAGCACGTTTCCCAGTGACTTACGGTCTGCTGTGTATGCAATTCCTTCATCAAACATCATGGAGAAGAGAAACACATGCAACGTGATTACAATATGAATGAAGTAGTGACAGGTGACCAGCTATACATGAATGTTCTGAAATTATTTTTTTTGTGTGGAATAATATTCTTTTGTCTTTTTAGCTGCAGAACTAAATAGTTTTTGGTTACAATGCTAATATTAATAATTTTTAAAGATTATTTCCATTTGCTATCCCTATGCAGAACTCATAAATGCTTCTCTATTCTAACATGACATTTGAAATAGTAGGTCTGAAATTTTAAAAGTCAGAAAAGGAGGACAGACAGGAAGGAACATTTCCTGCTCAACTGTACTTCATCCTCCTATGCATATGTGTTATGATATAATCTTTAATTACACAATCACATACAGTTTTTCTCTCAGGAGACCTCTGGCTTATAGAGTGAATAACAGTTATCCAACATTTCTTTTTATCCTGTTCACTATGTGGTTTAGCCTCAAGCTTTATTTATGTTGCATCATCCAAAATCTTGACTGACTGCAGAATTATTCATTTACTTTTCCTGGGAATTTCTCTGGTTCTCTTATCACACTGGCCAATTTCTTCATGCTCCTAAACCTATGTTTATTTTCCCTTTGAAAGTGTATTATCAGTGTCCCATTTTTGCAGCTATGGAACTCAAGTGCAAAGAGATTAAGGCCAAATTTACTCTGTCTATTTTTTGGGTGCTAAAGCCAAGACATGAAGAATGATATTTTTAAAGAATACCTCATTTTTTGAAAGCAATTTGAACAAAATTGCAGTGCTTACTAACTTTTTTTGCAGTCTCTCACAAAGATTAGATGTCTCATTGGATATGTAATTGTATCATATAAAACCTGAGTGGATTCAGCTTCATCAATGCTCTTTCTTTTCCCAAAATTCTACTTCTCTTAGTTCTCAGTTTCTAATAATTTCTAAAAGAAATTATTTTTCCCCATGTTCCTCCTCTGTATGTGTCTTTCCCAGCACACTGTCTCCTCTGCATCTTTCTGAAGTCCAGATATTTGTTTTCTATAGCCCCTTTTATAGCCCCTGTATTTCCCTAACCTTGCAACTCCTTCCTTGATTTTATCTTTCTGCAAATACTCTCAAAATTTCAACCTGCCTCTCCATGCTTGTCACTTTTCTGCATTCAAGATAGGCAGCTTACTATTCTTTTGCACTGTGTGGGAGCCAGCTGAAAGGTACTTGAGGATAGGAGAATCCAACATTTTGCTTTCAGCTCCAGGGTCCTGTGTCACATAATTTGGCAATTAGCTGGAGCAATCATAACGAAGTCCTATTTCATCCTTACATCTTTGGGCAACAGTATGCTCAGTACAGGTGGAATCATGGAAACCTTCACTGACCACGTGCAAACGTCTGAAAGGGTTATAATTCAATTGCTATAAAGTGAATTTTTCAGAGACAGAAAATAGTAGATCTCACATCAAGGCCACTGCCTAAATAAGTTTTAGATTTCTGCTCTTGAAGATACAAGTATGGAGCTTCTCAGTGCAAAAATTTTTAAGACTGATAAGTGCCAAAATCTCATTCTCAGAAGAGGCTGTGCTGTTGTAGCTGAAATCTTCCTCAGACAGTTCCTCCTGAGAAAGACAAATGAAAGTCTGACAAGAGATATACAGTTGCTTCAAATCCAAACCTAACAGTGAGCAATACCTCAGATGATAGTTTTATGACACTAGTAGACTATAAAAATAATTCATTTTTTTTCCTATTATGCATACTCAGTCCTCATCATAGCAACTAGTACATTTTAATCAGTTATGGAGCTCTGCAGTCAAAGAATTCAAGAAACTGTTTTAGTATAAAGTAAAAAAATGTTTCTAAGGGTAAATTTCACCAAAACAATTTATTTAGATCCATAGTAGATTTATCTCAAGCAAGTAATAATTTCATTCTTATTATCGTTACAATGATTTAATTTTAATTTTCTCATCCTGCTGTTCTGATCATTATTAATTCTTCTGTCTGGCTTTGGTGTTCAAAATCAAAATTGGAATCAAAATGGCCTTTTCCCCTCTTTGCTATTGCTTTTGGCTCTGATGTTCTTGTCTTTTTCTTTCCTTCTCCTCCTGATTCTTTCTGGATCTTGGAAAGATGCATAGTACTTTCCATCACTAAAAGTAATTTATATTTTAATTAATATCTAGGATTAGGTGAGGTGATAAGTAGTAGAATGAGTCAGAAACTGAACTTCCAGGAATCTGTCAAATAGACATATAGATGTTCCGATGAGCAGAAGCCAAACAAAATCAAAGGATTTGCATAATCATTTTACCAGTAATATCAACTAGCTTTAAAAATTTGAATTTCTGGTGTTTGGCCACTTCTGACCCTCCCTCAATATACGGTAGTGTTATTATATGCTTATCATATGGTTATAAGAAATAGCTAAATACTAGTTTGCAAATCAGACTTTCTCTGAAAGTACTTATTCATACTGATTTAAAGGTGCTAAGAGTGTAATACATTGTATTTTGGAGTAATAAGTGCACATTTGCAGGGTACTAGTCTTCCTGGTTTTGCTTGCACAAATGGTGTTCACATTCAACATAAATAAAAAATAATACGTAGTTGAAGATAACGTTGTAGCAAGAAATGAACTAGCTGAAAATGCAGCAATATAAATACTTGGAAAGAAATTGAGAGCGACATGATAACAAATCCATTGTTTTGAGATAGATGCTAAGAATTTTTTATACTACAGGGGACTGATAAAACCAAATTGCATTAGATGCAAAAAATAAATAATGCTCATTAACAGGCATTGTTTGAAGCATTTTGATATCATCAGTTAACTTTTGACATAGATGGAGAAGTATGCATAGATGAGGATGGAAGTAACACTTCCAAACAAGTAGAGGCACAAAGGAATTTGAGATGATATCCCTAATGAAACCCAGAGCTGCAGCACTGTGTGAAAATGAAAGCTTGGGCCAAGAATCAAAGAGAAACTCAAAATGCTTCAGAAGGCTTTTTATAGTCTAGGATCAAGGAGGTTTCAGCTTTTAGTGTGCAAAGGGCTAATAATTATCTGCTAATCTATGTGCAGCATTTATATTGTTTTCCTTGTCATTTCTAACAGTCTATCAAAGCCTCCAAGAAAGGGTTTGCATCTTGGAAATCAGATGTGGCTATGGTTCCAGTGTATGTAACACCACATTGGCTTATATGATGTTTGGGAGGATGTGGAATGCTTTTAGGACTGTCTAAAGGTTAAAGACTTTAAATGCTGCTACTCACTTCAGTCACATTCTAGGAACAGAGGGTAGACAGAGAGCAGAACAGAAGCACCTGGAGCATATTTGCCCTAAAATGAGACTCCAGCAAGCAGCTAAATAGACCCCAGATTTATAGAATTTGCTTTTGACTTTGTCCTAAACTTTTAAATAAACTTCCAGAATAGCCAAGATGGCAGAATTCAGGGAACTTTAAAATGTACTTTGAAATACAATGTTTTTATTTGTGCATATCTGAATAGTGTGTTATAATGGAAGTTTCTGTTTTTTTATATCTTTTAAATCTTTTCATATATTTCAGTCCAATAGATACTTGTTATGTCCTTAAATACACAAATTTCTCTAAAGTAGGTTGAAATTTTGACCTAAAAGAAACTGATATTTTCCTGTTTATTTCTGTGGTACAGGGCCCTGTCTCCAGTTTTAAGTTTTTATAGTAATCCTCAAAGCTAAGCAAATAGCTTTCAATCAATAATCAGTTTCTGCTTTTAAATTTCCTACAGCGAGATACTAAATATATTTAACATACTTGCAATTATAAAACACATGTTGATTTCTTTACCAAATACCTTGAAATTACATAACATCTAATGTCCCCAAACAATCAGATATTTAGCTTGCACTGTAACACACACATATGCGCACACACACATACAGTATCTGTGAGATATCGGATATGTATATATGAGAAGTAATTTGTGTGGACATAGTTTATGACACTAATATCAGCCCCAGTTCTGCAATTCAGTAACATACTTTTGTTTACTCAAAGAGGCATGACAGTTTTCAAGAGTGGAAACCATCCATCTGCAGTCCTCGTAAAAAACTGAAACTGTGTATTTAACTTTATAATATTTGCTATGTATGCACAGCTAAAAGCATCTAGTGAATGAGCACAGAAAACTCTCACATTACTATAAACACAGAATTGGTTGTGAATTTCAAAGCTCATAATCACACTTTCAAACTTGTTTTCCAAGGATGAACTGTACAGTTGTTTCGAGTTCAAATGATGCTAAGTGCCTAAATATCACCTTATGTTATTGTTACCACCTTAGTTTACATCATCAGTGTTATTATGAAGCTTAGTTGTGAATTTTCTGAAGAATCTCTGCTGGTAGAGTATAAGCACTCAAACATGTGAAGGAAAATATAGAGGAAAAAGCTATGAGAAGGGGGGAAACAGTCAGTCATTTGGATTATGAACCTGTGGGATACGTGTAGAACCAAATACAGTAAGTTTTCAGTGTTAGTTTTTCAGCCCACATAGAATAAGCATCCATGTTCTTGTACTGTCAATTCTGAAGGCAGAGGCTTAAGTTATTTACCTTAATGTTAATTTCTAACTAGTGGGTTTTGTGGTTGATCACTTCAGATTATTCTTGGCAACTGTTTTGTTATACATGCAAAAAACCCCTTGGGATTTCTTTGTGGCACTTCAATGAGATTTATATATCCACATAAAATGATAACATCAAAAAATTAAAATATCATCCAATTTGTTCGTGAGCCTGATTTTCTACATAAATGACTGCAAACATAATATAGGTATGTATTTGTGGGTAAATAAGATTAAGTGTATTGGAAGACCCTAGTATCTTTCAAACAGAAAAATCAATTTGGAGAGCAAATTTCACACTGGGATAGAGTAGTAAAAGATCCATGAATTTTCATGAAAACAGGTTACCAGGCAGAAAAGGGAGGGCCTACATTAATTCCCCTCCTACAGTAAAAAAATTGTGATCTATACTGTTCATAGACGTTAAAGAAGTTATATTGGAAGAGGGAAGGAGGGGCAGAGTTAGGGAAGGAGTGAGTGAGGTAGGAAGAGAATGAGAAAGTAGAGAGGCTATGAACATCTTGCTTTCTTCAGAATTTATGAGTTATGATACATGAACTTATTAGACACCAAAAAATCTGGGAGGGAGTAACCTTGACTGAGAACTGGATTGTCTACTCTTTAAAAGGGGATGAATATTTTTTTTCAGACCATGAAATTATATATACTTTCTTCTTGTGGCTTCTCTGCCTTCTCGTAATGGTTGAGCTCACATTTATTTTAAGTCAGTTTAAATGTCAATCAATCATGAAACACAAATTCACTGGAAACATTCAGACAGATATATGAATTTCTAATGCCTTTCACATTTGTCATGCCATTCCATCTTAACCTGGCTTGTCAATTATTTACTTTCAGATTTTACAGCCATATTCAGAGACAGATTGTAGAACTCACAAGGTGAAATGTGGCCTCTGCTTAGGTCTATTGGATATTACCAGTAACTTCAAAGATGGAATTTACCCATATTGTTCATATTCACATTATGGAATGTCACATTTACTGGATGAAATACCACATGTACTGGCATTGATTTTCTGTTCAAATCACAAGTGGTATGGTATGTTCTGTTGGCCAAAGAATTCTTATCCAAATAAGACCACATAAGCTGTTGCTGCTGAACAATTAAAAGAGAGATTAAGCCCCAAATATTTTATCAGAAAAAAATAAGCCATATATATTATGGTACTTTTTGTGATCAAAGTAATAATTTGTTTTACAAGGCAAGCTTTTTTCTAAATTTTGTTTCTGTAGACCCCACATGTAACAAGGCACCTAAGTAATTTCACATGGTCTGTGATATATCAGGTTGGCATGATGAAAGTCCCCATCTTCAATTCATTAATTAAACTGCTAAGACTTTTATGAATATTGATGTGATTTTGGCAGTGTGATGCAGAGACTCTGTAGTGTGGTAATAAACTGGGACCAATTTCTTGTTAGCTTGATGGAGCAATGTTATAGTCATAGATAGGCCCCTCTTACAAAACAAAACCTGTTAAAGCATGGACTATGCTTAGGTCCCAGCTGGAAACAGGGCCAGAAGCATAGATACCAAAGGAATTAAATTTCCAGAAAGACTCTCTGGAAAGAGAAGAAAAGCATGATGTCATTGCTGACTTGAGAAAAATGAACACAAAATGATACTACCCAAAGAGTATTTGATATTGCCCAGAGTCTCCCATTTCCTAGGGTCTGCAGAAAATTGGGGAAAGACAGACGGATTTAAAGATGTGATTGTCCTAAAATGTGTTTTCTATTAAATGCCTTCCAAAGATAGTTTGTTACACATATTGCTTAAGGCACTAAAAAAAATGTTGATGCCACATAGTGGGAAGTGTGGGAAATTTCATCACATAAATAATAAGGCAGGGTAAGGGCAAGAAAGACATGAGTCATGGTCACTTTAGTGACGATTTACTCTTTTTGAAGCAATAAAAAAGGTCCCCTAAATCCCTTTGAATCTTAGAAAAGGAGAAAAACAGAATTTCAGACTTGATTTATTTATAACTAAAAGTTAAACCTGTTGTATTTATGTACAAAACATCTCCTGCATTAGGATAAGCAATTATCCTAATAATCACAGTGCTGAAGAAATTGAGAGAAGAAAGTGATCCCATGTCATGTTCTATTAATAAAAGCAAGAATATGTGCTCAGTTTGCTACAGGAAGACAAGCTGTTCATATGGCACTGTGCTAGTTCGTTCTTTCTGGGGTAGGGAAGAGGTCAACTAATTGTCCTACTTTTTGTCACCCAGCAAGTTTTTGGTGCAAAAGAAATTAACTTTTTCAAAAATACGTGTTAGGTAATAGTTTTGCATACAGCAATCCCTTGTAGAACTAGGAATATAAAGGAATGAGAAGTCTTCATCACAAGCTAAAAGTGTGTGCTACATGAATAGGAAATGCCACTTTTTAATTAACAGTAAATGAAGCATTTAGTTTGAAGGATGAGTAGTGTACTGGGTCTTGAAGCAAAGAAGCATGCACAGGTTGGGCTTGGTACTGAAACTCAGCAGGGTCCAAACATACCCTAAAATGCAACTGTTGTGGCAGAGGCACAGAACTGCTGCAAGAAACCATCAGTTTTACAGCCTCTGCCTCACCTTCCCTCCCATGCAGCACCTGTATTTCTGCCTCTTGCCATGTCCTCTACTTATACTAAAGGGAGCAGGTAATGTAGGCACCACACACAGCCAAGTGATTAAGGTTTTATCAGTTATAGTGCCAGAATAATTCCATAGATATTAGAGATAATCTTTGATATTACTCTTACTGCGAGTAGGTAGATACTCAGAGCTGTTAAACAGTAGGGCATGTTCCAGTACTGTAAGTGTTGTATGCTGATGATTAAACATGTAAAAAGTGCCTTAACCTTGATACGCAGAATATGCCCCTCAGTATAAAATAAACTAAATAATACAAACCACAGTATTATATATAGTTATTTAATGTTTAGAAAAAAAAACAAACCAGAAAAAATTTACACTTTACTCTCTGATTGAGTTGGATAAGCATAAATAGCTTCTCCAATTACATCTTCTTATACCTATGTAATAATTTCCAATTTGCATCTGGTACTTACTTCCCATCTTGCCATACAGCAACTTTATTGACAGTCAGTGTTCATTCAGGAGGAAGAGACTGACATGAAAGTAATAAATTTTTTTAATCCTCTGAGCTATGTTCCCTGTTTAATGTCTCATTCTTTAAACACATTCAATAGTCAAATAATCAAATCTATATATATAGGTTCCTTCCATAACAGACTTAATTTAGAACTGCTAATAGGACTAGGTTCTGATGTTTTTAGTAGGTAAAAATGAAATAAATTTAAAGTGAAGTCATAGCTTCAAGAACTGAGAAGTAGAAAATACCACGTAAACACAAAGAGGTGCTTGTGCACTAACTGTTGACATGCCTAATATTCAAATGCTTCTTCCTTCCTATTGCCCAAATGAATAATGTCATGAAAGGAAAACCACAGAGGAATCATATTTTGTCACGACACCATCATAACACTTGATAAGTAACTATTGATTGGCTTTAATCTGTTTCTTTAAAATGTACCTTTTTAAAGGGCACCTACTAATCCCAAAAGCAGGCATATTTACTCCCCAAGTAAGGGATTAATATACTAATTTCTTGCTCGCAAAGCACATTTTCCAAAAATACTAGATGTCAAGAGGTGTAATGCAAGATTTACTGGCATTGTTTCTTAGGATGACTGTTTTTTTAACTAGTATTTTACACAATTTTGGTTAAATGAGTAAGAAATGATTCACTAAAGATATATTTTGTACTGACAAGACATGATAGTAGTATGTGTTTGTTATACTGCAAGAGAACTCAGTCTCAGCTAGGGTTATACTGTGCTCTGCTCTCCAAAGTATTCCAGTGTAAAAATTGATCAACTGTCTGTAATAATGGGTCAAATTCTTCTCTTATCTCAATTTCACAGACCATCTATGGTTTTTCATATAGACTGTTCAGGCATATAGAAACAACGTGTTCTACTGTATGCTCTGAAAGAGTACTACAGTCTTAAACATGTTTAATAAATATATTGCCCCTTTGAGCTTCAGAGGCCAAATTCTTAGGGGCCAGATGCACTGTGCTCCTAATTTATCTTAGAAAAAAATCCCCTCATTCTTGCCCCACTATGGTCTATCCAGTATCAGCAAGAGTGTGTTCAGTGTATCAGTTTTTTAACTTTGCCATCTTGCTGAAAAAGGAATGGTGCTAGATCCATAAATGTACTTAGGAATATAAATGCTTTTGGAAACAGTAGCAACTAAATGCTGTAATAACTTTTTGGTACCTTTGGTACCTTTACCTGTTATGCTATATTTTCACACGTTATGTTTACCTTAATGAGATTATTGATCTTGGTTGGCTGTCGAGCCAATCTGTTAAAAAGACAGTGCAGCAAATGGGAATGTTCTTCTTGACACAGTAAAGAATCTGCTGCCTTTTGTAAAAAATTGTTTATATGGTCTTCAATAATATAGTGAGGATGAATACTGCAAATAGCAGTGCAAATGGCAGGATACAGGATTTCCTGAGCTGGTCAACTAGTAAGGCTCTGTGGGCAAGTATAACAAACATCAAAGTTGCATTCCCCTCTAATTCAGACAATGGAAAAAAAAAACAATTTTCAAGTTAAATGGCCTGAATATTAATTTTGTCATCTTTTTTTTTTTTTTCTGAGAGAAGGGTCATCAAGATTGTTTCTAGTGTTGTAATGAAATCTGCAGGAAAATTCAACTTGTAAAAACCCAGGCAAGACTTGGAAATGTTTTCTACCTAAAACTTTTCCATTGAAACAGATGAATCAGCAAGCCCCATAATTGAAATAACTTCTTGCCCTCTAGAGAGAAGGTGATTCCTACAGGTCAAAACAGAGGTTACTGGTAGGTCAGCTGAGATAGCCATTACTGCAGCTATCTGCACAGTGTTTAGGCTTTAAGTAAACCAGAGATGTTATAATGTGGAACTGCTGGTTCTTGGTTGAGTTTCCTAAGGTCATTAAGAAAAAGAGAGCTTATTAATCTTGAAATCATTAAGGAAAAAACATTAGACCCTGTCTCTAAACAGATGTTGTATTGGCTTAAGTAAAACTGGTTTTGATACTTTTCTAGTTATAGTATAACAAAGCTGTTTAGACACCAATGCCATTCGAAGACAGCATTCAACTGCTATCTCGAACCAGTCACTGTTATTTTGTATATCTATCATATTTCACTTGATATTTTCATTAGCATACTGTATTCAAGACAATAATATTTTTCACATATGAAATTAATTCATTAAAAGCATGAATATTTACATTATGATGAGAATAAATGGCCACTAAAATCAAAGTATGATTGGTCGACTAGAACTTCTATATGTGTTGTACAGTCTAGTGGGAATGCTCTTGAAAACCAAAGCTAATACTTTCTTTCCATGTATTTTAAAACCTGAAAATATATTCATTCAATGAATATTTTTGGCATACCCTCCTTCAGTAAAATTATTTGCCTATAGTGCTATAAAGGGAACTGAAAATTGAAGAAAGTTGTTGATTTTTTGTTTTATTTTCAGGCTTAGCTGTGAAAAACAGGCAATAAAATTATTTATTTTATGTAAAAGCTACAGCTGTGAATTGTCTTCTACTAGAAATTAATCTTTTGTAAGTTCTGAGAACTTAGTACTTTTTTTTTAATGTGAAAAGTGGTCACACCTTAACTTCAGATGAAATAGATACACTACCTGCTTTCTGAATTTCATGAAAGAAAACACAAGTATGCTCCCAGACAGGAGCTGCACTATACTCTAAAGAGTGCCTGACCTGGACATTTGGGGAATCACAGCTCCAGGAGAAATGGGAGCATGCCCCAGCATGTAAGTAAAGATTCAACCTAGAAGAAGAATGTGGATATGTATGTTTATTCTGAAGCTTAACTTACCTCAGTGCTCAATACTTTTCCAACCTAGACAGATCTATGCTCCAGTTATCATGTGTTATGGCTAACAAAGACTCTGCTGCTTTTCAAAGCTGGCTTTTCTATTTTGGTGAGTTATCAGAATTGTATTTTATACAGCAACTGTCAGCTTCAGTTGGCTTGAGCTGCTTGCTTTTTTATTATATATCATAGGTACTGCTGTCAACCAAATACAAAATAACAGCCATCAAGAATCAATAACACTATCAGGACCCTTGAAACCACCCACTTTGGTTCTCAACTATTTTAATGTTAAGCTGCAGAACTGCCTGTATCTTGTTTAGGGAACGTGGTGTTTCTTCATGGGGAATGGCTTTCTGACTATTAGCTGTCCTCTCTTTCCTTAATCAGATAAACTGGTCTGAAACACAACACTTTTCACAGATGTCGCTACCTTTTACTTTCAAGAGTTTCTGCACAGCACAGGGCCATTTTTCATGTTAAAAGAATAGAAAATTTGACTGACGTGTTTTCCTTTATAACCATTCACAGAACAGATCCAAGGGGAAAGGAGGTAAAATATCTACAAAATGAATGTAAAAATCACCCCACCCCCTGCCCCCAATTCAAAAGTGTGTGAATAAAAAGATGAAAGGTCTCTTAGTTAATTTCAATTACTTCTAGCTTAATCTCAGAAGTCACAGGAAATTATTCAGGAAAGTCAGTTTTATGCTTAGGAGAAGCTGCTGTACACTTATTAAAATGTCATGTCTCTCTCTTTCCCCCTTCCCTCCTCTCTTCCCATTCCTCATCCTGCCAGTTACATCCTTGAAATTGGAGGAAACTTTCCTCACTCAGAAGAACTAACATCTCTGCTGAAGTAAGTAAGAACAAATCTCTTAATCACAAGGTTAATGAAAATAGGATTCTTGGGAAACTGCTGGGATGAATTATTCTCAGTAATGCCACTCTTATGAATCAGTTTATGATACATGTTCTGTTCTAGAGAAATACCTCACTTCTGGCTGTATGACTCGAATAATAGTATTACAGTTAGAAATTGTGATTGTGATTCTCCTTCATTAACACCATCACGCCTTCACTGATATATGTATATATATCTCACATTTTATTTCTATTTCACAAGGTCACTTTTCCAGTAAAAGGTCTTGTAGTCAAACAAGTATTTTCTATGAACATAGAAAGAATGCAAAAGAGACATACTGAGGAGTGCATATATTAGTTAGTACAAAATTAAGAACTCTGATTTTAAAGGGTCTGTCAAAAGATGTGGTAATGCCTAGAACAAAGTAACTTTGTCAAGCTTTTTGGATTTCACCCCACTTAAAAAAAAAAGGAAAACAAACCAAAACAGATATACTCAAAGCATAAAACCTTCTGTATCTTATGCTTATCCAGAGTAATTCACAAGCTCTAACTGGACTCTCCCAGAACATTACAAACTATATTTGTATTACAACTATAACACAACTAAAATATTACAATGGAAAAGTCATAAAAATACTCCATTATAATTTTGTAAGTCTATGCTTCTTTCTTGTGGATTAAATTGTGATTGTTCATTGATGTGATCAGTCAAATATGTATGGGAGGATGAATATATATGCTCACACAGCACTCACCAGAGCTGCACAGGGAACTCCATAGGCAAGCTCTGCTTAGTCTCTGTTACCTGAACCTGAATGTCACTTAAAGAAAATTTCACCAAGGGTATTCCATCAGCTCAGTTATGATACAGCTTTGTTCCATCTGTATCAGTGATTATATTAGGATTATCAGTCCTTTGTTGTTATATTAATGGACAAATATAAAAATTAGGTATGATATTTCCTGGGACAGAAGTACCGTTCTGACTGTACAGTGAATGTTGATTTGATTTGAAAAAGGACCGAACTCATCAGGGAAACTGAGAAATCTGAATGCTAGTATGTGGGCAAGAAGTTCTATTTTAACATAAAACATCACAGAAATATTCTTTCTCTCAAACTCTGGTACTTCATATGCATGGGCTAAGAGTAACATATTCCTCAGGATCTTCCAAAGGAAGGCCAGTATAACTGGGGGATTTTTAAAATTGTTCTCATTAATTTCGCTGACCAACAAAAAAAGAATATAACCCTGTTCTTAATGGTGGCGGTCACTAGTAACTGCCAAAAACCTGAAACCATTATTAGCCTTCAGATATGTTCATATCATACTGCTTGAGTTTTTGTTACTTCACAGTTTTTAAACTGTTATTTCTGCACCATGGTGAACCATAAAATTAATTAAGAAAAATAGGTTTACATCTGTCAGAGGGCTTATATTTTCCATCTAGGCTTTCAATGGAAAAAATAGATGGTTACACTTCTGTCTCCCCGCTCCCCCAAAGTGGAAACAATGGATGTTAAAAGCTGTATGGTAGTGCTATTAGATCTGATTTAGCAAAGTGCTCTGTGTATATGTATCAAATCTCTGGAACAGAAGGGTATGCAGGGGTCTCATTTGGGTATCCAAACACCCAGTTACATGGAATTAGAGGACACCTGAAACATATATAAGTTCCTTAACCTACATAATTAATTTCCTTTCTGTAAAACTTGGTTATTCTGTTCCTCAGGCTCCTAAAGTATTCTATAATGAAGATCTGAAACATCAGGAAAAATATTGAGGTTCTCTGATAGGTTATTCTGTACATGTACAAACCAGTATTAAATAAATTATTAGGAAAGCCACTATAGTATTACTTTTAAAAGTTAAGAACCGGTAATACATTCAGAAGAGTAGTATGAGCTCTATGAATGTACTTTGATGGAGTTGCTTTGATAGATCATTTTTCTGAAGTTAAAAAGGACACCAAACAAACAGGCTTTGGTTAGATTTATCTCTAGCATAATTGCCCCGAAATTAGTGGTTTGTTTATAGATGCAGGGCCAGATTCCTTGTTGATGCAAACCCTGTACACACCTTTTGAAGTCACTGGGGCTGTTTGGATGCAAGTTGCACGGAGCTTGAACTATATGTAGTTTTGTGCATAGGATTATCGGTGGTGATAGTCAGATGCTGCTTATGAACTGTGAAAATGCTACACCTGGAGGACATAAGGAGAATTGCAGCACCTTTTTATAACGCGTAACTGATGGCTTGTGAAAAATGGCTAAGCAACTTCTAGAACTTCTGTTAAGTTAATGATATCTTTGCAATAATTGAGATCTTTATTGATATACTATTTAAACTATTTCTTTAATAAAAAATATTAAGTGCAACCATGAAACTGTTCTCCAAAAGAAAATGAAACTTTGAGAAAACTGCTCAGTCTCTGGTGAAAGGAAACTAAGTTGAATATACAGTATGAGATATAGACAGTATAAATCTTGTTTGAAGAGAGACAAAGTATAGTTCTATTTTATTGTTCTGCTAAACACAGTGTTTACTAAGTTTACACAGTTTCCATACCCTTTCTAAAACTGAATGGCATGACACTGATTTAATGTCACTTGCTGTCCTTCAGAAACTACTGAATAAAATGAATTATCTTTGATATCCCTTCAGTATAAATTTTCCGAAATTAAGTAGCAGGCATGGAAAGATGTAATGAGATCATATGACACTGTAAAATTAGAAAAAATAACTAATGTCTGCATAAATGTTCTTATCTGTACAAATGAAGCACTAAGTTGGTTCTCTCACCAGAATGAAAATTCCTTGAAGGCTGCCTTCATGTCAGGTCCCGGCAGATGGATCACTAAGATACATGAATAGAAACGGATATGGCTAACAGAGTAAAAAGCCCATGTTAAGTGAAATAATTCTTCTGTTATACTGTAACAACTGACTTCCATGTGCAGGAAGAGGTCCTATCTGGATGACGCAGAGGGAAGGTTCAATACCAGCTCCCCCGTGGTTTTGCTGTAGAGGCAGTCTCTACACTGACCGAGTGGCAATGTGCATACATCCGCTGACCTGGGCTGCCCTGCTTCTCTTCTGAGGATTTCATCCTATGATTTGCAATTTTGTACCATGAAAGTTTCCTCTGTCTTTTGGATTTCGTGAAGAAACACATCTCCAGCCTCTCTGTTTTGTCAGGGCCCTGTCTCCAGCCCCCGATAGCCCTGCCCTACCCAGCCACGGGCCCTGCCACGTCGGGCCCACCTGTGGGCTGACATCCTGCCTTGGCCTTGGCCTGTCCCCATCTGAGGTGCCCAATACCTGGGGCTGGGGTCACTGCCAGCTGCCCTGCTCCTGTCAGGGGCAGTGGGACGGGCCTGGCCTACGAGGCCCTGCCCAGCCTGCCGGGTACCACCATGGGCCCCAGCTCCCTGTCCCTGGGGCAGCAGCCGGCCTGCTGTGCCCGGGCAGTGCCTGCCTGTGGTAACACTGCTGGCTCCAGCTCCTCGGTAACCTGAAGGAGAGCTGCGTAGAGGTATGGAGCTCACTCGCCTTTCTTCTGTGTTACTGGCACCGGTGTGGCCTCCAGTGCCCAGACTGGCCGCCTCTGCAGCTGCCAAGGGCAGGGAGCACCTTCACTGCATAAGCAGCTAAAGGCTTACCTTGCAACAGTTTGTAACTTGCAACTCTTGGAGAGACTGTGGCCATTTAAGTGTGTGAAAATTACATGTAAATACCACTAGAATAACAGAGTAGCATGGATCATTTTACTGATAAAGGAAATTAATGTAAACCTTGTGACTTGGTTCACAATGTACAAATGGCATTCCTTTTGAATGGGAAGAACAGTTATTACCTGTCTTTTGTTAGGTTGTATAAGCCCTGGTCATTTCCCGGTGAAACAAAAGATGAGCCCAGGAAATGGAATCATCGCAATTCACCTTCATCTCTTTCTGTGACAGCTCCCATGGATTTTGGTAAGAGGAATACAGAGGCAGGTTTTTTGTTGTTGTTGTTGTTTTTTATATTTATACATACAAATTTGCAAACCAAAAGAAATGAAGGGCAAGTTAAATGCTGCACATAAAAATAAGTACATTGAACAGAACTAGGCAGGGAACATTAGCAAAAATGTCCATAAGGTTTAGGAATGGGGAAAATGCAGAATAAATTTGTTTGAGTGAGAATTATATTTTAGCTCTGAATGTAGACAATTATCTTTGGACCCTCTTCTTGTATGTTTATGTTCATGAATGTTTCCCTGGGATAGAACAAAGTTGTAATGTGAAATCTACAAAAGTACTGTTAGCTGATAAATGAAAAGGCAGCTTTTCTTTTACTGCACCATTAACATTGCCTTTTATTTTTTGGTAATTTTGACCATGTGCCAATATTCATTGCCAATGTGTGAAAGCTCAGGCTCACAAGGAGAGCAGCATTATCTTCCACTGCCTTTTACGTAACATTTTCATCAGAGGTCAGAATAAGTTAATTGAACTGTGCTCAGTCATGAACAGTGCTTGTGAAGTAGTATTTTTGTAGCTACTCCCATGATGATGTCATCATTGTAAATACTACTTTATAAACCGGTCGTGGTTTAATGCCAGCCAGCAACTAAACACCACACAGATGCTCACCCTGTTCCCCCCCCCGCCAGCAGGATGGGGGAGAAAATCAGGAAAAGAAGTAAAACTTGTGGGTTGAGATAAGAACAGTTTAATAAATCAGAAAAGAAGAAAGTAATTATAATGATAACAACACTAATAAAATGACAACAGTAATAGTAAAAGGATTGGAATGTA
>JANZLQ010000056.1:14636023-14662686 GCA_026212715.1 Elanus axillaris
GCTGTGTTCCCTCCCAACTTCTTGTGCCCCTCCAGCCTTCTCGCTGGCTGGGCATGAGAAGCTGAAAAATCCTTGACATAATATAAATATTACTTAGCAGCAACTGAAAACATCAGTGTGTTATCAACATTCTTCTCATACTGAACCCAAAACACAGTACTGTACCAGCTACTAGGAAGAGACTTAACTCTATCCCAGCTGAAACCAGGACAAAACCTCAACCTGCAAACTGAAATTGATAGAGATCAGAATGGTCAGAATACATCCTGTATGATAGGCAATAATCAATACAAACACAGCACCATATGAGCTTCTATGAATAAAATTAACTTCATCCTGGCCAGACCCACTACACTCCTCTGTCAAGTCTCATGGGAAAATTCAATCATAGAAGGACTCAATTTTCTACATAAATATTGTATTGTGTAATTAAAAATCTGCTAAAGAACCACTAAATACTTCTCACTGGCATGTTCTTTGGAAAGAGAGGAAAAATAATTGGATTGTTGATAGATCTCTGGAGAATTATTTCAAATCCATGTCTGCTTTTGTATTTGTAATGTGGGAGTTGAGAATGAAAGGTGGAATTTGAAGTAACAGGTGATCTTCTCTTAATTAGATACTCTTGTATCTAGAGTGATCAAAAATTATGTGTCAGACAGTAATGTTATTTTATATTTGAGTTTAGTGACAGAGACAGAACCATTGATTCAAATGAAGGCTAATCTCAGAGATGTTGGAAGATGGATTGACTGTTATTCTAAATCTGAAGTATTTGGTAATTTGTAAACCAGAGACTTCTCCAGGTAGATTTCAACACATATTCATGGGCACAGTGAGAAAATTTTCTCTGCACAAGTTGTCCTATAAGTATCCTCTCTTTTATATTCTTGGTTAGCAGCTGCTACTGGTCACTTTTAGAGAGGAAAGTGGATTAGATAGTTAGATAGATGGATTAGATAGATGGTTTGCTCTAGTGTGGCCGTATCTTTTGAAAGCAGAAATGTGTGTGGAGAAATATCTTCAAATGAATTGGAGGTGATACTGCTATCTCTTTTCTGTCCTGTATGAATCTGTTACTATTTATCATTGTTCACTGAATTGTGCAAACTTGCAGAAGGTTAATGGAAAAGTGAGAAGCACATTGACACTACAAAATGAAACATGATGCAAAGATCTCCAGGTAAGCAGAAACCGGGCCAAAAATACTTATCCGTGTGGCAATACTTTGTATAAAAATATCAGCAAAACCCAGGGAGAATGAGAAAGCCTCCTACAACTTGGGGGGAAAGTTAGTCTCCAATGGCAATAATACAGTAGATTGTAAACTGTAATCTTAAAATTAATAAATAAACCCTTTAATGCTGTCTTGCATCTGCAAACTTATTGCACAAAAAATAGAGTAAGAGATCTTAAGCTGAAAATTCCCCAAATCAGTATAATGGTTTGCTCTTGTTGGTTCCTCTGGTAGACTTTCCTGAGCTTAGAAAAATAAAGCAAAGCTTCTTTCTTTATATTATTACTAAAGTAGTAAATGCAATGCTATTTTTTTTTTCAAGTGTTTGTGAGTGAAAAGCTACTTTTACATCTTTGTATTTTGCAAGAAGGCTTAACATTTTCTTTATGGCAAGAGTTAAATTACATAGTAGAGGTATGCTACCTGTTTGGCTACCTATTACCTACACCCATTTGACCTTTAACTCTCCAGGTATTTCTGTGAAAAAAAGAGCAGTAGGGGATGGGTGTGCACAGTTACAGGGGATGTTATTGTGAAGCCAAACAGAGCCCAAAGAAACTCAAGGATTTAAGAGAACTTCCAAATGACAGGGCCTCACAGAGATCAAAGAAGGATGGTTAGCCAGTTAGAAAATACAACAGCTTAAGCTAAAGCCCTGGCAGTGCAAAACTGTTGAGATGTGCAAAACTTACCTGCCAACATTTGAAATGGAGGCAAATTACAAGTTGATAGGGTTACAGAAAAACTTGTTAACTTCAAAACTCTTCCACTGATGATTGTAAATCTTCAATAGATTTACATATATTTATCTTCAAAGGAAGGAAGCCTGCAAGGTGGTCTGAAATACTAAAGCTTAGCCAAATGATAAGCATTTCAGTATTTCCCTTTCTTGTAAGCTGCTTCTCATAGAAAAGTGATTACTCATGCGAGTTGAAGAAGCAAATAAGGTGAATGGTTAGTCCAGAAGATTATGTGTGATTTAAAAGCCTGGTTTGTTAGTGAAATGAATAAAAGAAACTATGTGGTCAGCATATGTTGTGTCCTCTCTGTATTGAGAATGTGAATGTAGATTTTTCCTATGAAGACTTTCTCCTATAGTTCAAGGTACAGAGATGGACACAGCCCTGAATGCTCCTGAGCCTTTTAGACAGAAGGCCAAAGTGTGCTACCTGAAAGGCTGCAAAATACAAAATGATGTTCATGTAGCTGTGCCAGAGATAAGTGGAACATGCTTTTGCCCAGGGGTCTAACCAGAAATATGCTCAAATTACAGATTTATCACAAATGATCAGAGATAAAGCTAGAAAATGTGGTCAGGATACAAACAGCCAGAATTCAGCCGTTCTCTCCTTTTTACTTCTTTCTTGGGCTGAAATATGACATTTTTGTTCTGTAAATTGAAGTCTTACTAATATTTATCTTTCCTGATCTTTTTATAACTGAAAGCTTCTAAGAATGTAAGAATAGTTTAATTGAAGTGGCATTCCTGCAGAGCATACATAATCAAGTTCCAATGTCCCTGTTTCTCTGGTTTTAAGTTTACAGACAAAAGTCACAAATATTACAGGCTAAAATTGTCACTGTCTCTCCAGGGGGGTTATCTGTAGAATTATATTCCTACTATGACAGATGTTCTAACTTCTATAGAAATTAGGGTTTATGGATCTTAATAAAAATAAATAAGTATCTTTAAGAATATTTTTCCTCAGTAGAGGGAAACAATAGTTGAAAAATTCCCTTACTTTGATTTTAAAAATACGCATATTTTCTAGGAGAAGTTAATTATCTGAAGTACCTAGCCTTGACCTTTCAGTATTTGATGACCATCTTGTCAAATGTTGTTGAATGCCACGTTAGGCTATAAGGGTGAATCACAAAAGGATGTTACTAGGAGAAATACATGCAAAGCACAAAAGATGTGAGTTAAAAATCATGGAGAATAGAGGTAACAGTAATGGTATTAAAATTTTGACTGTATGAATACTGTATTGAAAAGACTGATAATGTAAACACAGTTTCAAAGTACTTAAAATCTCTATCACTTCAAATTGAGTTTCAGTGTGAAGGTTGAAAAAAAAAATCACAGGCCATAATGGAAATGTGTTTAGGTGGTGTGTATAATGGAGCAAATTTTATGGATGACTTGCTTTTCAGTTCCCTGTATGTTGTGTGTTATAAAGAGAATCCATTTAATCTGTTTGCATTTCTTGTTATCTATTTGCTTTTTAAAAGAAATACAAATCTGTGTCATGCAATTGCCTAGACTATCACAAGAGTAACTTTTTCAGTGTATTTGATGACTGCAGAGAAATAGCTAAATAGCTGAATGTTTGCACAGACATCAGTGTCCTTTGTTTGTTACTGAGTGGCAGAATTGGGAGGACTTGCAACAGTTAGTGGACAAGAATAAATTCTGTGGGAAATCAGTAAGCTTAAAAAGTATGTTGCTAAAATTAGAAAATTAGCCTAGTACATGCCCTAATTCTGGTCCTTTTGCTAAAGAGTGTTCTTGAAGAGTACTAATTGTCTTTGGAAAATTGTCTTTCAACAGTGATTTAGTGGCAAATATATGCAGATTCTTGCAAAAGAACTAATTCAAGTACAGATTTGGTATGTGTTATATATTTCTCATCTCTTTCCTGTTGTACTTGATTTCATATTGAAAGCTGATATTTGAGTCTACCTGTGCAAAGTTAGTAACTTTTTAGTAATTCAAATCTTTGCAGAATAAGAGCTAAACTATTTTGGGGCTATGCATACAAACAGCTGTTTCTCTGATTTCAAGTTAAATTTAAAGCAATCTTTCAATCCTCCCCCCAAAATATTAATGAAAAATATGTGTTCTCTCAGCTTTTGTTCCTCCAGCATGGAGGTTGTCCCTAGACTTTTGAGACCTGTGTTTCAGGTTGGCACAGCAACCTCATAGCAATGCTTGTGTAATGAGACCCATGGTCAGGCAGGACTTTGAAGTGGATGTGCATAGATCTTTGCTTTATAGTAAGTTCCTGATTTTAAAAGCCTATGAGTTTTCTTTAGGGAGCCAGTTTTTATTAAAATTAGAACAAGAATAGCTGATTCTTTCAGTGGAAAGGGACAGCCAGATAAAATAGAAATAAAGGTGGCTTATCCTTAACTCTGCTCCTGATAACTGTATTTTTGACAAGTGATTGGTTTTTGCTTCAGCCAGTTTGATGGCCTTTTTCAGTTTTGTCAAATGTTGTGCAACACCTTTTGCTGCCCAGCAAGTACTCTTGACCTAGTAAGGCCTATTTGTTGTCTGCCTCTCTCACACTATGTCTGTACTGACAAGCAGTGAAGCAGAATATAAACAGATCTGGAAAGAAACCCAATTGATTCTGAGGACCCAGAACCTATGCTGTGCATGTTTTGGAGGTTTTATTTCAGACTAGTTCTAATCTGGTCCCCTGGTCTGCATCCCAGTTAGCGGTTGGAGCACCCTGATCCAGGTTTATGTTGGCATTAACAAGATGCATATTTCCTGGTTTAGTTTCATTGAAAGGGATCCATTTTGTGTGGTCTGAGACAACTCTATGGTGCAAATCAAAGCATGTTAACTGAGGAATATTTGGAGATTTGTACTGAAAGTGCATTCCCAATCCAAATAAAAATGCTAATGTAGACTCACTGTCAGTTTTTGTATGAGTTATGAGTTCTCACCTCCTTGATCTAACTGTCATTTATACACCTACTACACCTGTGCTTTGACATTTTCTCTCCCTTGAGAATGAAGAAAGTTGCTCCTCAGAGTAGTGAAATCTCTCTCTCTTTCTAGAAGGTTCTGCCCAACTTGTGAAATCTTGTAAAGCTGAACATATATCTGAGAATATAAAAAAAATAATCAGACAATGTGCTTCACAGGGAATTCCTTCCACAGCTAATTGATTTGCCTTTGTAATTCTTTTTGGTTTATGAACTTCATGAGAGTTAGAGGTGATGAGGCAGCCCCTTTCTGTAATGGAATAGATTAAAAAAGCAAATGAAATAATAGGCAAAAATAATTCTGAAGATCTTTCCACTAGCAACTGAAGGGGATCAAACCAAGGGAAACTCTGAGAGTGGGGATTTCTCAGCAACCAGAATAAATAGAAGCAGCTGAATAATGTTTTGAAAATGTCTGGAAATAACTTGGATATTGTTGTTGAAATAAACAAATTGTGAGGATAGCTCAAGCAAAATAAACCCATTCCATTTACTGTCATAACCGTGTTTGTAAAGAGACTAGATTAGGCTTAGACAATGACATGTAAAAGTTTTTTGAAATCTTTACTGTGTATCTCAAGATCTTAAATACAACATTGCAATTTTTCTTAGCCTGCACAAGGAAAGTTTCATTCAGTGAAAAATCTTCCATAAGGAAAAAAAACCCCTTAAGCCAGTCTGGAGAGAAGCTCATTGTATTGCCTTATACATTTTGTTCTGGGCACCTGAGCAGGGTACAATGCACCACTTTTCAGCAGAACAAAAGATTCCTTCATTGCCCAAATGCTGGGAAAGATGACAGCTGCAAAATCGGAGCCTCGGAGGACAGGTAGCTTGCATGAGTCCTAATAGGAAATGGACTATTCATGCAGACTTTAATGTCTAACCCTGTCTACTTCAAACTGAAATAAGATTAACCTCCTTTAAAAACACGTATGTGTTTAATGGTAATCCTAGATGATTATGGTTGTGAGAGATCAGATGCAAAAGCAGAGAAAACAATGTGTCATAGATTGGTGTATATGAGAAAACTTTTCAAGTTTTAATATACAAAAATACAAATGATAATTCTCTTTGTATGTGAATTTGTGCTTTTTCACCTCAAACTGTCTCAAGGAAATTCTATTAAACAAAAAATATTAACAGCATGTCAGCACATTTTAATTCCTTAGTTCTAGACCTTATATAATTTAAAAATAAGACTTAGGATAAATGTTGTTAATTGACTGAAGTTTACATTTACAATCTCATTCTAAATGGAAGCCAGTGAATTTTTTTTTTTTTTTCAGAAATATGTTATTAAGTTGTAACTGTATTTCAGGTTTCCTGACAGTTGTAGAGGAAGAAAGTGACATAAAGGAATGGTGAATGACAAGTAGGCACTGGATTACAGTACTAGGAGAGTTCAAAGGTGGGGGCCTGACTTCTGCATCTGCTATTTGCCACAGATGTAGGCAGGTTTGCCATTATTTTGCTCTCCCTATGTCCACAAGTCATGCAAACTTTATGGCAACTGTAATGATTGTGTAAAAAGTTCTGAGGGCTATTCCTGCTCAGTTATATAATTTTTTTCCCACGAGTTTTCAATTGTAATTTGAAGCTGAAGTTTGAACCTATAAGAAGGTTTTTTAGGAAAATGCATAACAACTGACTATGACAGACTCTGTAAATGCTTAACCATTTCTGTTAAGACAGTGCTTTTATGCCAAATTTACAAAGATTTAGCTATGAATAGAATGTGTGTCCTCTTTAAAAGCTTTTTTTTTCACTGGCTAAAGCCAAAGACATTTAGAAATTGGATTCACAAATTTGCATTCCTTTTTTTTCCTATTTACTAAGGTGTACATACAGAGATTCTGTGATAGTTGACTATAATATTCACAATAACCTTGCCAAACAATTTGAAAACAGAAGTTGAGACGGACTGTCACACTCACCTTCTCAGTTCCTGCCTGTTGGTGTGGGCACATTTTTATACACGCTGTTTTGCTTTAGAATGTAATTGTTGCAAACGGAGTTGTTTACATATGTATAAAAGAGGTCGAACATGGAAGAGGTATCAGTTTTGCAGCTGTCACCATGGAGCTGTGCTTCCTGCATATGAGCAATGTTCCCACACCTTGTGAAATGGGATTAAACCGGAGGAGGGAATGCACAGAGCAGAAGAAATAAATTATTTCAACAGCCCCAAAGGCAGGCAAAAGTAAATCTGTACAATTTATATGAATTACAGCAGTGTTCTTCAAATTCAAAACATCTAAGCCCATGTTGTTGCCACACACTCTCACTCTGCTGTAATTTCTGATGGAATAACCATGATGATATTTACTGGAAAACTTTGATTCTCTTATAGTTTCCTTCAGCAATTTTTTGTGCTTCATCATTTCTTCTAAGTTACAACAGTGCCATGTTGTCAATTCCTTAGAGCGGGGACTGTCATTCATTCTGGTTTTTTACCCTGGTGAGACATCTAGTACATATTTGAATGCAAAAAATGATTGTAATAATTGTAAAACGTCCCATTGCATGCTATGCAAAGGACTCTAGGTACTGAAGAACTTGTATTGAATGATAAATTTTTAAATTTAGCGATTATTTTAACATACAGTAATTCTAAATAGTTAAATTTTATATGTATTTGTTTACATTTCCTTATGAATCCTGTCTGTCTCTGCTGCGCATGAGAAATATCCTTGAATTACAATATATATAATATCACCATCCATCTAAATGATGGTATATACAGAATCAAGACATTATCACCCAGAAATGGCCAAAAGAGCCACAGCAACTATGGCAGACAGTCAGGAACAGGCTACCTGTGCTTGCAGATGCCTCCTGTGAGTCATAGCATATATACTAGGTGCTATGAAGCCTTTATATTACCTGTTAAACTGAAGCATCTCAAAATACTTCTTCAGTCCATATAACAATGAATTTTTGAGGCCAGTGTTTTAGAGTCTCTGTTTGCCCACTGTTTTGTTGCATATGGGCTAAACTGGGAATTTTGCAATTCTTAAAGATAATGTATGTTATTAAGTCCATACTACCCTGTTCTTAATTATGACTTTTCTAGTATTGTTTTTATACCTTTTCTGGCAGGCACCTGACAAATGTAAAATAGGCAATCTCAATTTCAAGGACATTGTAAAGTAGATTGTTAAGATTTATGCAGTTTAAGACTGAGGTAGAAAGAGTGATAATGGATGGACAGAAGGAGCAGTGTGCTGGTAGGAAACATCAGCTTGGAGTCACAACTTTGTTTTTGTGGGAGGTAAGTAGAGTTGTAATGAAGTAAAATAAATGTGAAAAAATTAATGTGGAATGGAAGGAAACAGAATAGGGCAAGAGAAGATGAAAAGGTGTGGAGTGAAGTTGAAAAGAAGAGACCAAATAGTGAATAAAAATCCAGTCCAAACTGCATATAGTCCTCTGACTACCATGTAGTCCCAGTTAAGTTGTTCCTGTTCACGCTGTTAATCTCTTAAACAGCCTGAGTCACAATGGTCTGATATGATTTTTTATTTTTATTTTTACTGCATGATGTTTCTTCAGTTATGAGTGACAGAGGAGTTTTATCTGCAGACACTTCAGCTTAAAAGGAGCGTAGTGTTGACAGGCTGATCTTTGTGTGCGGTCCTCTTGCTCTGGTGTTCAGTTGACTGTTTGATCTGGCAGGGCATGATGCAAGAATTGTATGTTTTCTAGGCTGTGAAGGACGATGGGGTGGTCCCAGTACTGGTAGACCTGGATCTTAAGGCACGTTGCTACTAAAGTCTGTCTTGTATTTGTAGGCCTGTAGGAAGGATGTGGGAATGGCCAGATGGCTTTGCATGGTCACTGAGTTAATGCACTTACAAAGTACCTGAAAGTTGTGTCTATGGTTTTCGTTCCATACTTTTATCAAAACACATTCTGTAAAAATGGGGGAAGGAGTGAAAACTGACAGAAAGACCACAAGACTTTCTTCTTCTAGACATGTTTCCACAGCAACTTTACTCTGCCGTACACTGGTTCTTCAGACTTTAACCTTTCTTTGTTAGTTCATTAACTGTCTCATTAGAAACTGTAAATCTTGTCCTGATCATAAAATTATCAGTGTCTTCTATCTGTAGACCCAGACAATAAATACAGTTGTGGTCTAGCAAGAGACAGAAAAATGTACTTCCATAAAACTTAATGTTTCATAGAACTGGTCTGTAACTGGTAACTTTTTTTTTGATCTGTGTAAAACTGGTAACCTCTTTATGAAAAAGGATACCATAAAATGCCTATGAGAAAACTGCAATACTTTCTGGAAGTAAGATGGAGCCTGAAGAAAGTAAGGCCTTTTTAACTAGTTTCAGTAATTTTCTAATTCTGCTATTTATTAATACGCCTTTAAATCTTATATCATTGATTACCAGTGATGTTTTATGTGCAGGGACAAAAAGGACAAGAAGCTCATTAGTACTTCTTTTGTAATCTCTTTTTGTAACCTAAACATATCTTCTGTGAGGGTGTTAAAAATGTCTGCGCATACATCTGCTATTAATAGTAGGTGAATAGCATGAGAAGGCATCTTCTTGACAGTTACCTACCTACTTGGTAAATGGTGTAGGTGTTGGACCTTTTAATGAAGAAGGTCCAAATGGTCCAAAGACCATTCTTGGTCTCTAATGACATGTAATTGTAAGTAAGCTTTTGACATCAGGATGGTTAATATGAAAAGCCAAGGCACCTACCTTCTTGAATAAAGTTCTTATTTTATCCACTTTCTGTTTCCTTTAAGATCTTGGGTCAGTTTGAATGCGAATCCAACCATTCAAATTTTATGTCGAAGTAGATATCAGATGGCATTAAATATCACTTAAAACCCCCCTCAGAATTAGTTTTGTCCTAATATTTAGCATTGATACAGCCTATCTTAGCAAGGTTCCCCAAAGTCTTTCAAAAACTGAAGCTTTGAAATGGTCCTATACAAGACCAGAGTGTTTCTCTGAAACCTCCATCAGACTACATTCTTAAATCAGTAGTATTGTTTGCATATGAATTTGGACAAGTTCATCATCTAAATTGCTGGAAGTTAGTGGCCTACGTTTAATGGCTCAGAAAAAGAATGCCAAAGAGATCTCCCAGGGACATTTCTTGACTGCCATGAAGTCAATACATTGTTGTTTTTTTTTCCCCATGGAGTTCAGTGCTATCAAAATGTAATATTGTAGGACTATACATCTGATAAGGAGACTAGGCTTTAAGTGGGGTACTTACTTTTCACTTGTTTCTGACTTTGTAAAATGTATTATGCATATTATGGGAAATCTAGTATCCTGGGGAATTTATTATCTGATAGACTTAGGGAGATTACTGCTTGCCTTGAGAAAAGAAGTGATAACAAGTGAAGGCTACTGCCATGTCCTGTGAGTCAGTGGCTTTATCACTGTGGTTAGTACCACCTCAATGGGTCAAGGAGGAGCCTTGTTATCTCAGGAGAAGTCTCTCTTTCTGGGAACCCTGGGGGATGGAAGCAGGAGCACCTGTCAGAGCAGAGTTGGAGCCACTTACTTAGGGAACTGTGATCATCCTGTATTTTCAGATCTGCACAGTATCTGTTCTGTGGTTGACATGGTCTCTGTCATGATAAACATATTTCACATAATCTAATGTAGTTTGTAGCAAAAGTCCATCAATTATTTATATGTTACAAGCTTCTTAAACCCCCCAATCTTTATATTAGTTCTTTCAAAACAGGAATAAACAGTCTGCCAAGAACGCATGACTTTCTTGTAACCTTTCTAAGAGGCAGAATGAACCTTTCTCTTTCGGTCATAGATTCTTCTGCATTTCCATAACATGTAATTACATTACGGAGGAAAGAAAAGAGGAACACTGTTCCTGCATTATGTCCAATTTCACACTTAAGTATATGGTCATCATCACATAGAGCTTTTCTGTTGCAGCTTATACAATCAGGAATGTAAGGATTACATAGAGTATATCATGTACATTGTAGTACTTCCTGACAGTCTAAAATATCACAGAGCACAATAGTAGTGCCTCTTTCAGAATGACTGCTGACTTTCTTTTGTCAAACCCATGAAGATAAATCACATAAGCTTCTTAAAGTTGGAATAATAATCTTTGGTGATTAAAACAGCTGATGAAAGCTTTAGAAGTTGGCTTGTTGCCACGTACTGATTTGCTGTCATGCCAGGTAATGTTGTTTGGCTAGTTACTGGCAAAGTTTCCTTCTCAGGACCTTGCTTTTGTTGATTCTTTGAAATAACAAGTCTCAACACTTTAGGTTTAATGAACCTACTGGATATGTCAATCCCTTCTTAGCTGTTAATAGTTCCCTGCAGTGTTAAATTTAGTTATTAAGTGAACAAAATGCCACTTTGTTGCAACATTCTTAAAGACAAAGTAATTCTCTCCAAGATTTAAAGCCAGAACTTTACAGTAAACCTTCATTTTTTTGCAATACTGTTCATCGTTTACAATGAACCCTAGGAGCATTATCTCATTCTTATTTCTACAGCATTATTTTCAGTCTTATACCTTGTAAGACAAAGAACAGAAATTAGTATTGATGTTACTGTTGAAGAGCTAACATTGGTCGGTGGAAAGAAAAGGCAAAAATATTCTTTGTGAATGGAGTTAGTTCTATGATTAGGCCCATGGATTTAGCTATAACTATATACTGTAACGAATCTGGATATTTTACATCAAATTCAGAAAAACAGAGGAAAATGGAAGTTTTAAAATGAAACATGAAAAAGAATATTTTTGGAGTAGCCCTTGTACTACTTAATTTGATTTCTGTTTATTTTACCTTCTGCCCATCATTCTAAATTGTCAGGTATTAAAATAATTTTATTTGACTAAAAATTAGTTGTAATAGTTGTAAGGCTTTGTAAGCTTGGGGAAAAAAACGTGGGTGATTTCTGACTAGCATTTAGGATTTTAAAGTAAATTAATTAAACCTAGAGTTCTGTTAAAATAATACTCAGTTAATAGTTTTTTTATTCACGCTGCCTCTCTTGCAAGAAAAGTTAATGATATTGTGCTTTTTATAAGGTATCAGTTTCAGGATGGTATCTTTAGATTACTACAGATAGGTTTCAAAGTTATCATATTAGATGAATGGAGCAATTCACACCTTTCCAATTTTTTTTTCATACTCTTTGCAGACTCCAGTGAATGTGCCTCTGTCCTCACTATGCTCATGTTTATTATTTTTTTGCTAGTCAAGGCAGATTTTGTAGGTGCATAACTGGAAAATGTTTGCTTTGTGGGCCTTAGTTTCCAACTTTCCTAATGTGACTAGATTTCTGATGCTAGACTAATTTCCTGATTTTTTTTCTACTAGTTTATGTCCAGAATTAGCTCTTTCTAAAGCCATCTTCCTATTTTTTAGAATGTTCTTGTGCCAGAATGCCCCTATTATACCATGTTACATTATAAAGGTATTTATCTTCTTGCATTCATATTTTTTCTTCCTTTTCTGAACCTTTACATTCTCATATTCTTTTGGAATTGATCAAAATTGAATACATTCTCTGTCCAGTGGATTTTCTGTGTTTTAATTTTTCTCTGTGTCTACATACAGACATTAATTGAAAGCTTCAATTCTGTAAATTAGACTTCTGCAAGAGCATTTCCTGTGCTTGTACAAATTATTTTATAGTAAGTGTATCATGTACAATATTTGCAAGTCAAAATTTGTACCTGATCAGATACACTTGTATGCATGTGAACATAAGAATGCAAAAAAAAAAAAATCAACTAGGAAATGAATGATAAGCAGATTTTACAGTAAATGTCTTTCCTAAGGACTTTATTTTATTTGCAGCGATTCCTTGGGGTAATAGTAAATCAGGACCAAAGGGTGTTACCACTCACATGAAGGAATTTTTAGGAAGCTATAAATAAAAGCTCTTTCCTTCAGCCTGATATATACTCATCCATTTTCAGATTTCCTCATCATGTCAGTAGAATTAATAGATTACAGATGGGTATGTTTCTGTATTTAAGAACTACTGCAAAATGCCAGATGGAGAAAGAGGTAATATTTTTCTGTTGGCAACTCCTGAAATGAAATTTAATGTAGGTTTGGCAATACAAGCCACAGAAAGGAACTCTGTTCTTCAATATTTGGACTTCAGCTCTAAGATGTACAAGGCTCCTTTTGTGGATTTGAAGCTAGATTTAAATTGATTTCATTTTAGAGAGAGGGAATTCAGGAGTCAATATAACAATTACCCTGTAATATAATGCAGTACTCATCATAGTATGACTCCATTTTAGCACAATTCCAAAGCTTTTGCTTCTTATTTTTCTTCAGAAATGAAGCTAGCATTTTAAAAACAGACAGACCTTCCAGGTTATATGTGGTATTCTTCTGAGATGAGAATATTTATTTAATCAACAAATAAATGTGTATTATTCCTCAACTGAGTCACAATTCCTCAAGTGTGGTGGCAAAATTACACTCCTCTGCAGTGAAATTATACTGGTGCTCTTGCTTCACATTATGGAGTGCTACAGTGATAAACAGCTCTTCTAAGATATAGTAAATACACTATCTGTCTGCCTTAACGCATTTTTAATTATATTTACATGCTTTTAGAGAGTGTGACATCAGAGAAAGAGGTTTGACTCATATGATATTGAGTTTTGGACAGTTTTGTTCTGTTTGTACATTTAGCAGCTGTTTTCTGGGCCAGATTCTTTCTTGACCTGGATACTGTTATTTGTATGGAAGCAAAGGGAATGATAATGCTAAAAAATCCTGAATAATGCTGACACTCATAAATTTAACGAGGATTTGTTTAACTAGTATCTCCTATTGAAAATTTGAACTGTTTGGGCTTGTGCGCGTTACTTGTGCTGTTTACTGACCAGGTAATCCAAGATGCTATTGTAGTGACATGGATAACTGCTATACCCTCCCTACATAGCAAGACAAAGAACGCAGACCATCAGACACTTCAGCTTTTTCACCTGCAAAACCTAACTAACAATAATTATCCTGCCTTAGAGGGGAATCTAAATGTTAGAGTAGTCTAAATGTTGAGTTGGGGTGTTGCATGAAGGACATGAGCTGGTACCTCACCTTCCTATTCAGTGTGGAAGCAAAAGGGAAAGGTTAATAGATAATCTACCTGTTCCATTATGCAAAACAAACAGCAATGACAGTGTGCATGAAGGACAGGTGAATGAGGTCAGTTGTTATGAAGTAAAATAGTGGAAGAATAAATATAATTAATTTATTTGGTTGTATAGCTGAAATCCTGACAAAATTAGGATGATGTATGCTAATGAAGTCCACAGAATTTTTTCTTTAGATGCCTGATACTTTCTTGATTTGTTTCTATATATTTCAAATGTAAGCAAAAAATTTTTGGAATATTTTTGAAACAAACAATTCAGATTGCACATTTAAAGGAAATCCGTTGTTAATTTTTAATAACTACGATCCAAATAAGATTTTAATTATGGTTATGAAACGTGTTTCAATAAGCAATATGACATGGGTGTAAAAAGATAGGATATAACTTAATTTTAGAGGTCAGCGCTTAAGACTGACTCAATCTTGGTATTAAAATCCTATGTGTACATCTGTTATCTTAATACACATAATTAAAAAATTGCATTAGGTCAGGAATATAGCTTTATCTATTTCTCAATCTGTTTTAGTTAAGTATTTTTTTGCTAGACATTGTATCACAATAAGCAACACTGAATCATAGGAATAATCTGATATGGCAGAAAATAAAGCTATGAAGTGAAATCAAGTCAGCAAAAGTAGGCAGCTAAGATAACAGTGCTTAAGGGCATGAGGAATAGGTAGTAGACCTGTGCACAATAGTGAAGCAATGAAAAAGAAGCTAAAGAGGTTGAGTTTATTGCCAAGTAAGTTTGAACTGGAAGTGAAAGAAAGGACAGGGTTGTCAGTGATTTAATCTACAATAAAATGTTAGTTGAAAAAAATTGGATGTAAAAACTGGGGAAATGTAAATCTGCCCAAGAATGACTGCTAACATAGCTATTTTTAGGTGCATGTGGCATTAAAAAATGAATTGAAAATTACCTGGGTTTCATATTAGAGTGCTGTCTATTGATACAAACCTTTAAGGACAGATCATATCCAATTTAAATTGTTTATTCCACACAAAATGTCTGTGGACTATCAGCAGTTATCGCTGTCTGGAATAGACCCACAATTCATAAGATCAGTTATAAGGTCCTTCATTAGTTCTTTTGTATTCCACATATGATCTCTACAAAGATGCATTTGAATTAAAAATTTATTATTTTTATACATAAAAAATTAAGACCACTCAATATGGAGAAATGTTTTGGAGCTGACTTTGCTGTTTTCCTATAAGCTGCATGATAAACCTTTACTTTTCTGTGTCCTACTCTCTAAGTACTTTAAATGGTGAGTGGCTTGCCAGGCATTAGTGAACTTACTGTGCTGCCAATTCAATAAATCAAAGCTCAGCTAGAATTCATAGCATAAGTAAACTTTTATTTCATAGACCATATGGAAAGGAACTCCTACAACAATTTTTAACTTCTATTTTAAGCTTCTTACGAAAGTCTGAAGTGTGTGCCCTAAGATGCTGTAGCATGTAGAAACAGTATTTTGTTTCTCCTTCTGCATTTTTGGCCTGGGTTAAGGTCCTCATGTGACCTTCTTCTGGGTGTAGGCAGTGATACAGGGGAGATGTGGCAAAGCCATAAGGGATTGGTTGTTGCTGGTGGTTTCTGCTCTCTGGTAGATGTGTTTGCATTTGCAGGAAGGCACAGAGCCATTGGTGGAGATGAAGGAAAGGGAGAGAGATCTGTGTTTATACACTTTTAAGTTATTTATTTGACCTCCATCCTGAACAATGGCAAAAAGCATTTGTCTGCAATTCACTATCCGCTCCTCATTTGCCTCTCTAAAACAAGCCGTTGTGTACCAGGCATCTAACGGTGAAACAAAGTTCTTGAGGTAAAAATGCAAACTGAGCTAAATCTTCATCTGAACAACTGCCACCTGCCTTTCTGAAATTAACAAAGCATTTCTGCTTCCCACAGCATGGTACCAGTGAGTCTCTCTCCTTTCTTTTCCTTCTTTTTCTTTTTCCTCTGTCCTGTATGGCTTCTCATAAACAAATTCTACTTACCTGGTTTCGAGGGGGAATGTATTGATAAAAATTAGCACCCAGTAGTTGAGACTCCCACATGTCTAGAAAGGGTTTTTCTGTGATTATATTTCCATGCAATTTTTGAAAGTCTGTTTTACTCTAGTCAGTTGGATCTGATAAGATTCTCTTGCCTTTTCTGTTATGCTGAGACTTTAACATAAACAGGGGACACAATGTCTGGGAAATGGAGGCATCCACAGTTGTCTTGAAGGTATGACAGAATATTTCCCTGTTTGCTACAAGAAATATGAAAAATTACAATCTGAAGGCCTTTTTTTTGCATGTAAGTAACTAAATAAAGCATGGTATTGGCCATGGTTCTTCATGAGCACTGTGGAGAAAACAGTATCCAATATTGTCTTCTGAACTACGTTCTCAGTTCAAACTCCAAGAGACCTTACATTATTTGTCCTATTAATTTTTCAAAATCCTTCCTGTTCAGAGCTGCCTTCTTTTGAACTGAAAGTCCAGGATCAAAAATAAGGAAATCTGGTTGCTAATGTCCACTGTATAGCACACAGGAAATTATTATTGTGAGTGGCCCTGTGGAGAAGGACTTGGGGGTACTGGCAGATCAAAAGCTGGAGATGAGATGACAATGTGCACTCACAGCCCAGAAAGCCAACCATATCCTGGGCTGCGTCAAAATAAATGTGGCCAGCAGGTCAAGGGAGGTGATTCTGCCCCTCTGCTCCATTCTGGTTAGACATCACCAGGAGTATTGTGTTCAGCTCTGCAGTCCCTGGCACAGGAAAGACATGGGCCTGTTGGAGTGGGTCCAGAGGAGAGCCATGGAGATGATCAGGGGTCTGGACCAACTCCCATATGAGGACAGGCTGAGAGAGTTTGGGTTGTTCAGCCTAGAGAAGAGAAGGCTCCAGGGAGATTTTATTATGGCCTTTCAGTACTTAAGGGGGGCTTATAAGAAAGATGGGGAGAGACTTTTTAGTAGGGCCTGTTGCGATAGGACAAAGGGTGATGGTTTTAAACTAAAAGAGGGTAGATTTAGACTAGATGTAAGGAAGAAATTTTTAACAATGAAGGTTTGAAACACTGGAACAGGTTGCCCAGAGAGGTGGTAGATGCCCCATCCCTGGAAACATTCAAAGTCAGGTTGGATGGGGCTCTGAGCAACTTGGTCTAGCTGAAGATGACTCTGCTCATTGCAGGGAGTTTGGACTAGATGACCTTTATGATTCTATAATTTAACCTATGTATGCTTCAGACTATAAAGGTAAGCTAAGCTTGATTCGGTAAGGGTCTCTGAACTTTATGTAGCTACAAATGCAAATGTTATAAAAATCAATAATAGAACAGTCTGCTTTGATATTTATGCAGTGGAAACACCAGTTAGAAATTACAGACTAAGAAGAGATTATCGTGTAGCTAAAGTTATGATTTACACTAGTAGACTAAAATTCATGTGAGATCCCATAATACAAGTCAGATGTCACAGGGGATCTGGTATGGGCAGTAACCTCTCCTGCTGTGATATCTCCCCCAGTCTGATTCTTCAGGTGATAAAGACCTCTCCCTTCCTGGGGCAATGAAGTCCTCTCATCTGGCACCTCACTCATCTGCTGTCAGCCATTGTACCTACTCTCCTATAGAGATGATACAATATATTTCTTGCAGCAGGGCTTATAATTTTTTTTTAAATCTTATACTTTTATATTGTTGCTAGTTTAAAAGTTTCTAGGAGCTCACAGATGTGATGATAATTCAAAATCAATAAGAACACATTGCACATGCATTCTTCTCACATAAAGTTACCGATATTTTGTCAGTGGAGTGTAAGTATTCAATTGTCCACATATATTTTCCCAAAAAAAAAAAAAGTCACAATTTTTTGAAGTAAGATTAATACTCTGCTAGAATAAAAGAGCTGATCACAATCTCAGAAAGCCTGCCATGTCAGGTGTTGGCATCACAGAGAAATGAAAGAATTTAGGTTGCATTCTTCACTCTATCAGTGTATGAGTCTGGCTCTTAGATGCCGACTGAGCAAGAGGCCTCTGTGAGTAGTAATGATTTTGATCCTGTTTCCTTTTAAGTTTCTGTCTGTCAGTGCTGACTTACAGTATCTGTTCACATGCTCTGGATCTTGTTTACTAATGCACTATGAGGCTGAATACAATGCACCTGCCCTTTTGGCTTTGGAAGCCACATTAAAAAAAAAGAGGCAGATGAAAAAGATGTTACAATGACTTACTAACATTTCTATCTGAATCATAACAAAACACAATTGATGTATTTTTTTTGAGAGTTCTTATTATCCAGTATTATTTGAATGAGGAAAGGAGGAGGAGACTGCACTGGACAGTATGTGGAGGGTCTCTCCTGTGTGGTGGTTTGACAGTCCCGCAGTCTTTTTTTTTATCTTTGTCAGTCTTATTAAGTTTGACTGTTTTCTTTTAAACTCAACGTGTCTGTCACCTATCAGTGTTTGTTTTCCACCCGTTAAAATTTTTGGTCTTCTGTGAAGCATTAAGTATTAGTGCAGACAGTGGTCTAACTGGCATCATTGATATTTTTGGGGAACTGCCCTTAACTGCACTGCCCAGCCTCAACCTGCACTCGTGGACCCATGGGCCTGGGGTTCCAGGTGAGCTTAGGCCTCAGCCCTTGCCTGAGTGGAGCTGTGGGCAGACCCATTTCTTGACCCGTCTCTGCTGGTTCTGACTGAATTTTCTGGGCTGGCCTCAGACCTGACTTGTCACCTCGCCTATATTTGGTGATTATCACCCCTGCCCTGCTCAGGTCCTGGGACTGTGCCCTGCCAGTGAGGTCACCAACCTTCTTTCTTCTGGGGTCACCCCTGGTGACCTTACCTTGTGGAAACCCCATTCTTTCTATGTCTAGCATGACATACTACAATGTATCTAATAATAATTATATCTTATTGATCCAGAAGGATATGTAACAAAAACGTAAGAGTGTTGTAGAAACACTCCCCTATCCCTCAAATGTTGCACATTTGCCAACATTTTATAAATGATATAAAAACCCCTTAACACTGTGATGATTTAAGTGTATGAATCAAGGCTTTATGAAAAATTTATGAAAAATTTTTGGCATACAAGCCCTCAATTAGAAGCCTGTATGCATCAAAACTTGTATATTTCCTCTATTTTGCCTATGCCAGCAAGAGCGTGGATAGACTCCCTTACTCACTTCAAGCTGTAAGTGGCACAGAGGGAGCTAGAATTACCTACAGTTACCTGCCTGAGAACTGACCTGTTGGTAATGGGAAATATAAGTTGGCTTCTTACACCATTTACCTTTCCCTACATATTTTAAATGTACTGAGGCAGAAAAGCTGAGAGTCCAATCTTGGTTCCATTCCTTCACATTGTGATGGAGCCCTTACCCTTACCACTTGGGACATGTGGATGGTAATTGAAGCAAAACACAGACTGGTAAAGTAGTTTAATAAGGGTAATTATCATTTGGGTAGAGAGGGACAGAATTAGTTAAAAACTGTCTTCTAGAGGATTATAGGTGGAATAAGTAACTGCTTTGACTTCTAAGTCAGATTTCTTGCTGATTTCATTGTCATAGACCTGTTAAAAGACACTTAAAAACTGGTAAGCTTTCTTCCTATGTTTGGTGAATGGATCAAAGTACGGATTGCTCAGCGACATCTTACTGGGCCTTATGGCAGTAAGGAGATTTGAGAATTTTTCATGCTGGCACAGCAAATTCAGCAAATTAGTTGCAAATGGGTTTGAAATTACAGTCTTTCCACTTGGAGAGGAAATCTTTTAGCGTACAGGACCTGCTGAAGTAGTGGATGTGAAATGAATCCTTCCTGTTGCACAATTCCTTCAGCAAGAAATAGTTAAATGTTTCTGCTGCACAGGCTCTGAGGCTCCTGAAAGAGGGCATCTCACAGTGTTTCTATCTGTATCCAACATGGGGAACTGAGGCCAGCTGTCCAATCTTTCCATCATCACTACCATCACTCACATTCCGAGATGAAACAAGACTAGAACAACGAAGAAGAAGTATAAAAGACTTGAACTGCATTTGAGACTTATGTCAAAAATGTTTCAGTCCTCAGGTAATTTGCTCGGTTCTGGCTCCTTTCGTATTTACTTCAAAGCTTCAGTGAAAATGAAAGGATAGAAAATGACATTTAGGCTTGCAGATAGCTGTAGTCACATTCTTGTGACTCGATCTTGCCTTGTTGAAGGGTGTCTTCCCCTTAAAAGTCAGGAGCTGTCTACACATCTTGAGGAAATGTCTTATATTAGGGCTAGTCAAGGATACAACAGATGCAGTAAGTTGTGGGATTTATGTCTGTTTCCTGTGATATACTACACTGCAATCAATACAAATCAATGAATTAAATCAGTTTACCTGAAGGTAGCATCTGATCTTATTAGAAAATAATTTATTAGATCAAATAAAAAGGTCATGCACAAGCTGAAAATCAATGAAAAAATTATATAATTTGCAGGATGCATCAAATGAAGTTTCATGTTTCCTATGTGCCTCAGTAATATCAGTTTGCACAGGCAATCTTTTTCTAATATGTTGCAGCCTTGTTCGAAGTCTGTTGTTAATTTTAAAAAGAGTAATTGAGTTGCAATATTCTGACATGAGACCACAAATGTGAAATGCAGAGAAAGAAAACCCAAAATCTACATCTCCTACTGTCAGTGTGGGGTAACTCTTATGGGTACCTCTACCTTGTTCAGCACAGAGCAGACATCTTTGTTTTACCTCCTCAGTCTCATTTTTCATTTGTCTCCATTTCATAGTCAGCAAGAATGGGATACTTAGCTGATTCAATGCTACTTTGTTGTATACAACCTGGCTTATTTAGCTCTCCTGCATAGCTTTCTAGTACTGCCTGTAGTAGCTGAATGCTAACAAGGTGTGCTGTAGATGACCAAAATGATTTCTCTGGTCTTGTAAGTTGGCAAAGTGTGTGTAAATTTTCATTGAGATGACTAGAGGGATTTGCTTGACATAAGAGGGTCTTCCATACAAATAGGTTTATAGTGTTTGTGACAAAATCCAGAGATGATAGAATATCTGAACAAAATGTCATATATGTGAGAAACACATATTTTTAAGCATGAAGAAAGACATGTAAATGTCTTTATATACACATGTGTATGTGGAGAGAGAGAGAAAGAAAACATTGTTGTATAACATGGTTAGATGGCTTTAACTGATGTAGCTGAAGTTTTATAAAAGTACCCATCTTGCAGCAGGCACAGGTGGCATTTGCTCAAATGTTTTAAGGGACTTAAAATGCCCAAGGTTATTTAATCTGTACTACATGTCTCTGTTTGTCATAAATTGTTTGGGGAATGTTCGAAGCACCAAATGGTGGCCAAGCATTGAGTTGTATAAGGCAATGCCTAACATTTTGAAAATCCCATTTTAGCTTAAAAGCTCACTTTGTACTCCAGAATGGCTGCCCACACTTTATAGCTTAATTTAAAAGGGCAATAGAGAAAAGTTGAGGTATTGCATAAAACATCAGCAATACATTACCTGATTTATCAGATCAATAAATAGTTACTAACCTTACCTTAATCAATAACTTGAGATGTAAGGTGAGGAACAGGACTGTCTTTAGCATACAATTTACATTGTACTTGGTACTGGAGGTGCTTGTTGAGGGGTTGGTCTCTGGGAGTTTTGATTTTTACCATTGTTATAAATTAAAGAGCTTGGTTTTAGTTTGATCAGTACTGCTCACCATAAGAAGTGCAGAATGGCTAGAAAACACTTGCTAAGGGAGGGCAGATGAAGTTGACTCTAAGAGACAAAACATACTCGACTCTCTATATATTTGTTTCAAGTCTCGTAATTCTCTTGAGCTCTGCCTGGGTTGCTAGTTCAGAGTCAAAATGTTATATGCCTTTCCAATTAATAATGATGTTCATAGCATTTTCTAGGAGAAGTACAGGTGGAGATGGAAGTTTCTTTCTTTCACTGTCATCTGCCATGGATCTGAGAAGGGATTTTCATTTTCCCTTCAGCCCTGGCAATACCAGTTTCAGGGATGAATGGTCTCACAACCTATGGACTGTATCCAAGACAGTAATCCTTCTTGACTCTTCCTGTCATGTTAAACTAAAACACTTTTTAGAAAATTAGTGGTTTTTCTGTATGTTAACATCAGGTGGCAGATGGTGTACATGCTCTGTGAGCAATATAATTTCCGTGCTTCACTACAGCACAGGAGTCGGTTACTTCATGCCGTCTGAATTCCAGCGTTTAGTTGGTTGACAGAATATTCTGATAGAATAGAAAAAGCAGGGGTCCCATTTATGGGCAGAGTCCTCATAAACTAGGAAGTTGTATGGCATGGGATGTCATACCCTCATTGAACCAAATTAAAGTTTTGGGCAAACTGTCTGCTGATGATGGGGAAAGTCATGCTGGTAGTGGTGTTAGCTTCAAAGTCTCCCACCCTAGGCAGTAGATATCCCTAGTGTCAGTGACACCTTGTATTAAAAGTAGTTAAACTGTTCCTTTTTGCTGTTGGAATGGGCAAAATCTGAGTGTTGATTTTACTCTGTCTACAGTTGTAGCTAGTGGAGCGCTTTGCTGTAATTTACTTTCTATACCCTGTATTTATTCTATATCAGTTTAGGCTCTTAAGTGGGTCCTAGAAGTCTGTCTGTCCTGGGCAACCTTTTGCTATTCCATCATTAGAGAAAAGTGCTGAACTCCTCTCCCTGCCCAAATGTCTCTGTAAATACCATTTTAATCAGCTGGACATCTTTTATGTGGTTCAGTGTAAGCAGCATCAGGACCCTTATATACCTAGATTACCAGTTTTTGGAAAGCAGGAATTGCCAGCATGTTTTACATATCACAGTGAAAAATCAAGTACAGAGACTTAATTTGTGTAAACATCTAGTGTCTCTCCTTAATACAAGAGTACACATGTGCATATAAATGGAGATTTTTCTCTACCAGAATTTAACAGTTCTTGCTAACTTTGCCACAGTAACATTTTATTTAAGAAACAATATAAATGACCCTTCTCATCAAGACAAGTAGTTGAGTGATGTGAGTGAGCCACAGGGGCTGCTTTTCTAGGGAATCACTCAGTTAGCATTTGTACGAAAACCTGCATCCTTTTTATCCATCACTTTGTACTGAATGCAAACTGAAACTGTCTCACCCTTGGACTGAAGTAGACAGTTTTTTCTCTTTTACCATTCCTAAGACAAATTAGGAATGTAGGAAACGTTTCACTTGGAACAAAATGATGATTATAGCAGGTAACAGGACCTCACATTAATCAGGGCTTTCAAAGAAAAGGCCTCGACCTGTGCCCTTTGTCTAGCCTACTGGTAGGTACGTTTTTCCCCTCAGTTTCTTTCAGTGTCAGGGCATTCTCTTTCTGTGTAATACATTCTCTTGGAAAATGTTTCTCTTTTCAGGCAGTCCTTCTGCATTGATCAAAACCCCTCCAGAAAGCCACTGTAGAAATCTGAACTTATAATGATGTTCTTTTATATTTTCTTACAATGAACAATGGCTCTCTCAATACTAATGGCAACAGTACATAGATAGAGGCAACAGTGCAAAGAGTTGGGGGGAAATAGCCATTATTTGCAAGACTTGCTGTTTCATGTCCTGAAAAAAAAAATCCTGTCTTCTGCAGCCAAATCTTTACTACCTCTTGTTGAAAACATTCAAGGCCTTTGCAAACCAATGCTGAGATGAGGAAAGATAAGAGTGGATTAACGTTTTTTGTTCTTTTTGGAAGAAAACATTAGTGACAATTAGATGGCAAAAGATCTTAGTTCTGCATCCCTCCTGAATAAAAAGAAAGAGAAAACATTCTGCTTGATATTCTTTTTTGGTTTGCTGGCCTTGACCTTTAAACCAATTATCCCCCCAAAACATCAGGCTTGAGAGTAAATTAATGGAACTGAATGTGGCTCCACTGAATAAAAGCCTCCCTCTACTGACCGAAATAGAGATTGCCAGATGAAACAAAATCCTTGTTTCCAAAGAGGACATAAAACATAAAGCAAGTCTGTCATTGCTTTGTTAGTCTGGTCAGATTTTTCTCATCTTTAAAGTCTGTTCTGTTAATGAATGTATTTAAAATTTGAGGAATGCAGACAGTGAAGGAAAAAGTGTTAAACAAATGATGTAATGACATCCTTTATCAAGCATTTAGAAACAAGACTGCCAATAAGCTTACCTGTTTTACTTAGTGTTTGTGAATGCTAGACTGGCTGATGCTTAGCTCCAGTTGAGTTCAGCTGATGTTCACTCAGCAAGGAACAGACTTCAGTTTCATAGTGAAAAGAACATTTTACTAGGAAGACAAAGAAGGATTACAAGGGATTTCACTGGGGAGTAAAAGGGGTGCAATGGTTTAGAAAGTACAATCAGGAAATGGGCTGCTGCAATGAGGTGTGAAAAACTTTGAGTTCCACAAAGGAACTTTAAATCTAGGCCTGGAGTGCGACACCCAAATCTACTTCACTGGCTTTATATTTAAATTCTGTCATTTCAACGTCTTAGGTATTTTTACTACATTGGAGGGTATGACAGATTTTCTCAGAAATGGGAGTCCGTACAGGGAGATGATGGATATATTATTGTTGCAATTTAAATTGTAAGCTTGCTTGTGGAATAACAAACATGACAAATCAGTTCTGCCTTCATACCAAGATGAATATTAAAATGTATATTTGGCTCTAATATTTTTTGTTGCCTCAGTGCTTTGCCTTTTTAAAGCTACAAAAAAGCAGTTCTTGGAATGCATTAAAAAATTTAGGCAATTTTAATTAAGTTGTAGAGAGTAGATAAAAGAAGATAAATAATAAATAATTGTTCATTAACAAAGTAAACCATAATGGACTGGTTGCTGATGTTGATATATTAATAATGTACTCCAGAGCATAAGTAAAAGCAGTGGTGGAGCTTTAAGCAACTGCAAATATTGCAATTTAAACCTGAAGCTGTTCATTAGGTTCAAGTGCCACAGTGGAACGTGAGGCCAAAGTGAGCAGGACGAGAAACATATGGCAGGCCTGTATAGATGGAGAAACACAGATGGAATCGTTCAAGAAAATCAGCTGATGCAGCTATTCTGGCATGAAGGTCTCCTTCAGAAAGGGGGAGCCACATAAGTGATCAGAATTTCTCAGTATTTCTGACATTGTGCTCTTCTCAGCAGATCAAGTGTTCCCCACAAAAAATCCATGACTCCTTGTTGCAGGCAAAACCAGTCTTCACTTGGGGAATTTAACTTAATTTAGTTATTGCTAATTAATGTAAGCTTTCAATTACTGAGTCAGGTATTGAAGAAAAAAAGTAGATGTAAACAACTGAATGGACACTTAAGGAATCACCTTTCCTTCTCCTTTCCCAGACTCAAGTTCAGTCAAACACCTCTCCTTCACCTTCACAGTCTCTCGACTCTCCTTGGTTTTGCAGCACATAACATTCAGTCTGTCCCAATCTGTCTGGTGAGGTGATGGGCAGTGCAAGAGGCTGAGGTAAGTGTATAATGATTTCTTTCTGCTGCCCCTTGCTTCTTTAGCATTTTCAACTGCTCTGGCATGGGTTGTCTGTGGGCAGCAGTCCCTGGGGGGGGAGATGTCTCTGCCCTGATATGTGTTGCCCATGGGCCACCATTCCTTAGAGACATCCTTCCTCTGGCATGGAGCAGCTCCTTCCAACAGCATGTCTCCAGGTGTGTCCCCCACAATGTCTCCTTTTTTCCTCCTCCTCTGTTTTTTCCCCACAATTCTTTAAACACATCTCTTCATATATCTCCTTATATGTGTCCTCTCATTCTCCTCTGACATGTCTCCTGCCCTTTGTGGCTGCCACTTTCTTAAATATGTTTGAGTAGAGGTACCATGTGCTCCCCAACTGTTGGAAGTTTCGGTACACAATAGGTTGTTTCCATGTGTTCCAGAGCTGTCTGGAGAAGGTGAGACCAGCACTGGGCAGGTCATGGCCTCCTCCCACAGTGGCACCCTGAAACTCTCTGCTGTCTAAGTGCTGCCAGATATGCCCAACACACTCCTTGGTCAGACACATTATTTTCACAGTGGCAAACAGGGAATAAAGTTTCAGGTACTACTAATAAAACATACTGTCATGGTATGTTATATGTATTTAAATTCACAGAGACATAACTGTCCTCAGATCTGGTAGCTTGTAATACTAGTTAAAGTATTAAAACATCTTAAAAAATTGCCTTGTGTAATCATTAATTACAGCAAGCAAGCGTATTTTGACTATTTTGAACTTGCACAGTTTGCACCTTTATTCCATTTTCCTGCAAGAAAAAGAAATATGGACTTACTGGAAAACTAAGATTCAGATGTGATTCTGGAAACATTATAAAATAATCCTAATTATGGAAACAGTATTTTGAAACATGGTGATGGCCAACATTATTTAAAACATTTCTTGCCTTCTGACTCACTTGTATCCTCTTTCATTCATTTAAAGTATCTTCCAGACAAAATAGTTCCATACTATTCTGAATTTAAGACTCTTCTTTTTTTTTTTTGTCC
>JANZLQ010000056.1:14664330-14683487 GCA_026212715.1 Elanus axillaris
GATCAGTGAATGATCTCTCCTGTCCTTATCTTGACCCACAAGCCCTTTGTTATATTTTTTTTTTTCTCCTCTCCCCTATCCAGCGAAGAGGGGGGGGGAGTGATAGAATGGCTTTGGTGGGCACCTGGCGTCCAGCCATGGTCAACCCGTCACAATGCTGTTTTGGTTTTTTTTTCATACATATTTAGTATGATTTCTTCTTTATGGTTTTCATACGTTAGTATTTTTTCAGAAAAAAAATTTATGACCATGAACCAATGCAATAATCATAGGCTGACAAGGAGAGTTTATTTTTATCTTCCTCTACCTGCCCTACTATTGAGAAATTTCATGGACTACAGAAAATTATTTCTGATGATTTTATAGATTTCCAACTTAATATACAATTTATCAGATTCTTTCTGCAGTGAGAGGAAAAAGCAGAGGCTGAAGTTCCTTCCATAAAAATATATGAAGAAAATAGTATCATAACTGGGCCCATGCCATGAATCAGAATCCAAATGTAAATATTCTTCAGATTACAGGTGTGCTTGAGTTAAAGATTTTAAAACCAGCCTATCTCATACTAAATTATCTTTTCCTTGAAGCTGTATTTATACACTTCCACATACCTGCCTGCAGGCATTGTTTGAGTTTCATATGTGAAATGTAAATCTGTGGATTTGTCTGAGTAACCATTACTTCAACTGCATCTGTTTGGCTTTGCAGTTTACATCAATTCCTGTAACTGATCCAGGAAGAAGCAAAGTCAAAATCTTCTTCAGAAGCAATTAATAACGAACTGTTAGGGGGATTCAATAGGTGTTGTTGCCTCCCAGGCTTGGCGTCAAGGATGAATGCTTGGGGAATAAGGCAAATAAATTTGTGTCTCCTAAGACTCTTAGCATCTCTGACTAAGCAGGTCCTTCTGTAGCTATGCAGATTTAAGAGTTTCTCTGGTTTATATGTACTCCTTTGAAATGTATTTAATATTCTGTGAAAGGACACACCTTGAGTTGCATGTTCCTGCAAAGTATAAGAACCTTGGAAAATTTTGCTTACGTTTATTTTATATTTTAAAATAAAAAGAATGGCTAGGCAGAAAATCCATAAGACAAATCCTTAAGTCAAATTGTCAGATTTTAAGGAGTAAGCTTGTTATTTGCAGTGTAACTGGATATTAAAGCTATAGATTTTAAATTTAGGTCAGTAAAGCTTAGCTTTTCTTATTGCTTTTGCATGCTTTTGAATGAAGTGTGAATCCAACAGGGTCTCATGTGGCCATTATGTGAGCTGGCTTCCCATTGCCCTTACTCTTTTACTTGAAGGAATCAAGTTTCTCATTCATGGGAAGAAAAAAAATCCCTTCAAGTAGCTGTTTTTAAATAAAACACCCTTTTTTTCTATACAGACACAAATGATAAAGTATCTATGGTTAGTAAATGCTATTTCCACAAAACCTAAATGATGCCTTACTGACTGAACTAATAAGAGTTTTTTGTCTCTGGGATTATATTTTTCTTCATAAATTTTTTTGTGGTGTCTTAATGGACTGTGATTGTGTTAGGTGAAAGACCAGGATGAACAGTGTCTAAAATTTGCAGTTTCATTTTGGGAAGTCAGTCTGAAAAACTTTTATTCTGGTCATACTTTTAAAACACTGTCAGATGCAGTTCTTTTAACATTCTCGTCTGACTTGACCTTACACAGTGACATAGGATAACCTGATACTACTAATGGGAATCATTCTGTATGTATAATTGTTTCCAAGAAAGTCTATGTAGTTAAAACCTTTCATATAAAATCTACAAGATATTTTATATAAGTACCTTAGCAAATAGTTTGTCAACATGAAGTGTAAAATGTTCTTTACTCCAAAGCAATCATGGTTTGGCTAGGAATTTTCAATATTGTTATTAAAGAGAGAGTTTAAAAAAACATGTAAACAGAATATGAAACTAAAACACCAAAATGAGTGCTTTAGTGCACTTTGGTAATATATACAATTTAAACTGTGGAGAACTTATCTGGATTCTAGTTTGCTAGTTAGAACGGTCTTATGGGATAATAGAACGGTGGTAGCAAACTGACCGAACTGCTGCATGGCAGAACATGCTGCAGGTATGAGCTAGTCCTCACCTTACTCAGTGCAGGGTTATGAAATCCAAAGTGATCTCCAGTAGGTCTTTACCAAGTTCTCCACCGACTGTAATAATAAGTAATATGAGGTCAAGAGAGGAGCTCTAATGCTTTGCCGTGATCAATTCTTAATTTAAAAACTGTATCTTTTGGGTTTTTTTTCTGTCTTTGTGACATATAAAATATTCTACTTTTTTTCTGCTTTATATTTTTTCTGTAGTCACTTCCCTTCGAGTTTAGTAATTCCTATTTCCAGCAGCCCTTAGCTATACTAGTAAGACCACAACTACTCATCATACATTAAAAATATCACTAACATTCCCTGTCATCATACTGACTTGCATTTAAAGCCAAAACAGGAGTCTGTGGAAAGTCTACATTTTCTCCATTAGGGGGTATCCTTGCTCTATCTTCTGAAGGTTTTAATTTTTCCCAAAGCACTTATAAGTTATTTTTCTTCTTAAGAATGCTGAAGTCTGTAGTTCTGTTTCTGAAATCTCTGTTTAAAGTAGTGGTCAGATCACTGATGCTTTGAGCTTAACAATCCAGTTTGTGCAAGAGGAAGACTGACTTCTGTTGATCTGTGCAGAGCATATAGTTCTTGTTCTCTTCTGTATGTAGCTAGCAGTTGCATGGAAAGCATAGTCCCTGCACAGAAACGTCAAACAGTTTAAAGACTAAACCAATAGACTCCTTTCAGAATCTTTCACTTTTTGAGAGAGCCATCATAGTGAAGAGTTCAGTGGCAGCTACCACAGAAGTTCTTTCTTCCACAAGCTTTCATTTTTAGGCAAATCTGGTCCCATCACTTGAGCTGTTCAAAATATTCTGCAGGTAATGTAATATTCATATGGAGCTGATTTGCTCAGTCAGTTTGAAGAAAATAATTTCTGAAAAGTCCATTCAAAATCAGTGTGGTGGTGGGGAATCTTAAGAGGAATACCAAAATTTAGCCTTGACTAAAGATTTTCACCTTCTAAAAGTCTGAAATCATGGAAAAGAACTGGGGCAAAATCACTATTTTTGGATAACCATAAGATTTTCTTTTTTGTTCCAAACAGCAAAAGATCATTCACCATTTCATGCTGTATTCTTCTGAGAGTGTTGTGTTATGGGAACTGGGAAACCTTTGCAGTGCACATCGTGTTGTCTTTTGTGAGTGTTGGGAGATATTTGAGAGTTAAATATGTCTGTGGGTAGCAAAGTTGATTTTATGAGAACAGAGCGAGTTAAAAAGGAAAGAGAACACCAGTGGTGGAGGTGGTTATTGCATCTTTGAAAGGGAAGTGCTTTTTTTGGTGCAGAGAGTGTTTCATCTTCCTCAAATACCAAGCAATACAGAGCTACTACTTTGCTTCTATTAAAAAAAAAGTAAGATAAGGAGACAAAAAAGAAGGAGAATAGAAATAGAATATAGTTATTTCTCAGGTGGAAGGAAATGAAATAGTAGTTTTTCTTGTGGCAGAACATGTGGTCAGAACAAATTCATGGTGACCATAATGGTTGCTAGAGCACTGTCGGACAGACAACAAAGTAATAGTAATACCTCTTTATAATGGCTATAGTCAGTGTCTCCACACAGTCGCAGTGCCTGTACTTGAGGCTGAAAAGACTAGAAAGAGCACAAAAAAAAAAATCTAAGCTCTTAAACACACATTCCTCTTTAATCAAAACACTGAACTGGAGTCTTAATGCTGTATTTGGCAGTACCCTGAAAAAAAAGCCAAAGGAAGCTGGTACTGCCCTTTAGCATCCCCTTAAGGTTTGATCTGAGCTATACAATTTTCACTTTGGGAGAATCCACTTGCAATAAGCGATATTCATCACATTTCCATTCAAGAGCAAAATGTTACCATTTGCAGTATTTCATTTCAGCTGAAATTAAAATAGTTGTAGGAGCTGTTGAGGAAATCTGTTCTTGGAATCTGAAAGGCTAAAGTGAGAGCTACCCAGTGATGCCAAGGAAGATTTCAGAACCTTCTGAATAGACAAAAAAGTGATGCAAAGCTTCAGTGATGTGATATAAAAATAACTTTCAGCTAAGTTCTGAATTTTACAAAGTGCATTAAGACCAAACTTACAACAATTCAGACAGAGCAGAAGAATTCAATAACAGCAACAACAAAGCCTTAAAGAATGAGTGGCTCTGTCAAGCTGGTAGTTCTCTAAAGATAGCAACAGTAGTGCTCAGGGCCCCATAACTTTTTTTTCCATCAGTTTTCAAAACTACAAAAGACAAACAAAATCAAGGTCTTCTGTTCATCCTGCCTGCTGAGTACAAGTAGTTTCAGACAAAATAGGAACTGACCTTACCTACACCTTTACAGAAGTCAAGTTATCCTCAAAGAACAACAGATAATAGCAATATAGTAGCATTGAACCAGACAATGATTTAATTATCTGACTCCATCTTATGTGGAAAACTGGGGTACATGTGGCTGAGACAAGAAATGGGCCAAAGTTTGAAGTAAATTCTTTAGTGGCTTCTCTTTTATAGCTCTTTAGCTGCTGTGTGCTTGTGTAGTTTGCATGACTTCTGTACTGTAGTGCAAGAGTATCTACAATTTGGGCTGTGATTTTATTTTCATGTTCCCATAACTGCATTTATTTTTGTTTATACATCATATGGTTGTGGCTTAATATTGCAGACTAAAGAAAATACATTGCAAAACAAATGATAGTGGTGGATTTCATGTTCTTCATTGTTCAGGGTATAAAATCAGAAGATTCCCTTTATGTGAAAGGTGCATGGGATAATTCCCAACCAGAATATTTTTTTTGAAATTATACAATCATTTAAATGACAAAGGTAATTTTTATACTCAAACCAACCTAACACGTAGCTTATTATATGATTATAGAATGCATAGTTGTATAACGTGCTTAAAAGAAGTGACATGAAATGTGCATGGAAATCATCAACAATGGATGACATTCAAACCTCACTGTGAAGCCTTGCAGGGTACAGAGTGTCTGCATTAGATCAGATTTCACCTTTACAAGAAGTTATAGGAATTTATGAATCCGTACTTCTTTACAGCTTATTCAAGGGCTTGCACTTGTATGCTATATCTTGGAATAACTTTTAAAAAACAGTACATAGGATGCAATTATAGCTAAGGAACAGTGGAAAAAAAAAATCCGAAAATGGACTTGACAGTTAACACTGGTGCTAGGGTTTTCAATGTCCTGTGTTTCACTGTAAGAGATAGAGGGTGTAGATTAAGGAGCTAGAAATGTAATCCACAAAGCTAAATATTTCCGAGATAAATACAAGAAAACCTTTTCATAGAGTTCTGTTGTTGTGTTGATAAGGCCTAAGGACTTCTGTCTGCTGGAGGAGGACCCAATTAAAACATTCAAAAAGCAATTCTTGCTGACCTTGCTTCCACCTATCAGATACTTTTTCATCTTCCATTTTCAGCATGAGTTCTGCCATTGTTTGAGTGACTTTTTAATAAGGAAATCATAAAAGGGGCAGGAGGGGTCTGATCACACCAGAAGTTGTGGCCAGGCAGGAAGGAACTGTGAAGGAAGAGGGTCTGGCAGCAGATAACAGACAATCATAATGAGTGGAGTTCAGTGCAGAGGTGAACAGGCATGAGTTTATTGGAAATCTAGGAGTACCTAACAGAGCAACTGAGCTCTTGTTTGGTCCAGGGGAATTCATTAGAGATTATGGCAGAAAGTAAAGGTAAGGAAAAAGTGAGGGCCAAGCAGCCTGCACAAGAAAAAAGCCACAGAGTATTCATCTTTTTTTCAGATAGTCAGGCATCTTTTCTTTCAAATCAGAAACAGGAAGCTACATATAATGAAAATTGTACTATTTTGAACTCTAAAAGCTGTGAGAGAAAGAACATTAACAACTGCTTCAGCTGGAGGACTTGTGACACTTACATCTTTAAATAAGAGATCCTGGCCACTGAGAAAACAGCAATACCATTAGAAATAATGTAACAACAAAATTATTTGAACAGAGGTATGATTTAAAAAAACAAACCCAAAAACTTTAATGACTACCTGGTGGCATGGTGATACTTCGAGAATTATAAGCTAAATCTTGGCTGCATTCTAAGCTAAGTGACCTCAGAGTTGTTATATAATGGACTCCATATTAATTTAGTAAAGTGGTATAGAGAAGTATAATATAAGGAGTGCAAAAACGAGAGTTGTGGCAATATATTTGTCTCTTTCTGTACAGATCATTGTAATGGCACTGCCTTGGTGTATATGGAATGGATATCACAGTAATAGTAGTAAGACACTACTTTTGGTGGAAGAAAAAAATCACATTTTTTCCCATTTCAGTCAAAACAAATCATAATTTTAATCACATTTATTAAATTTTATTTTTATTTTTTATTTTCTCATTTGGTATTTTGTTTTTAATTTTTATTTTTCCTACAGCATTTCCAGAGGAATGAATGACCGACTATGTTAACAGCTCATATCTTCTCTTTTTAATAGCAGTTCTCTCCATCAGTCATTAGCCTTTTCCAAGCAATTGTATCTTTGGTGATTCAGTATATGGAAATGTGTCCATCTGAGCCAATATTGAATCGGTCTCCCTGTGTGCTGACATTTTGCCTGAATATGGTTAATGACATGGCACACGCATCAGTACTTAATTAATAATAAATAATAGTATACAGAGGCAATGTACTGATACAGGCATTGTGTGTAACCTAGATGAGATGTATAAAATTGAGATCCTGCATTCTGTTTGACAAATCCTTGTGATTCCAAACTGAACTATAGGCAGTAGCCTATTCTGCCACTGCTTTCAGGGACACCTGTCATTTTTCTGTGCCTTGAGTGTTCCCAAAGGTTTGCAAGGCTGGACCTAAATGCCTTTGAAAAATGTAATCCTTTTTTCATTTTGTACTTCTCTGGTTACATTTAAAATGGAAATGAAAAATGTTTAGCCAGTGTTAAGATTTGAAATTTTCTCACCACATATTTAATGGAGTCTTAAAAAGACATATGTTGAAGTGATTATTGAATCGTTACAGGAATTTATTTTAATAGTCATTTTAATGGACTCTAGTTTCAGCTACATTCCCCGTTATCTTCTTTTCCAGTTTCTGAATATCCTTTTAGAAACTGGTGTTTACGCTTGTGTTTACTGTCATGCTGTAAGGGTACATATGTATGTATTTTGACTTTTTCTACAGCCAGGAGCTTCTCTGGGTATTTCTTTATCCACTCACTTGACCTGCCACTCTGAGCCCCCTCCCTGTTGGTGGCAGTCTTCTGGAGAGAATGTTCAGGAATGAACGCTCATTAGCTTTGCTATAAGTATGCAAGGCTCTGCAGAAAGTGTAATGTTGCCTAGAGATTTTAACTATCTGTCTATCTATTTATTTAACGAGAGCTGTTTAAGCTCAAGAGCAAACCAAAATTTTCTTTATTTTAGATCCAGTGACAAACTGGATATTTTCTCTGGAATTATGAAAACAAGCAGCTGCCAGGCAGGATACTCAACTGTTGCCTTAACTGATGCCTAGCAATTCTGCTGAATAACATTTGAAGTGTAGGGGCTTGGCCAGCAGCAATGCCAAGTGAAGTTTCTGAAGTTAAAGATGGCTGAACTTTAGCACAGGTCATCTCCTTAGCAGTCAAACAAAATAATATAAATGACAATGCAGTGACTCAAAATCAAAAGCTCATGTAAAAAGATAGTACTTAGAATCAGGAGTATATGTATGAAGAGAAGCAATACATACTTCCTTTGAGGATTTGATTGCATTTACTTTTTGATGGCCTTAGTATAAAACCCAGGGAAGTCCTTCCTCAAGTTTTTAATGGATCAATTTACTTGTAATATGGGAAGAAACTTAGTCTGCTGCTTGCATTTAAATAGGAGGCCTTTCATTGTGTTGCTGTGGGTAATTGATTGGTAGCACTGAAATGAAAACTCCTAAACATGTAGTACTACAGAAAACAGCTTGATTAGTGTTTGTGTGTGACCCTTTACATACACATAGTAGATGTTTTCATCAACAGTATACAGGCATAACCATTATATGCTCTCAGAATTTGATGACTTTTTTTTGGAAACATGTATCTACTGCTTTTATGAAATACAAGCCTAAGGAAATGGGAAGGTTAATCATCAGAACTATACTTGTCTGTGTTTTCATATCACTGGCAGAGTACTGATTTCCTGCCCTATTTTGTAAATTATTTCTTCTTGCTCTATTCTACAGCTTTTAATTAAGTCTATAGTTGCTTAGAAATTAATTGCTAAGACCAGAGTATGGTACTATTTGTCAGAGGGACAAATCCCTCTGACCCAGTGACATATTTGCTCTTGAGTTCCGTGGAGTTCAATATATTCACAATTTTGTTAAGCAAATGGTCATTGCATCCCCTTCTAAATCTGTTGTGTCCATATCTGACACTAGATACATATATTTGAATGGAAAATGCCTGTGGTGCTTAAATGATGTGGATAAATATTTACACTCCCTTTGTTAATTTTTCCTTACAACTGTTACTTATGATATTTCAGGCAACCTGAATGGGTAATTGTATATCAGTTTTTATTTATTAATTACAGGTTTGATTAAATATACTTACATACAGACAACAGATATTACAGTTAAAAATCTCCATCTCTTAGAACTGACTTGTTTTGGATAGTACTTTATATAAGTTCAAGTTGCCAAGTAGTAACACTATTTCTTGTGTTTCTTGATGTATCATTCTAATTTTCCTACTCTTTCCCTAGCCATGATTAAAAAACTGACTATAATGCAAAATTTAGATTGACTCACATTTCTTATTTGCAAATGCCCTGAAATATTTAGATGTGCCTTAAATGCTGTGAGAAAACCAGTACTGAAGTTTTTTCGACTGAGGAAATAAAGGATTTTATTTTATTGTATTTTATTGTATTTTATTGTATTTTATTGTATTTTATTGTATTTTATTTTATTTTATTTTAAGCTTTAATGTCTAACAATTAAACAGCTAAAAGGCCTTAATGATAATATCAAACATCAGACATACTTCCAGACTTAGGTTTCATTAGATTTTTATGTCTTCATTCTACACTGTTATCTATTAAGGTGGTGTAATCACATACAGAAGAAGTTACTAATACTGAAAAGTGTTTGGTTACCACAAATGCCTGCATGTATAACTATGCAAACTATAAAGTGGTTACTCATAATATCTGCACAATAATTAAATCATAATTGTGAAGAGTCACTTTTCCTTTCAGTCCAATTAATTACTTTTTGTTACTTGCTCATGTAGTGAAGATGGATTTATGGAAAGTGTGTGGCTGTAAAAGATGCAGTCCCAATGCTTTTAAGAGATTATGAGCATTGACAGTTCCTGCCAGTGTGGTCTTCTGCATTGTCTTCCTGGTAATATCTTGTTTTGCTTTGCTCTGGCTTTGTTTTGCCAGATTGGGTTATGATGAAGAAAAGACTATTGTCCCTTTTATCAGCACAGTTTTTCAGTGCAGCAGTTGAATTCCCCTGAAAGTCTCTCCTGCTACAGACCTGATCTAATTCACACAGGAGTTTAGAATATTTGGATTAATAATAAAAATTATATGGGAAGATATTAATTTCTCCTTTTCGACCCTAAATGAAAAAGAAATATAAAAATATAAATGCAAAATTTTAGTGAGATCATCTCAACAAATCCCTGTAATTATGCACCCGATAACAGTTTATGTACATGTTAATAACATTTTGGTATTTGGCAGTAATTAAGACTTTATTCAATGAGGTATAAATGTGACTTTGATTCAAAGAGCTTGGATATCATGTTGATAAGCAAAATTATGGGTGGTGTAAATATAGTCCCTATCCAATGTTGATAATTTTAAAAGAGATGCTTTGGTTGAAATTTGTCCAATACTTGATCCAGTAGCTGCATTCAGAGGAAAAGGAGAGAAAACAGGGTAAGAGTGCATTCTTGGCACACAATAGCCCAATTCTTTTGGCTATAAGAAAATATCTGTTGCTTGGGCTTCAGACTAATTTCCTGTGATGGTTTATTTTGTCTTTTATTTCATTTTGCTCTGACTGTGGGGTTGCTTTTTTTTTTTTTTGTCACAGTGTATCTGCAAATATTTCTTTGGTTTGTCTCTGAATTAAACATCTTGGTCTATATTTCTGATTGTGTCTAACAACTGTCCTGTTGCTGGATTCAGTGATACTTGCATAGGAATGGGAAATAGTGATGCACTTTTTACATGTTCTCTGTAGCTATCTGCAGCCCCAAATAAATTAATATTAATTTTTCTTTGATAGTTTAGTTTTTTATAGTGAGTTGATTATCAAAGAGAAATCTTTCAAGGAAATAATAGACACTTTATTTGAAACCCTGGAGAGAAACACTTTAATCTTATTTACAAAAAGAGGAGCTATCCTCTCATTAATAACCCTTTTGCCACAAAGGATATATCACTTTTTAAGAGCTTATTCCTAACTGTAGTGAATTCAAGAGATGTCTGTTGTCTTTTAGTATTGGCCTTGGACTTCTACCTCAGAAAAAGCATGGGAGGTATACTATGCAACTGTTTCTTTTATGACACTTCCGAGTGAAGTTTCTGGCTTTTGCAGACCATGACCTTGATGTTGGGTCTCACTGAACAGGTTAATTTGGATGGGTCTGGTATATAAGAATTTTAGTTTTCATTAACTTCACTTTTCTGGCAAGGTAGTCAGTAGTTATACTCCCATTCTAGACAGTGACAAAATGTACTAGATACTCAGATAAAATCAGACTATGCACATTGTAAGAAATAATTCAGTCTAAGCTCAAAGTTAGAATGATCACAGATTTGCTTTCTAAATTGAGAATCTAGTTCCTCAAGTTTTACTTAATTCATTTAGTTTGGATTGTCTAGTTTTTAAATACTAAATCCAAAGCTTGTTGAAATCAATGGAAGTCTGCCTCAATATTTTTTAATGTATCTTTTCAATTTGGATTTACTCTGAATTAAAGTTCTGCAGGACTGTTGATTCCTACTGTTTTGAATTTTACTTGAAGCAGAATTGTTTGTGGTATGTCTTCAGTTTCCTTGAAGCTGGAATGTTTTTTAAAACCTATGGAGTTGGACTCCTGCTCTGTTCAAAATCCTACTGAAGGAGAAAGAGAGAGAATAAATGGATTATTATTCTGTTGTGTACAAATCTTCACCTGAAACATATTTGCTGTTGACAAGGTTAAAAACTGCTGAAACAGAATTGCTGCCTATTCCTCCTTCCTTTGTTCCTTATCCTGTCCCATAAAGCAATCAAATCCTGCTTTCCAAGTCTATCTTGACATGCCAAATGTGGCACCTTGTGATTTGCCATAACTTCTATTGCTACCTCTGTGACATAATCTTCACATTCATCACTTGAATGTAATATAAAGACTGAGAGAGGCTGAAAAACTTTGTTCTACTCTGCCTAAATTTTTGATAAAAATGCATTGTACAGAATGTTCTCTCAAGTCTGCTTCATTCTAAAATAGAATGGTGCATGGTGTTTCCTCCAAAGAGGGTGACAAATGCGAACTGTAATTCTGTGCAAAAGGTGAGTTAAAAACTGTGAAATGAGTGGATGATTTTGACTCTTCTAGCCTCAATTTCCAATCTGTAAAATAGCAATATATCACCCAGTTATCTCTCATGGGTATTTTAAAGATTAATATTTGTGAGAAGCTCAGATGCAATAATGATGATAATCCCAGAAAAAAAGAAAATAAAAATTAGTTACTCTGATTTCAGAGCAGGGGTTGTGTGGAGCAATATGTTGAGCCCACAGGCAGGAAGCTAAATAGTAACCAGGTGCTGATTTCACTTGTGTATTCAGTAGGGTAGGACAATATGTGATCATGTAAATGATATACCATAAGTCCTGTGGTCTGTTCCATGAGTGTGGGAGGGAAAAGAAAATTTAGGTAGTGTACTCCAATTTTTGCAGCAAGTTGTCCATTTAGTATCTTGGTTCTGTATAATTTACTAAATACTGAATTACTACTGAACTACTATCACACTAGGGTAGGTCCTCAGAACTAGGTTGTCATTTGCTACAAAACTGCACACTGGATAAACTGAGAAATGTACTATACCCACAGAGAAATAGTGAAGTTCAGGAATTTGGGGTTCTCTCCAAGCCTGGGAATGGAATGAGCTCTGGAGAGGATGGACTCTTAATTTGTTTCCATCCAGGAGTGGCAGATTTGTTTAGTCCTTCTCTCCAGGCTGTTAATGCTCTCATGCTCCAGGCTTCCTGAGTACAAGACTACTTAGCAACTTTAATCTGAAATTAATCCTGCCTTTCCCACATCCTTGTTTTCATCTCTTTTCCTGTCAGCAGCCCCAGATTCTTTCCACAGCTAATCTTGTTTTGCTGACCTAATGCTTTGCCCATGGCTTTGGTTTTCTCTCTGGGTTTTTTTTCAGCAGCTGACTCCAGTTATCTCTGAGGGGACCTGAGGGGGTCCTCAGCCTGCTTTTCCCATGCCCTTTTCCCAGCTTTCCCTAGGTTTGTCTTCTTTGTCTCAGTCTCTTTCCTCAGTCACACCTATCCTGTTGCCATAGCTGTGCCAGGGATTATCTTTGCTCTCCCAAGCCTGTTGGTTTGCAGGTAATAGAATAACCTCCCAAACCTCCCCCTGTTTCTTTTTTTCACTAAACCCCAGGGAAGATTCACACCAAGTCAAATGTCAGAGTGCTGTTTACTCATATTAGTTCACTAGGACTGAAGGGAATCATGAGTGAGGAAGCACTGATGCACAGGAACGGTTTTACTTGATGACCTGTCTGACTGTCCTGTTTTTAAAGAGCTGCAGATGCAAAACTTATATTAGCAGTGATTTACCCTGTCACACTTCCTTGTGGATTTATTTATTACTTTCCCTGCTTCCTTACAAGCTCAAAGCCAGCTCATTTCTTATATTTTCAGGTATGTTGGTATAGTCATCAGCAGTAGTTTCCACAGTGCATAGTGTGATCCTCAAGGTTTTCCTCCCCATCCGTATAGCCCAAGTGAGTTCTTTGAAAAGTGTGACGTTCTGTAGGCCTTCTTTGTAAAATTTTTGTTGTGTGTTTTCTTACATTTGCAAGGGTGATATGCCAGTGTTATCTTCAAATTTTAATTATTTTTTAAAATTTAAAAACACAGATGACATAGTTTGACACGTTTGCCTTTTCTATCATGGTTGACAGTAATCAACATTAAAAAATGCAGCTGCTTCTGATGCAGACTCTCTGTTGGGTTCTTAGCCAATCTTGAATTTTCCATATTTTTCCAAAGTTAGTAAATATCTGCCTGGCACTCTGATGACAAATTAAATGGAACATAACCCTATTTGCAGATTTTCAGACTTCACATAACATTAAGGAGGTCTCTTAAGAATACTAAAGGGTTTACTGATAAACTATGATTAATTTCACTCTATTCTTATTGACTTTTTTTTTTTAGAACCACTGCAGGATTCATTATCATAGACTACAAATTTTCACAGGTTTGATTCATGAGCTGGAGTTGCTTCTCATACTAAATTGGCTGAGCTTTGATGAAAGAGCTCATTTTCTTCAAATCACGTTTTTTTTTTTTTATAATCCATGAACATTTCTGCTTTAAAATCACTGATATTGGTCCAGTTTTTCAGGAAGATGAAGAATTTTACACCATACTAAATAATTAGCACTTACACTGTGTGTCCTACCATTACCTTCTAAATATAAATCAATAAATACACTAATAATCCACAGCTTTATATTTTAATAGCCACTAATTTCCTTGACTGCCTTTTAGGGAGTGGGTCAACAAACACAAAGAGGCTCAGATGCTGTTAATGTGCATGTCTTTCCATCAGAAACTTTTATTTTTCGTGAATAATGTTCAGTATTCTTCCTTTCATCCATTAGATTTCTCCAACACCTGTCCTAATGTATGTGGGTATGTTCCAATACGCTTTCTAAAGCAATCAGGTATTGTACTTGTAAACATGCAAATATGCTTTTTTTCTGTCTTTATGAAAAGAGTATTCACTGTGGTTTTGCAGTTTCTTTTCCTTTGTATTAAACAAATGGTAGATAGAATGCTTACATATTACTATTAAATATAACCATACAAGGTCTACAATATTAAGACTAGGCGATTAAGGGATTAAGGAAAGCAATAATTGCTGGAAATCTGGGAAGGCAGAATGGACGCTGAAGATAAGCGATTTTTGAAATTCATAAAATAAGTGGTTATACTTTATTTTAGTATTGAGCTTAGTTCTTAAGGTATAGTATTGCAGTAAAGATAATGTAAATTTTTAACTTACTGCCTCACTTGAGATTGACTGAGTTTTTTTAATTACCTTTTTAAAACAACCCACGTGCCTAAGACTCTTTATTTTGGGATCCTAAGAATGGATCATAAAAATGGTTGGACTATTTGAGATATCAATCTTCTTTATAACAAAACATCCACCAAATGCTATTGCACTTTTTAATGATCCATGAAGACCATGAAGAGACCACTATAAATCATAGAGGAAGGAAAAAAAATGTTGTTCTTATGGATGGAGACAACAAAGGTTTAAACACAGCTATGTGGTGCCCTCAGATAACTCTTCTTTTGATCTTCTCAAGAAGATATGCTGCATTTTCTGATTCCTTCTTGTAAAAGTCTGCCTGTGTTGGTTTAAAAACTCCAGCTTGATTGAAGTCCTAAAAAATAAATAAGTGGAGTGGTGTTTTGCTGACCTACTGTTATGCAGAAGGCTTAAATACTTGAGGTATAAACATGTCCTTACAGAAGGAAAGCAAAATGAACAATCTTTATAGAAACCCCCTGAGGATTTTGTGTTAGCCTTTGTATTCACTTTTGGGCATTGAACCAAGCCTCAGAAATGGGCTAAGTTTTGAACCACAGTAACTGTTGTGGGCTCCAGCCTAGGGAGTCATTTGCTTGTAATCTTTTAGATGCAGCGTGTCTTCCCTCTGTCTGTATTCAGGGAAGCCTTCTTCCTGGAGTTTTACAGCTCTTATGCTACTTGAGCTTGCTGTGAGCTACCCAGTATAACAGTTCTATTTGCTTCTTTTATGGTTTTGACTTTAACATATGGGTAAAGAGGAAAAATATTACACAATTTCCTGGCATTAGTAGGCCCTTATATTTATTGCATATGAACTATGAATGAATGAAGAATGGATTTTGGCTGATAAAAATTAAAAATCTTTGTCTCAATGTTGTGAAAGGGTTTTACAACCTTCATAAAAGTTATTCTCATTAAGTTTTGGACACAGGACCAAGACCTCATATATATGTATTTCCATGTGAAGTTTCCTAATTTAATTTCAGTGAAGACTTCCTTACAAGAACATGAGTGAGCCTGATTAGGGTGCAGCAAGCAAGTTTAAAGTGCTCTATCCTTTTAATGCATTGCCAATACACTCAACATCTTCTGTAGTTAGTGCAAATGAAAAATAGCTACTCAGGTGTTGGCAAGTAGTGTTTTCAGATACTTCTGGGGGCAGATTCAAGGCTTTTAAAGACATTTTTGGCTGTATGGAGATACTTATAGATTCTGGAACAGGATTCTGGGATCAGACTTTACTAATCTGCACTAAAATATTATCTTATTATTTGTTAGCATGTCCCGATGAGAAGCAATAAGCTAATATTAATTACCTCTTTTCTTTCCTTCTGTCTACTATAAATTGCTGACAAACCTGCCTGATACTTTTAAAATGTATCAGGTATGTAAGTATTTAAATGTAACAAGGCCCCTTAAAAGTACTCTTAAACTGGTGTCAATTTGTGCTATTTGCAGTTCTGTGATTTTACTTAACTGCCTGTATCTGGACAACCAACTGGGAAGAGTATCTGGAGAATAGTATGTGTAAGAATTGTAAATCAGGGCTTGTGCTGGTCCATGCAGCAGAAGGTTGGGGAGGGTGGGACTGTGGGATCAGGGGGTCTGTTGTTTGCAAACAGTTTAATGTCTGTCTGTGAGAAACAGGATGACAGCAGCTATTTTCCTGAGTGATCTTTACACAAGCAAAGCACAATTAGTACTTGAAACCTTGCTGGTTTTTACATCTGCAATCTGAAGTGTTAAGGCTTTGTTGGCCTGGTATTTCTAGAGAGCAAGGACTCAGATGCTGGCCTAAAGTTTTGATGGAGCCAGAGTGCATTTTGTGTGGATACAGCATAATTTAAAACACTTTTTTGAATCAGAAAGCAAATTGCACTATTGTAGAGACATGCCTTGGTTACTCAGTGAAAAAAATAGCTCTCATGGGTGATAGGGCTTAAGCAGTAGATAGTCACTGTGACAATTGAAATGCTACTCAAGCAGGTGAAATATTGACCTATGTCACTAACGACAAAAGCAACTTCTAACTCAAAGCATACAATATCGTGGAATATTCCTTGAAAGGAAAGATAGTTGCATGGAGATGAAAATGCATGTATTGTGCACAGGCTGTGATAACAGATACAAAACACTAATTAATGTGCACCAAGATGCTGGTTCAGGCATTTGAATAACATGCGGTATATTTCTTCAGTTGGAATGCTGGTTTGTGCTGGAAGCCAGTGCTGGCCTGCCATGTTCCTGAAGCACTGGGAACTGTGCTGCTACTTGGCTTACAGATCCTGATAATAAATTACAGGGAAGACAGAGCTACTGCTAACTATAGCAGCCTCTGGCACTTACCGATAATCACACTTGCTTTTTGTCTCCATTTTCTCTGCCTCCTATAAGCATAGAGATTTCCAGTTTTGTGAAGAAAGCAACTTACTACCCTGGTATTTCATCAAAATGAGTAAATAATGTAAATAAGATGAAGTCACTGGAAGTGAATAGAAACATATCCATAAAAATTTGTTGGATAAGACAAGGACCACACATAACGTGAAAACAGGTCTAGTGAGAAGACTGGGAGGAAAGACAGAACTGAGGTGGAAAGGCAGAGCCCAGAACATGCAGATAGAGGACAGGAGGCGCTGGTGGCTGCCCAGTGAGGACTGGGCAGAAGAGAGGCCTCTGATACAAAGGAACCATAAGCAGAAATGAAGGAAACCAAGGCTTTTCCATTAAGTGCTTGGACTGAAGGTGGCTGCTTTTTACTTGCTGACCTCACACTGCAAATGAACAAACCCATCTAATGATACCATACAAGATGGGATTATTCAGGTATATCATAATAATTTTCTTATCTCTTGCTTCATCTGCTACTCAAGGTTGCCCATTTATTTAAAAGCCTAAATATCTTATCTAGGGCTATTACAAACTTTCAAGCTTAACTGAGAGCCTAATTTGCCCTGCAACACCTTTATGAGAGACGATGATGCATGAGACTGAAAGAACCCACCATGAAACAAATTACATTTCATATGAACATCCAATAGCAGTCAATGAACTTGGGTCCTACCTATTCCATTTTATCAAGCTGTCCCAAACCTAACTGCAACTTGGTAGAACTGCTGAAGTTAACTTAAACTTTTCTGTGATTTTTTAACTTTAGTTTTGTAAGAAAAGTTGTACTGGACTTTAAAATTCAACCTGTACATTCGTCTTGAGAGTCAATGGAACTCGAGAGATAGGCAGATATATTCCTTCTAAATATGCACTTTGAAATCCAAACAATGTTTTTTGGTCAGATGGAAAAAATGGCATTTTATTCAATTTTAAAATGGATATTAGGTCTACTGTTATGGCATTTATAGTAATATGAACTTTCACCAACTGGAAATGTTGGTCAGCCAGATTTTGATTCTGCAAAAATAACTCATATTATAAATAAGAAATGAATGGTTTCTGCTAATCAGGAGAAAATTAACAGATTATCAGATGAGAGTTGCCTGCATAAGCATAGTTTGAAAAGAACCTTTTCTGGGAGAGAAGTTCTGGGAATCAGTGTTGATATTTTCATTGCTTTTTATTTCATGGTAGCAAATTTAAATAAAAGTTCATTACAAAAAACCCAAATTGGCTTCACAGTAGGTGACCCCAAATGTATTTTACCCTTAAGGCAGACCTGGTAGAACTTTAATGATATTTGATAATGTGGAATTCTTTGGCTTTATAAATGCTGAGTTCACTAAATAAGAAGCAGAGTGATGATACATTAGTGTTCTTCATTTTCCAGCACTGTGCATGCACAAATAGCATTCTAATAGCTCATTCTGCAACTGTAATTTAATATATTTTAATGAGTCTTTGATCTTTGACATCTGGGGACTCCATATATTGGAAATAGCTTATAAGCACTTTTTTATGTGAGTGAAAGACAAAACTTTCTGCAGCATATTTGCAAGGCCAGAAATAGTGATGTGCTAATCACTTCTACATCAGCATCTGCAAGTTGCATTTAGCAGAAAACTTTGATAAACACACGATTCATATTGAAATAGAAAAATTCAGGTTTGGAGAAAGAAGTAATATGTTAATTACAGTCTATTTTTCTGAGTGGATACGGGTCATTACTGTGCTGAACATGGCACCGATGAATTGCCATTCATGGACTTAGAAAGATGAGAGACCTCTCAGACCACCTAAGCTTTTGCCTTGGGTGATTGATCTTATTTTGTTATTAATGAGGAGTACTTAACATCCTGAAGTCTTAAAAATGTGCAAATAATAACCTGTAATTGTTTTAGGCTCCTGCCCTGTTGAGTATTACATGCTTTCCTTCTTAATTCCTTGGCTGTGGTGACCAGAAATCCCTGGCATATCCCACTTTTCTGTTGAAGGTGTATTTTGCATTTGTTTATAATTCACATTCAAAACTTTTAGACATTTTTGAATATTGAACCTTCTTTTTTCCCCTTGATCAGCCAGAAACCTGGACAGCATGAGATTGAACTTGCAAGGGATATTAAGCATGTAACAGTCACTGTGTTACCAAAATCCGGAATAAAACTTCTTAACAGCAATGAGAAGTTAAGAAGCAGGCACTCCTTTATTGCAGTGTTGGGCACACAGGGGATCACTCCACCTAGAGTGTGCACCTGGCCAGCCTAACTATGCAGGTTAAATACACACCTGTTATACATATTCATTAAATTTCTGAGAAATGT
>JANZLQ010000056.1:14683587-14694447 GCA_026212715.1 Elanus axillaris
TATACAATCTACTAAAATATTTCTCATAATTCCATATTCATATTAGAATCAAAATCAGTTCTAACTAATGGCAAATCGGTAACAACTGCAGATACCAGAATTCAGTTGCATTTCCTGAAGTAGACCTTACGTGATTCCTTTTCCTTTACACTCCTCCTTAATAGCTTCAAAATTCATCTCAGCACTTATTTACAGATTTTATTTATTGTTAGTAGGTATTTGGACATTGCATTTGCATAAAATAGCATACTTTTTAATAACCTTGTATAACTGCCGTTTTTTTTTTTTTTTTAGCATTATTCAGAGCTGCGAACTATCTCCAGGGAAAAGTATCAGGCATTTCTACATACTGACCCATCTTGATTTTCTTCCATGTCATATACTGTAGTAACCATGAATCGTCCCAGGTGTTTTAACTGAGTGATATATTCTGGATATCCTGGTCCTAATTTTTTTAATGATTTTTTTGTCTTCTATTTGGTTTTAGCATTTTTAATTTTAAGCCCAATTTTCTTTCATTTCCTTCAGATTTCCAACCACCCTTTTTATCATTCTCCTACAATGATTAAATCATCCACATACTGAATTGTGACTCAGTTAATTTTAGCGCAATCTATAATGTAATGTGATTATAATGGTTCCTTTGTATTTTCAAAGCTTCTTTAAACAATAAAAGCTTTAATCTTATACTGGCATTAAATGGGGCAGGGCTTTCTCTCCCCCACTATAACTGTAAATTATGGATGTGCCATATTATCAGTGTAAATTGAGGATGCTTTATGATGTTATAGCCATCCAAAAGATAGCTCTTTGTAAACTATTCCATGCTTTCTTAAAATCTATACAGTCTGTATGCATGTCATGATTCTGTTCTGAAGACAATGTTCTTCAGTAGACTGCTAGAGTCTCACATTTCATAGCTCTAGTATTCATCGCATGTATATGCTTTGATTGCCTGTTTCACTTCATCTTCCTAGTCTGGAAGACCTTATAGGTAGCAAAGTCAGCATATTCCTGGGAATGAAGCAAGCCCATTACCCTTCCATATCAGAAATTAAATGTCCTGCACTCTGTAAAATTCTAGGTCCTGGTCTTCTGCTAATGCAAAGCTGCAGTTTATAAATATCCTTGTCCACCTTTGGTTTAGAGATATGTGAGTTTCTGTGTGATGGATATGAATAAAAGCAGGGTAGCCTTGCTCTTAATGACTGTTCTACTCTATGTACCTTGGAATGAACAAACATTGTAGGGAAGGGGGGATGGGGTGCAAGTACTAGTTAACCAAGTTTGTCCTTCACCCCGGTGGGTCACAACCTTTTGGTTCAGCTCGTGAATGAAGTTGATTTCCCAAGCTGTGGGAGCTTTCAGACCAGTAACAACAACCACAACACTTTTTTTTTTTTTAAAGGCTTTGTCATGTATTTATTGTAGTTGACAATCTCGTCTTCCAGGTTTGCTGACAAAGGCCAGAGCTGTGCTTACTCTTCAGTGACAATCTCCATTACTCTTGAAGATCCTTGTGAGAAAGAATACCAAAAGCTGTTCTTACTACTTTTAGCCACTGATGAAGTTACATTTCCAGTGAATTAAGTAAATGCAGATGAACGTGTCTAGCAGAGAAATGAATCATAAAAAAATGTCAATCAATTGAGACAAAGATGTGTCCGCTGTCTTTAAAAAGATCACATACAAATATACCCTCTTTTACTTTAATCAGGGCAGAATGTTTTTTAACTGCTCCTTAAAATGAGAGACTTTTAAAAATGGTGTATCATGCTAAGTAAAAATTATGAATTTAACATCCCCTTGACTACAATAAATATTTAACATGTGTTGGGATGAGAAGTATGAGTTACTGACAACATATCTGAGTTCTTGCTTTAAGTCAGGTTTGAGTATTTCTCATACAACAGGTAAGCTATTCCACTGCATAGTTAATAATTCCATATTTCACAGAACATTTCAAAATACTTGTGCTCCTCTTCATGGATCTACATACCTTTGACTCTTGATTACATTTAAAATCTTGTTTCCTTTTCCTTCTTCACAAGGTCTGTGGTTTACAGTATTCCATACTTAATGCTCCACCTTCTCCCTGACCCTTCATATTGTAGCATTGATTGTAAGCTCCTTTTACATCATTGCTATGCTTAGGAGCAGTAGCTTCTCCTTCTCTGAAGTCAAGTAGCCACCTTAGAATAGATTTTAAATAAAACCATCTCCACTGGTTACTATTTATACTTGAAGTTCAATCTTTATTTTAAAAAAAGATAATTCAATTAAAAAGTGGCCCAGTTAAATAAAGCTCTGGGTTGGTTTTTTTTTGGTTTGGTTTCTTTTTTTTTGTCTGTTGTATTATTATATTTTTAACATTTTCTTTTCAGTTTAATTTGCAAGCCTCTTGGCTGCAAAGAAATTATCTTATTTTGACATATGTTTCAACAACAATGTGTTTCTATGTCTCTGTGCATGCCTGGTTAAGGAAGCTCAAATTATTTCATTTAAGTAGTTTCATATGAACAGATTTCCAATACTAGAGAGCTGTATATCAGATAGAGACGTAACATTATCTAATGATGTGTAATGACACCCATGCAAATTCAGGTTAATGTGTCTTTTTCTCTAGGAAGAATGATGAACTATTGGAGTAATTTGTACAAGATATGGTGGACTCTTTATCTCTCTGTTCGGACACTTTTCTGAAAGATATCTTGAGATATTTTAAACTTGTAGTTACTTGAAGAATGATGGCCTGGATCAACCACTGGGTGACCCTTTATATTTATTAATCTGCCAAACAGTCCTGTAAAAAGAAGCAGATGACAATAATGGGAAGTCTTATAAAATACTTAATCTTCAAGTGGGATTTTAATCTGTGTCAGGACACAGTAGGCCTGAGTAGGTGTAAAACATTCACATTTTCTCCAGTTATCAGGAAATATTTGGTCTTCTGGAAGGAGCATGAAATCAGTGTTCGTTAATTTTCTGTTACTGCCATAGCAATGCTTTTGGTGTAGAAAGCAAAAATGTACGAGTGTGGTTGGTTTATAGAGAAGTCATGATTCAGACTTTAAGACTCATCCTATGCTTTTTCCAGAATTATTGTATTCCATTAAAAATGCACTATTTCTATAGGGCACTCCAAATGCTGAACTAAATTCTTGAAAAAAGGTCTCCTGTGCTCCAGAAGCGCACAGAATATTTTTACACCAAATAAATATCATTCAGGCTCTAAAACCAGGTTGAAAACCATGCTTAAGGCTGTACTTAAAGGAGAGAACTATGTCATAAGAATAAAACCTTTGTTAGAACAAAATCAAAGGTGCACTGGTTAGGCTGAAGCTGTTCTCAGAAGCTTGTCACCTGGCTATACTAACAATGTTGTGTTCTTTGGAACAGGCTTAGCAACTACATCTGTAAGAGGTAAGGTTGGACACTGAAGCTGCCTAAGAAGAATGAAGTCATAGTGGTTAAGTAAAAATATTTCTACCATTACTCACTCAACTGTGGAAATAACATTTAAGAGATGCCTCTGCAAGTATTTAATTAAAATGAAAAGCTGAATAAAAAGTCATAAGATTGAATTCTAAGTCAGCAACAGAATATTCTTTTTGTTAAAATCCCAGTTCCCTTTTGAAGTATCACATCAACAAGCATTTTCTTGCAACATCCTCTTAAAATTGGCTACAAAAAGTGTATACATTTTGGATGATGTAAGTTGTGGAATGGCCTCCATCAGGTGTGTCATTAGTTCTCAGCATAGCTGTGTTTGATTTATCATGAGTTTTTCTAGTGACCATGTCCTTTATATAGTCTTTCTTGAGCATGTCATCTAAGCCAGTGCCAGATACAGTGTCTCCATAAGGGACACACTGTCTCCTGTCTTTAACCTGGAACTGTCATTTGCTCTAGACCCATGTTTTCCTTTGTCCTCTTCCCTCACCCAAAAAGTGCCACCTGATTTGACTTTAAGGCAAATAATTCGGACAGCAGTAACTGGAATTGACATTGTCAACTTTTCTATCCCAGGCTAATACTTATTATGCAGCATACAGAGTTGTCTCCATATCATGTACAACGTAAACTGAAGTCAGAGTCCATGCTGAAAAGCTTTGTTCAGCAGTCAAATTCATGTCAGTGTAGGAAGTAAAACAAATTATTCTGAGTTGTAGCAACAATTTTAGCAGACTAGAAGTGAGAACATTTTTCATAATGCAAAAATTCATTTAGTTATTCAGTTTTCTTAACTTTTTAATTTAAATTTTAAAATAACCCTTTGGGCTGAGACTAAGTATGAGAAATTTTAGCACAACAGGAATCTTTTCAAAGCTAAAAGGTGGTGAAAATAGTGCTAAGGAAGGAATTACTTCTGTAGAACATTGACTTTGTAATTACCTTTCTTAGATGAGAGTGCAACATTTCTGTTTTGGAAATATCTTTACACTTTGAAGTTATCTCTCAATTAAGATGAATTCTCTGTTGCTTTGCTATTTGTCTCTGGCTGAACAGCAAATAGGGGATGGAATGCCTTGATTTTTAGAAAGAAGGCTATCCAAATCTATGAGGTAGGGTTTATTTTCAGAGGAAAAACTTTATGTTCTTAACCATAAGTGTATACTTTTAACCTCCAACTATATGATCTGGTATTTGGCTCTGCTGATTTTGTATATTTCACTGCACTCTGCTAACCAAGTAATCCAGACGGCTCTGTAAAAGTTTAATGTTGTTCTTGTTATTTATCATGCTTGTAATTTTTATCAATTTCATAGTAAATACAAGGAAAAGCTAAGAAAATTCTGAAGTATGAATATAAAGGTGCATATAGCAGCATATTTTAATGAAAATATTAGTCATAGTTATTAGCCAGTTTCCTAAAAATAAATATGAAGTAGTTAATGTAATAACACTTTCATTTTAATATATTGTGGTTCTCAAATAGGGGGAGGAAAATGAAGCAAAATCTTCATGAATACTTGATATTTTCTAATAGGGCAAATAAATAATACAGATGTACAGAATAACAATGAGAATTGAATAAACACTGAAGTTTTAGTATCAGAATAATGCATGTTGACTTTATTAATTGTTTTGCTAAAGTGTTTATTCTAATCAGATTCAGATTAAAAAAAAAATTAGGAACACCTGTTTGTATTATGCCAAAACCATAAAGCAAGACCAATTGCATCTTAAACAATTATATAAACTACCTGTGAGGACCAAGAACTTCATCAATACATTGAATAAAGCTTTAATTCACTTTTCACTTTTTAAAGAGAAAGAGGACAACAAAAAATGAATAATCTTGTTGGAAAATGTCTTCTTCAGGCCTGCCATTGTAACATGCTATGCCCCCTGCAAGAGAAGCAGTTGAGTTTTCTATCATGTGCATACATTTTGTACAATCTATACAGCTGGCAGCTCATGCATTCTGAACAAGCATATACAAAGTCTCTGAACAATTTTGTTTCTGGTCTCAAAGAGATTTTTATGACATGATGGGACAACTCCTTGAGCACAGACGTTTCATTAAGGAAACTTAGGTTATTTTATAATAATGGATCATAAATGTTTTTTTCCCAGTTCCCAGTCATGGTTCCAATAGGGCTTATGCAGCATCAGAAGTAGGTCTGCTTGAATATTTCTTTCTCTGTCAATGACTTCATAGTCATACATGGCTTTAAAAAAACTGCAGTTGTATACAGGAATAGTAATTTTCAAATTCTCTTGGTTGAGAGCTGCCCTGAACACTGATATGGGGAAAAATACTTGGAGAATGTTTACACGGATTTCTTGAGCTTTCTGTAGGCTGCGATTATCTCTGTAGGTGGAGAAGCAGGCTGTATTTGTTCATGCTCAATACACTCTTTCTTACACAAGGTATGTTTTACTAATTTAACATTCTAAGTATTTAATTGTCTTTATAATGGTTCAATCAGCCATATGCCTCAGAGGTTATACTAAGAACTTGTTTGATCCCCAGCCAATGTTTACTTTCAGATTATAATGAGCAGTCAGTGAAGTACTCACCATCTGTTCAGGAGAAGAGAGAAATCTTCTTTGTCTGAGTGGACAAGTGGGAAAATAATTTGGAAAGCTGATTATTAGTTTGTGTAAGCAGATAATGGGCCAAATTTTATTAAGAAAGAACTGAGAGAAAGCAAAATTCCTACTGATGGTACAGAACAGCCCTATGTATCAGTACAGGTAGAGGACCAATTGACTAGAAAATAGGTCAGCAGAAAAGGTCCTGGGGCTTCAACTGAATAGCAAGTCTCAATAACTGCTGGATAACAAATACTGGTTAGGTGTATGGAAATATTTTTCATCATGAGGATGATCAAATATTGGAATATGTAGCCCAGGGAGGCTTGATTATCCAACCTTGGTACTCAAAACTTCATTTGACATTGACCTGAACAACTGGATTTAGCTTGGTCCTGCTCTGAATAGAACTGTGACCAGCTGATGGCGCTCTTCAACCTAAATTATTCTCTGATTCTATGATTTGGTTATGTGATTTCAACCTTCCAAATTATGTCTATGTGTACAACTGAACCACTGAAATAGTTATTTTATTCAGAGGTGAAGTGAACCCAATACATTATTCTTTTATTGCTGCTCTGGTCTTCATTATTCCTTGAAACTGAAATGTATTGAAAAAAGTAATGTGAGGTTCTATGGTAAAAACTACATTCTTACTTCATTTTGGAAGTAGGAGAACGAGATATTTGTCTTATCTGATGTTAATTTGAAAGTTTAAAGCTTAAGTTAGAAGTCTGGTCTCCACAAGGTCCTTCTATTGTCAGTGAAACAATGAATTGGAGAACCTAAGATAACTGCTCTGAACCATCTGTTAGAAGAACATATTTCACTTTGAATATATACTGAGCTTAAGGGAACTAGCTACTCACATGCCTATATTTATATGATACAAATAGCTCCCCTTTTTGATCTCTGTGATCTTTAATATGCTTTTTGTAGTGAGGAAAGAAATATAGTTGTGTTTTTTGCATGGTACTGAAGTAATTACAATGGGTCTTAAACTAAAAAAAAAAAAAATATATATATAAAATATAGTACAAAAGTCTAAAACACCATACATATATCAGCAGATGCCTCGTTTACCCATCTAAAAAGTTCGGATATTTATGTCTCTCAAAATAAATTCTATCCAAACTCAGATGCTATGTTATTAGCTTTCTTTTATATTGTATGTTTGGAAACAGCATGAATTTACGTGTTTTCTGTATACCTGTTCGAATGATAATTCTGTGATTCCATTAATATAAATATTATAATTTTTTATAAAAGTTTGTTGAAAAATTTTTAAAGATCGTGTTTTGACTCAGTAAAACATCATTAAAGTGCTTATATGCTTATGTTTTGGTATTGGCAAAATCTAATTCACAAAGTATATGCAAGTACTGCAGAAATGTTTTTGTGTCATTAGAGACTTTCTAATTGCCTAGGGCTATAACAGTTGTTTGACACTTTCTGCTGAGGTAATAAAATATCTTCATGAAAAGTTCCAGTGCCGCTTGCTTTGGAGTTAAGAACTGCCAAGAATATGTTCTAGCATGTGAGTATCACAGTTTGTCTGTGTATCACGTGAATGACCTAGGAGCAGCCATAAAAGCACAGACTAGCAGAAGAAGTTCCATTATGGGAAGAATATGTTGTTTTTCTTCCTGCTCAGAAAGGCAGTGAATTAGCATCCAGTATCTTGGATTGATTTATTGTGTTTCTGTGTTACAGTTTCTGGAAATGTAACCTGCACTATGGAAAGGGATATGTGAACTGTAATGAAGACATATATCTTTCTTTTCTGAATGGTGACTATTTGCTGGCTTATATTGTGTTTAGGAAAATTGTTAATGATGCGACTATTTGCTCCAAAGTGGTCCATTTGAGGGCTCATGGAATGAGCATATGATCCTCTCCTTCTTTAGGGATATTCACAAGCATACAGACAATTTATGCATCTGTTTGCAGAGCATAAAGGAATGCAGTGAGAAGTGTTTCAAATGAAATTGTGTCTTTGCATTATATACATGATACACAAGTGACTTAGCTGCAAAAGATAAATCTCTTTTTTACTTGTCAGAGAGAGGTGGTTAGTCAGACTTGGCTTTTGAGTATTAAAGTTGATTTATCTGTTGCCAGCATGGTAGCAGATAGTAGTAACATAGGCAACAGAGGTTTCTGAAATCTCTCTCTTGTCCTAAGACTTCATATCTTTCTTTATGAGTAGAAGTTGTTAGTTGCTTCTGAAAATTTGAAGAGATATCATTCTCATGTTCACATGCGTTTCAGCCACTGGAGTATAGAAAATACTGTTTTTCATAATCTCTTTTTCTGTCACATCGGTTGCACAATCCCTTCTTTTTAGATTTGTACTGGACTTTGATTTTTCATTTTCTACTTTTAATTTACTCTGTATTTGACCTGTCACTATTTCTGTTTTGTGAATTATATCTAACTGCAGTATATGATTCTGAAAGTAAAATAGTGCCACAATCATTGGGATCACGGTCCTTACAGTCGTATCAAGTTTCTGGTTTACAAGACAAAGTAAATAACTTCCTTTGCCCAGAAGTGATTTAGAGCATTGAGAGGAATAGTCACACTCAGCTCCCACATCCTGACTTTTTTGTCATTTTGGGAATGTTTTCCAACCAATCTGTGGGCATCTTGAACCAAGCATTGATATGTAAAGAGAAAACTGCTTCAGTTGCATGTCAGGATTTTTATGAAGCTATACTGCCTCATCTTGGCTTAGGTATTCTTACCATAAATCCAGACAAATCTTTTTTGAAATGGGGAAATTACCACTGAACAGAAGACTTAAAAGTCAAGTGGTTCACTGAGATATAATTTCTTCATAGGCTTTAAACCTTTTTCAGAATTATAGATGGCAAAACACTTGTAGATTTTTGTGTCAAACTTTTACCTAGATTGATACCTCTTAGCCATAAGTAGAAATTTCATGTTATGGGCAGATAAATTGAACCCGGAATATCAGGGAGAGAACAAAGCAGGAGGGTTCACCTGCAGCTTGTATGCTAAAAGGATTGAGAGGAAGGAATTGCTCAGCTGATTTTTTATCTTTAACTGTTAAGAAAGAATAATCTATAACCAGCAGAGGTTCATCTCCAATAACCCCTCACACACTGCATTTGCTCGTTAAGTAGATTTCTTGCTGGGCTTAGACATTATGGGTATATTCTGGTAGAGCTACAAGCACTACAGCTTTTATGAGTTCTGGAGAAAGAGAGTGACATACCCTGCCTGCAGTCACTGGCTCCTCTGGTTTCTGCAGCTTCTCCTCTGCCCTGAGCATTCCCACTGGACCTTCTGTCCAACAACCCAAACTACCCAGCCCTCAGGACTAGCACTGCCCTCGAAGATGCCTGCATTATCAATTCTTGTCAGCTAATGCAGTTGTCAGGAGCCTGCTGGTCTCTGGATACCTTGGGGAATGATACTAGGGTGATGAGTTCTATAAAGATGCAATACTTTGCTGGCTGTCAGCTTATTCAAAAGGCTAGTTTTATAATAAGATAAAGAGTTAAGGAGTACATTGTTTTTTTAAAACCCCACAGGTTTGCAATAATCAAACAGAACATTATACAAAGAGACAAAACAGCAGAAAGCAGGATGCACATACTGAAACAGTGACCTTTTTCTGTTCTGTCACCTCAGGTAGTTATTATAGCTAATTAATTAGCATCTACAAGAGCTCTTCTGGCACCACATGGCCAGAACTGGGAAAACTACTTTCTTGCTCACTCCTCTACTCTTAACTTGTCTTATCTTTACTGTGACTGCACACTGGGACCCCACATGGCAATGTAGGGACTAGGTAATTTCTTTCCTTCCTCCTCATTAAAATATCTTGATTAAAATTTCTATTTCATACCTTAATTATTACCCTTTGTCCTTCAGTAATTTCTGCTCTAACAGCCTTCTAAATGTGCATTAGCAAAATAACAAATACTATGAGAAACATTATATAGATTTACATTGTATTAAATTAATAATGATTCTTTCTATATATTGTATAAATACTAACCCTGATAAAACTGGATAATGTTAGCAATGGATGCTAGGATTATTTCCCCTTATACATGGTTAATTTTAGATTCCTTTCTGGGATAATGTCTGTGTGTATATATACTGAAAAGCAGTGTTTCTGGTCTCACTAAACAAGTCTACCAAACCCCAACATTTTATTTTATGATACTTTAAAAATTTCTACGAATAAGCTTCTGAATAAATTGGAGCCACCTTTGAATATAATTGTCAGAGACACATCATATGACTCAGTATCTGTATTATGCTGCATAAAACTACTTCTCATAACTACACTGCCTGTGAAGATAGTTCAGGCCATTCTTAGCATATTTGTGGATGATCTGCTGGGAGTAGAAGTAGAGTAATCTTGTAGCTCCACCCAGGAGACATTTGGGAAAACTGATACTTATTAGAGCTAATTGTTTATTTTATGACACTGTTTAGCTTTCAAAAATATTTATCTATTGTCGCCTAGAGTTTTAATAAGAATAAATTTTGACAAAAATTTTAATAAAGGAAAACATCTTAAAATGAGAAAAGATTCTGTCTCAGAAATAAACTAAGGGGAAAATAAAGATGCACCCTGAAATAATAAAATTTTACAATGTTCATCTTTCTGAAGGAAGAACTAAATTCAAATCCTTGCTCTGTATTGTTCAGTGAGGGGACCTGAAGGTTAGTTTTCTGCAATGTGGTCCAGCCATCAGTTATTTGCCACTTCTGGTGAGTGTTTATTGACTGTTTTTTACAGGAGAGGTCATGTCAGACCTGTTATGCTTTTAATAT
>JANZLQ010000056.1:14694547-14717835 GCA_026212715.1 Elanus axillaris
AATTTATTATATAATTATATAATTATATATAATATATAATATATATGTATATAATATATATATATGTATGTATAAAAATCTATCCACTGGAAAAAAGTTACATAATATGTTGGACAGGTAAAAGTATGAAAAGGTTTTGCTTGAGGGTATTCAAATACAAAATGGAATGTTTTTGAAAGCTCAGAAATTTTCATGAAGCTTAACTTTGGAGGGAAAAGAATAAAAGACTATCTGGGAGAGAGAATGAGCTGAGATACCTGCTTTTAAAATATTTGCATGTGGGTGTTACTGGTGAAGGGATTTGATATTGAGCACATTGTGCTGATTTCTACTCAGCTGTTGAAGTAGGCAGAGGATTTAATCCTAAAACAGGTAAGATACTTGCCTCTGAAGCATCTTCCATCTTTTCATAGCATAATGAACAGCTGAGCAGTTCCAATTCTGAGTGGACGTTTTTTAGCTGCTTTGTTTAAGTACATCAATAATTTTCTGGAGAACATTTTAGAACACTAATTTCAGATGCAATATTATGCACATAGGTCTACTTACTATGTATTGAAAGTATGATTTGGTAGGAAGATGATACCTTTCATGGAAACAGAGGTGTCTTTTTAAATAAAGTGTTTGTAGGAAGACTCAGACAGCTATAGGCAAACTACATGTCTTCTTTATAAAGTGAATGGTTATTTTTTTAAAAGAAACTAGTAATGATAATTTAGTGTAGTATTATGAATTTCAGTTCAGATTTTTATTGATGACAAGTCTGTGAAGGACAAAGATGAGTCTGATAAACTTTCTTTTATGCACCTGATAACAGAGATATTTGAAGTGACTCAGCCGAGACAAGACAGCGAGTCAAAGACCGACCCTGTATTTTAACCTGAGATCCCTTTACAACCAATTTGCCTACAAGTATCAATTACATCCAGCAAGCAGTAGTAAAAACACTGCCTTGCACTTTTTGTGGTAGGAGGATGGCATAAACAAACTGTGAATCCTACAGTGCCAGGACCATTTAGATGAAGTCACTGAATGTGTAATTGAGTGAGAAATACCTCAGCACCAGCATATTCTTTAGGATTTTATTTTCTGCTGATTGCCAATTATTACTTTGTCTTAAATAGTTTGATTTCATGATATTAATCACTGTGGCATTTCCTGTCATTTTCTTCAGTGACCTCTTGGATCCTTCTAAGATGCTATAAATTGACAAAAGATTTTTTAAAAAATATATATTTAATAACTTACTCCTTGTGTCTTAGTATCTTTACTTTTCTACTGACTTTAATAAAGCACACTCTAGGTTGATGAACTACAGTTCATATTGGGCTATTTTAATCTTTTTGATTCAGAACACAGGAAAAATGCTATGAACTATATGTTTGTCTGTTATAAATCTCGAAATACTGTTTAGTTTGTAGTACTGTTAGCTTAAAACCCAGTAATGGTTAAATGTGTAACACTATCCAATCAGTTTACACTTTAAGTGACAGCACAATACAATAACCATACATCTAAGGTTTCCTCTTTAAAGAAATAATGTTTCAGCTTTATGCATCTGAGAAGAAAATAATCCAGCTTAAACCAATTAAGGTTTGTCTCTTTTGATTTCCTTAAAATCCAATTTTATACATCCAATTTAAACAAAATCCAATTTAGGACATTGGTTGGCTTGCAAACTCTTGGCAAAAAAATGTGGATTGGTTAAGCAAATAGACTTTCTAATTTTCATATTGATTCTTAGCCATTGAAAATCTAATTTGAAAACTCAGGGTCTTTTTCATACCTCATACAGCACTTGTAGTGAGAGATACAGACTGAGAATTAACTTTGAGAGAGCGTGATGCTATACAGGACAATTTCCTAATAAGATGAAAATTTATACTGACATTTTGTAAAGTGCAAAACAAAGAATGATATTTCTCCTTATTAGGATTACTCTAAGAGCTTTGCAATTTTCAAAATGCAGTCCAATAATTACTGTTTAGAATGTATTCTCTCTGCATATCTCATGCACAACATTCTGACTTTCAGCTGAACTTTTTAAGAAATTTACTCATTCCTAGCACAGACAGTTGTGGTTCTGTGCAATATTCTTTATTTTACCATGAGCTACTTTTCTTAGAGATTTGTTTTTTTCTGTGTGTTTGTGGATATGATGTATATAAGACTTACAGTGATACATTGCTGTTAATTGAAACGGTAAAAAAAAAAAAAAAAGCCTTAGGAAACTTTGCACCAAGAAACAGCACACATTTCCTGAAGGAAAGAAATTCTTTCACTGGGAGAGAGGCAGCTCTGATGACCATGGGGAAGAGAAGCATTCTCTCCCTCCTGTTGGGCTATACCTATATATTAAACGTGTGACAACATTAAGTCTGTAATGGAGGGAAAGGTGACGTGCTAGCACTTCTAGCTGCTGCACGTGAGGCATCTCCCTGGCTTTGAAGGAATTGAGCACTAGACAGCAGGAAAGCACAAGTGAGACTTGCCACAGGGTAGGGAGGACAGAAGTCCTCACAAGTCCCTGTGATAAATCTAGGCATGTAACTATCTTTACTCCTCTGCAGTTTCTTCCATAAAAATCACATTCATCTGCATTCTTTTATTACCATGTGAAACTACCTTTTTGGAAAGACCAAACTAGCTTTAAACTAACTATATAAATATATACACCGAAGAGATAACTGAGTATCGACATGCCTGCAATCACTGTTTCCATTGTTCTCCTCCGTTTTTCCCCCCTCCCCTTCTCTGTTGTGATCTAAGTGGTAGAAACATAGAATATTTTTGATGCTAGCTTACATAGATAATGAGCTCTGCTCTATCATCACCACAAGAGAAGGCTGCATATTCTGATTCTTTGGCTACAAGGTATCTTAGCTGCTACCAACCTCATCTTTGCTAACTGGAGTTACTGAGTGGGAAGCTGTGACTCGTCTAATCAATATATCTTTGATGATGTAGTAGAAAGTTTTGTGTAACCTGGGATGCCACATTTTACATAAGTAATCAAACTATGAAAAATGCTATATTGTTGATGACATTCTTATGAGCATAATTCTTATGGAACAGCAGTTTAAATTGTTTCTTACTCTTCTAAGTTATTTACAGGGAATACTTCAGGATTTTTGAGGGAAAATATTTCTCATATTGTTCTATAGGTGAATCCTGTCATCCCAGTTACTGCTGACAAATGATCTGGCTACTACAACAGAGAAATATAAAGAAGATACATCATTCTTAAAAAAGAATGAAAATAGTCTTTCTATGTCATCTGTAATATTTAACTTCCTTTGTTTTTAAAAATGTGAATGTCGCAAAGAAGTGCTGTAATTGAGAAAAAAGATGAAACATTTACTGGAAGATGCAATGATTATCTGATATTATTATAGGACTATTAAAATAAAAGCTGAGACAAGTTTTTGTACATGGAGATTACATGATCGATATCTAACCAGATATATTTGTTTTCAGACATGGCTTTGTGTTTTCTATAAAAGATCTCAGCATTGCCATATTACTGAAGAGTCAGTGTGGTTTACATTATTTAAAATTTGCATCATCTGTAATTGGGGAGAGAATTTTATACCACCCCTGGCAAAGTATACTGTTTATAACAGTGTTTTCTTCATAGAACATAGCCATCTGTGAGCTGCATGGTAATACAAGCATATTTAAACAAAACTGTCAAATCATAAAAAGAGATTTCTTCCTACAGAACAAAAATGGCATTTCTTCTGGCATTTATTTGAATATTCCATTTAATGTGGAGCCACTGGAATTGACAGTGGGGATTTGGGGTCATAATTTAACTCCGATGCAAAATTCTGGTGTGACTTTGTGTTTGTTTCCCATCTATAAAATGATGGTAATATTTATTTTCTGTCACCTGTGATCTAGTTTTCTCTATGACTTATAAGATTTTCAAGGCTGCCCCTTATTTTATGTTTATGAAATGGAGCAGAACTGAAACCTGATTATGTTTTGGACCTCTAGCTGCAACTCCTCTTTCCTCTGTTCCTCATTACTGTATCACTTTGTATGTGTTTTCTTTTCCTCATCAAAATTCTGATCAACATGATAAAGAAAAATGAATATGAGAAAAATTGAGTAACAAATTCCATATAGAGGAACATGGAAGAATAATATGCTCTATTTTATATTCACAGTTTGAGCAGGAATAAGATTAAAGAGATTGTGCTTAATAAAAGATTTTTAAAACATTTTTTCCCATTTTGCCTGAAGTAGCTGTATGCTTATAGTGGATGAAGATGTTTTACTTTCCTTTGGCATATCTTAATTCAAGCATGTTCTCACTATATAATTCTATGCCTGTTGGCATCAGCCCAATAGCAGGTATATAGAAATATTAATTCTTTTTTTTTACAGTGAAAGTCCCTGTCGCAAAGGAGCAGCATATCCACTCCACTTTGGAGATAATGACATGGTTTGACACTGAGTGAGTTATTGCTAGCAGTTAGTGTTTTTGAGACCCTCATTAGCAAGTGGATACAGCAGTTTGTCTACTACAAAGCTCTTATTACTCTGTGTTTTTGGCGTGAGAAACAGTTTTTATTTTGTTCTTTTTCCTGCTTTGCATAGTTAGCAAACAAAGGAAGAGGTAAGGAAGGAAAGCAGAAAAAGTGTCCCATTGTGACCTGGGAATCTTATAGTGCTCCCTGTTGTGGGAGAGCTGTTGCTAAGATTGCCCATACAGGGCAGGAAGCAGAACTGTGCTTAGGTGCTTACTGGAGAAAGGACAAGGCATTCTTACATATTCCTATATGTATAGCTGAACTGATCTTGGCATTTACATTTGTGTGTATTTTTCTAATGAAATTACATGAGGCAAGTGGACTTCCAGAAATGGTAATTCATAATCATTTGAACCTACTTTTATCTAGAAGACAATGTATAAAACCAGAGAGATTTGACTGCTTTTAACTTGCCCTGATAGCTTATAATTTGTGGCAGACCACAGGCAGAATATTCCTTTTTGAACTTGCTATACCTAGAGCTTCTTGCATTTTTAAATTTTTTTCCCCCTAGTAGAAAGACATTGTAACTAAATCAAAGTATGCTAAGAAACTTTGTCGGTGATGTTAATATTCTCAGAAGACCTTTAGTGTAAATATTCCACAAGTCTTCATTTATTATCAGTTAGCTTTAAATAATAAAAGCAATTGTTCCTTAAACATGTAAGAATCTACATTTTGGGAATTTAACTTTGTGGTAAAACTGAATGCCCTTTCATAAAATGTCGAATGAAATTATTTTGAGAAGACCAAAATGTACCATTACGTTTACAGAATACAATATTCTACTATTATGAAAGATACCTCAATATTCTTATATGAACAAATATCAGATAAGCAAGTATTGTAACATAACAGGTTTTAATCCTGTTATATAATTTGTTTTTCTTTCATGTAGGGTTTTCTGTCCACGTCACAAGGAAATAAATTTAAAATTTTCTAATTTTTTCAGCCAATTTTATATAGACTCACAAGTCATTGTAAAAAATTTACATGTTTAGTTATTTGGTTTGCAGAAAAAATAATTAGTTCCTTTATAAATACCAGTATTATCCTATAGCTCAAAGCTTCAGAAAATTTGAGGTAACTTCAAACACTTGCAGGGTTTACCATTTAAAGATGAGTTTAGTCTGGATTGACAAAACTGGTATGTAATTTGACTAATCCTGACTCTCATGAAGTTAATGTTCTTAGTTAGTAATGGATAAAAGTAAGTTTTTCTATGTGCACATGTATACACATGTATATAGATGTAGACAATAACTAGGAGAAACTCCTCTTGTATGTGACATTTGCCCATATCCTACCTAGTGGCAGCTGCTATTTTTCTTTCTGTAATCAGACTTGAGACACACTGCTTTCACAGTTTTATGCATCAGAGGAAATGATGAACCTCCAGATACTCATTGTGATTTTTGCATAAAGATGAAGCATATTAAGGTTAATCTACTTGACGTAAAAATGCATTCATTAGTTTGTGTTTAACATAATGCTTTTTTAAAGTGGCATCTAATTATTGCCCTTGTGCAGCAGAAATACCTCTGAGGAAATGTGTCAGCTGTTTAAGAAATGTATCTGGCTATTCTTCTTTAAGAACATGCTAATTGTTCTTTGGGGCTTTATATATAAAGTTATTTCTAAGTTTTAAACTTCATTTTTGAAGGCAATCTTTTCTTAAAAAGAAAAGAAATTGTTCTGGCTGCTATGCTAGTGGTCATTTAAAAATGCCTCTGCTTATGAAAAATGCATAACGTTAGGGAGCAAGTGGCATCTCAGTGAGGTTGTACTCAGAACACACATTTCCTTTGACTTTTCAGATGTGCTTAAAGAGATCCCAACACATGCCAGCATGTTAAAATCTAGTGGGCTATGGAGATTAGATGAAAATAAAAAATGTATAGAAAGATTTTAGTGTTATTGTAGGGCTAGTCTATGCAGTCTATTTTCTTTATTGTCTCTTCAGTATACAAATGAGCATAACTGAAAAAGCCCAGGGGAACAATATCTAGATGTTGGGTCATAAGGTCAGGGCCAGCATGTATCTCCTGGGTTTTATAGCATGTGTTGGTTTTAGTCAGTTTAGTTCATTGCTGTTTGGTCCTCCCTCTGGTTTTGCACCTTTTCCTTCCTGTTCTATGGGAAAGCAGACAGTAGAACATATTTCTCCACTTATTTTTACTTCAGTAATAACTTCATAGAATTGAATGGTTACCCTAAATGCAATGTTTTTCATGCTCACGTAAATGCAAATGATGCCTTGTAGCTACACAGCTTTTAACTCCTGATTATTTATTGTAGTATATTTTCTATTTTTTCTCTCTGGTCTTTGTATGAATCCACAATATCCTTGTTTCTTTTAACATTGGTGCTTACATTATTATAGTAATCTTCAAAACTTTTTGCTAAGCAATACTTCACCAAGTGACAACTCCAGATTCCAAGGTGCTACCCTACAATTTACTAATGTTCTTCAGCTTTCCTAAGCATCTTTTAATAGTTGATACTGTTTGCCACAGGACCATTAAATAGTGGATACCCTGCACTTACTGAGGTGTGCTTGAAGGCCTGCTCTCATGAAAGATTTCTAGCTAAATAACTGTCTTCTGTGATCTGTAATCTAGTATAGGTTTTTTCTGGTCTGCTTTATTGTGATATAAATTTTATGAAGGATATAACATGTTTGGCAGTCATATCTGTAATAGTGCCAGTCAATGAATATTGGCACTAGCAATTTAGAACTGATTTGTTTTCCAGCGCTTTGAAGAGACTAATTTATCTGAATTTTGGATAAGATCTAAACTTCTATTCCTATTTACATATGCAACAGGTTCTGCTGTTAATATTTTTTGCTAAAAAAAACCCAGCTTTTTGAAAAGATGTATCTCCTTTTGGTTTGCTGTGTGAAACCCACAAGTTCTTTTTTCTAGAAGGGCAGTATTCTATAAATCTGATGGCTGGCAGTCGTATGAAACTATAGACTTAGATAAAGCCAGAAGTGTTTAAAAAACAGCTAATGCTTTTTTCTCCTCCTTTCCTGTATCTCAGCTTTCTCAATAAAGAGATTTTTTTTGTCTGAATTTGTTTTATTTGTTTGAGAGATATCCAGAAAATTTGACCTGTGCTGGCATCCTCAGATTAGGAATATTTTGTAGTTCACTTCCTTTCCTTACACTCACCTGTTTCTCTGTCTACTCTTGGAACCATGTAGATGTCAAGATGATTAAGGAGGTCTAATTCAGAGCCTTTAAATAAGATATAAGTTTAATGTTACAGAAGGCAAATTAATACATGAATTAGGATGGCATTAGGCTGCTATCTCCAGTGACAGGAACAGCAACTTTTTCAACTTAGATGTGGTGTTTTGTTCAGGTCCAGTTATCTCTATCCTTGTCCCTGCTTGGTTTTCTAGATGCACTCAGATGTTTCCAATTCACTCCACCTGATGAGTTTTATTTCTCAGCCCCTGCAAGGTTATGACTCCATCCTGTTTTCCTCTTGCTAGTGTTCTGCAGTTTGCTCTCAATAATCTTGTGTAATCTTAGCTAATACTATTATATATGGAATTTATTTTTCCTTGGAAGCCATAAACAGAACTACTGGGTTTAAAGTGACTGAAAAAACAAAAGCAGAAATCACATACAATTTTCAAATTTATCTTAGATATTTTAGCATTTCTGTATCTTTTTTTTCACTTTCACAAACAACATGAATGTGACTTGCTGGTCATTTGGACTGCATACAAGGTTGAGCATTAAAGCCTTCATTCAGTCCTTATGAGCCAGAAACATTTACCTCTGCTTGGCTTAAAGTAAACATACTGTTAACCATTAGGAACATACTGTTAACCATCAGGATTTCTAGAATCCATGCCTCTATATTGAATTTAATTTCTACAAAGCAGATATTCTTGTTAAACAATATGGGTCTGAATCAGAGACCGTTGATATCACTGGGAAATGGCCGATCTTCTGTCTGTCTGCTCTTCCCATGCGTGTGCTGAATTCAACATCCTGTGCTATTTTGTTAGGAAATAAACAAGTGATAATTGGCTTGGATGGTTTACAGAGTCTTCTGAATTTTCTAGAGGAATTTTTAACTTCCTTTATTTACAGATGTTTTTCCTCTTGCACAGCTTATGAACATGAAGACTATTCAGGCAAAAAGATCTGCTTACACAAAAATTAAGTTTTAATAAGATGCTTTGCAGGAGAGCTCATTGCACAGATCCCATTACAAGATAGGAGCAATAGCTGTTTTTGCAAGTGCAAATTCTGTGAGCCAGTAAATGTGTAGATAAACCAACTTAAAGTGTTTTCAGCATGTGTACAAAACTAGTAATTGGCTTACTATCAAATTTCACAAACTACTGCATATGTTCCTTACCTCTTTTTCATGTCAAGTGAAAGGACAGCTAATTTTTTACTCCAACCACAGAGAAAGAAAAAAACTGTGAAGGGTGAACTTAATTAGAGCACACTTTTATTCATTTAATTCACCTGTGAGCTGCCTGGCTTGGTCACACTGCCCTGTACAATGCAGAGCCTTGTTCCCTCTTCAGTTCTTTCACCTGCTGAAAGTTACCCTTAACCTCACAGGTCCTGGTTTTAGCCTGCTGGTGCATCTCTATCCATTGCTTTCTAGAAGATTAAGCAGCTTGATAAGAAGACAGCTTTTATATTTTTCTGAGAGTCCTAAGTGTCTCAGCTACTTTGAATAATGCTTTCCTTTAGATTCACTTGACATTCCATGCAGCAGGGAAGTAAGATAATTTAATTGCAGCAACTTGAACCTTACTTTCTTTTTCTTCTTGTCAGGTCCTGAGCCGAAGATTTAAGGGGAATCTTGGAAGATCTGTGTTAGCTGAGAGCTTAAACAGTCTGTCTTTATTCAGTGCTAGCTAGACTACTTAGGAATGGATGGCTTTTTCAACATCATTGTCATTATGAGAGAAACAGCTAAGCAGGGGTTCCCTTCATGCCAACACAGACCATATATTTCTACATAGAGATAATGAATAGACGAGTGCTAAATTTCAGGTTAGCATGGTTAGGGTTTCTTTGAGCACTGGGGCTTCAAAACCTGGACTATAGATACTTAATTCTCTCTTCTGAAGAGGAAAAACTTACGTGTGTGAATTACTCATGCTTAGTGTATTAGTCAAGTGTTTGAAGCATTTTTTTTAGGAAGAAGATACTGCTTTCCCTGCTTGAAGGGATTTCAAAATGGTGATTCCCTGTCCTTGGACAGTACCCTAACTACTAGGCTTAATGGTATGGCATGAAGGTGTGAAGGAAGGGTTGCCACCACATAACTCCTCTGGAGAAGCTTAGCTTTTTTGGGGAAAACAGTATGAGGGGAAGTGTGACTACAGCTTGGTGCCTAAGGGGAAATGTGATTTAGACACTGCTCTCATGACTCTCTGTGTTTTTGTCTAATACATATCAATGGGCATTAATCCTCAGAGAAGTCATCTGTACAGAAATGTGAAAAGCTTGTTCTTAGACTTGTTCCCAAACTTCACAAGGTTCTCTTCTAGGGTTTGATAACTGATGATGTATAAAACAGTGTATTTCAAACAGTTTTAACCTTAGTTGTGATAATTTCTTTGATGCTAGTTCTGCAGATAAAAATTCTGAACTTAAGGCAACTCTTTTGTACCCACCTGAAACAGTTTTCTTAGCAGACCCTATCTCTTAAAGTCTCTGCTGGCCATGCTATATATTAGTCACTTTACCTCGAGGAAGTAAAGGCAGGTACACTGGGGTTTTTTTTTTGTGGTTTGTTTTCTTTTTTTTTTTTTTCTTTTCTTTTTTTTTTTTCCATTTCAGTTTGAGCACACTGAATATTGCTGGTGCTGGTAAAATCTTCTAAGTACAGCCCGGAGAGTTAGTGTGTGTTGCATAATACAGCACAATGTATATGTTAAGTATGTGACTTTTCTTCTCTTTTTGTTTTTTACTTGAGAGGGAGACTTGCTTTTTGTTGCAATAATTTCCCTGCTTATTTGTTTTTATTTTGGACACAAAAAAGTGGGATAAGGAGAGAGATTTGCATAGCAGGTAGGGGGCATGTACTGTGTTCGCTATCAAGTGCTGAGAGTTCAGACTAAATCTTCAAACTTGAAATATGCTTACCTGAAATGTTTGAAGACATTTTTCTACTTGCCTGAGAGCTCCCCTTGATCCTGGGTGTTCAGCTCTGTGCACTCTACATACATGCTTTCAGACAAGCTAGAATTAGGAATAGTTTGACTGAACAAGGTTCATGTGCAATGCTTCTGATGATTAGCATGGTTTGACAGAAAACGAGAATTGTGCTTATGGGAAAGACCCTGTAAGAAAATGTGAAAAAGAAAGATTCAATTTTTTTTTTACTCTCCAGCACCATATATGGTGTTCGCAGGGCTTTGACGAGATTTGGCCACTGATGTTCTTCAGTCCTTTGCCCGTCTCTTTTGCATTGACAGATGTGAAAATTATGAATTCCACTGTCTTCCTCCTGAATCTAAATTCACTTGATCTTGTGATTCTGTAGATCTCTTGATAAAAGGCAAGCAATGACAAAATGTTAAAAAAAGAAAAAAAAACTCAGAATTGCTCTGTACTTTTTCCAAGGTCTTACTAATTTTCTAGTTCTGTGATTTGTTACTGTTCCTCACGTTACTGTGAGCTATATTTCAAAGGAAATAATGACATGATATATTACGAAAAATGGTAATTACTCATTAATTTCTACTGCTGGAAAACTGCTCTTGAAAACTGATGCAACAGTAGTAGAAACTACTGTTTGCTGTAAAGAAAAAAAAATTCAATTGATAGTTCTCAATTTCATGCCATAAGTACTGGCTCCACACAGGGTCTACCTTGTAGGTTTTCTTCAGATCTTGAAAGGCAGAATGTATAGGCAACAGGTGCAGAACCAAAGCCTCAGAAGTAGGTGAAACCCTTTGTCAAATATTGTTGATAAAACTAAAATGCTTGATGAAGAATTTTAAGTGTTACAAAGTGCTGACATGAGGAAGAATACCTGATTATAAGGTAGCTCTGGAAAACTGATTATAGGGTTGTTATATTTAAGCTAGAAGGTTTCAGGGTGCAGCTTTGAGAATTGTCCTGCTGGAAAACAAGGTTTATCATTGCTTTTGATTAATAAGTTCTTGCTCATTGTCAACTTCATGCACTGTTCAACACTGCCACATAGTTCATGGAAGACCACATTATCCCCCACTGGAAAATTAATTCCTTGTGGTATCAGATGTATAAAATTTCTAAATCTCTTGGCTTGGGACTGTCTAAACATGGGAAGGTGATTTGTTCATCTCCTCAAAATCATGAGATTTTGTTGAATGTCTTGCAATTGTATTTGAATAATTTTTTGAAGTAAACTGTAAGCTTGAACTCTTTGAAGAATGTAATTATATTTATATTTGACTTTTATTAGTAGAAATAAAAGATTAAAGCCATTTGAATGATGTGAGTTGAAACTTGCAAAACTTTAATGAAAAAGACCAAACTGGACTCAACAGAATTCTGTATTGGACCTTTCATGAGACTTTTCCCATGTAGATTAATAGGAATTAGCATAACAACAAATTAACATTAATGACATAATAAATTTAATAATAATAATAAAAAAGACATGTCTTGTCACTCTGCTATTTCATGTTTTCCTGTGAGAATGAGGAAATATGACAGATATGCTGAAGACAAAATAAAGATACTTCCTTATATATGTTCAGGAAATTGGGTAGTATTAGCTGACTATGACTGAAATTGAGAGCTGACAGTAAAGAATGAACAGGAATTAGCTAAAAAAGCATGAAGAAACATATCTTTTTTCCTGTGCAAGCTAAGTTTGTTTCATTTTAAATAACTATTAATGCTGAATACTGTGGTATTGTTACATATCCTGTTTTCATGTTGCATATCTCAATCTTTCTTCCTAAAGTAGAATAAATACATACCAGTGGCAAAATATGCCAGTAAGCATGAATTCTTACACTCATACGAATGGGTGCAAAAATCAATAATGAAGTCCCTCTTGTTTCCTGGAAGGCTTCTACAGTATCATTTAAGTTGTGCTTTTGTGGGAAGGACAAACTAGCATAAATTTGTAATTGTAGCTATTGGACTATAAGCAGAAGTCATAGATAAAGGGACTACTTCAGAAATTGTTGGCTTTTAAGAAAAAACTCACACTTCGTCTTAACAACTGTATTGGAACTTCACAAATAAAATACTTGGATTCATATGAAAGCTTCCTATGGAGTCAGTTAATTCCACCTCCCTCCTTTGTTTTTAAACAGGCAGCTAAATATCTAAATAATGATAGTACACTTACATTCTTGCCTACCGTCTCTTTTTTCTAAAAATGGGGAAATGGAGATGTTCAGAAGTGATGAGCAGTAACTCTGAGAACCCAATAGGCAAGTTTCTGTGTTCCCAATATAATTTTTCTATGGGTGTGTGCATGCGAATACACATGCACACACGCATACTTTTAATCTAAGCTAGAATTTGGAGGAAGTCTGGAAATTTGTATTAACTTCTTTTGTTTCTCTAATGAAAGTTTTGATATTTGCATATATGGTTTACTTGTTGGGTAACCTAAAATAACGGTCTTATGCAACTATTAAGCCTGGATATCAAAAGATAGCAACTGTGCTCAAAATATTAGCTAAACCATCGATCTGCAGCTACTCTGGATGTTGCTTAGTAATGTTAGAAGAAACATTCTTGCTCAGTTTTTGGAATAAGTCAGTTGAAGATGTGCAACAGTATTAAGACTTTGACAAATTTACGGTTGTCTTTGAGATATGTAAAAGCTGCTTGTGATGCAGCTGGATAGGTTTATGAGTATCTTGGTGAATGTTGTACAGTCTTTTTTTTTTTTTAATGTATTATTATCTTGGCCCTAAGTAATGGATTATGCATAGAAAATGTACTGGTGCTGCAACAACAAATAGATCAACTGAGAGAACACCCTTTGCCTGAAGTATCTTTAAAACTGTGAATGTGAAGTTGGATGATGAATTGAATAGTCTGCTTCAAAGGACAGATATATAGTGTCTGAATATGAAAAAGCGTAAGTGCATGAAAGCATGTCACAACCATACGTAGTGCTGGCTGCTCTCAGTGATAAAACAGTTTACTATTGTCTTTGCCACTAACAAAGTATGTCAATTTAGCATCTGATGCACCTTCTGCCTTATTTATTGGAGTCTGTATAAAGTAAAATATTTTGCAATGCCTGTTGTTTAAGAGTAAACCCCCCAAATTAGTCTTTGGCTTTATTAAAAAGTAAATGTTTCCTTCTTTTCACTTCTGCTGCCCCCCATTTCTGCCTGCCCCCCCGATCTGAGCAGTTGTAATCTTTCTTTGATGCTTGCCTGTTTTTGTTGTTTCTGAAATGTATAAAACTTATGATTTATTCTAACTTTAGTTTACCTGCAGATGGAGGACTGAACAGTTTCATTAGCATAACTATTTAATGGAGACAGAATTTAATATTTCTCAGAAATAATAGAATTATGCTTGGGTAAGGTTCAGATAAAAGCAAAAGCTTGTTTCTGGTTCCTGTTTTTTTGGATAAAGGCTAAACTGACTTTTGTACAACTGCTTTCTGATCTGGATTGGAAAAAAATAAACAAAAGCAAGCTGGTGCTAAATAATAAATGGTCTTCTAAAATATCAGTTTATAACACTCCAGAAACAGATTCATTACATGAGTAGGACAAAGCCTAGTTTTAAGAATATAGTGGACCTTGCTTGACCTTGATTCTGCCAGTAAAGTTCAACCTTTCCTCACAGTACCTTGATGTAACTTTCCACTCTTCTATTTGTTTTTTTAAACAATTATTTATGAAAACTTTCTTTGTTTTTCTCCCCCCCGTCTCTGGGGATTAAAATATGTGGATAGTGAAACATCTATTTTCTTCAGTTTGTATGCTTCTCTGCTGTGTCCTACCCCTTTGCCATGCTCTGCTCTTGATGTTTCATGGTTTTATCGGATATATTTCAAACTGAATTCTGTAAGAGCAGTAAGATGGAATAAGTAGGCTTGATTTTGCCTGCTGTGTGGTAATTCCACTTAAATAGGCCTAAACTAACACCAGATGATGACTCTGACAAATCAGTTGTTAAGAAACCATCTTTAAATTTAGGCTGGAACACCAAAGGGAAAGAAAAGGAATTTTTTTGTGATCTTGGAAATATTTAGTACTTTACTTTTTCAGGCCTGATTCTCTAGAAGGTTTGATTGCTCTTAATGCCCTTTAAAAGACAAACTTGGAGAAGATAGAAGTGATCATTTTCATTCCCATTTCTAACAGTTGAATGGTCAGGATATTTGTTTGGGGTAAAGGCAGACATTCAAATCCCTTCTGTGAGTTAGACAATATTTTTAGGAAACTCTGCTAAAAGATTATGCATTGATAGCCACTATAACTCTTGTAACTCTTGTGATTACTATAGGAATATTTACCTTCTTTTGTGCAGAGAAAGGAAGTCTAAGATGTTTTGTCTGCTGTTTTGGATAACATTTGATGTGTTTACTGCAGCATAGACAGCACTCTACCTTGTGATGCTACTGTAATTGTGAAGGCAGAAAAGTATTGCAGCATGTGGTTCCCCTTCAGACATGCCCCAAATCAATACCAGGATTCCACAGTCTTGTTGATTGATCTGAATGTGGTGCCTGATCATGGGCATTGTTTCATCTTAAATGTAGAGATCCCTAGAAATATACAAATAAATGTAAGAAGCATTGTAATTGTCCCTGTCAAACAAATATGCCTTTCATGAGAACGTAAGGATCCATAGGACATTGGTTGGATGAATCATCACAAAATTTAAAGATTTATTGATTGTTATTGGTCAAAGTAAATTTGTTTATGTTACACCTAGCTATTACCTTGATGGTTTTGGATGGTGTTTATAGGACAGAGATAATTAATCTGAAATATGTCTTTAAGAGAACTAGCAGCACCACTGATGAGTTTTAGGCTTTTTGAAAACTCCAAACTTTACCAGAGCAAAAGAAAATTAAGCAAGATATGTGAATTCAAAACTATCAAATAGTTAAGTAGAATAATCTGTTCTAAATGTCCAATATATTTTTAGGAAGCAAATAGTAATCTGTGTACATGAAGAAAACCATTTGAAAATTTAGAGTAATAGAATGCTGCCTAATGAATTGCTTGTTAGTTCACTGAAAGGATTTGTATATTTATCTTTGAATATGTCAGGAATGAATGGTAAGAAAGAGAAAGGCAAAACTTGCTTAAATATTTATAGAAGGGAAAAGCTCTAAATTCAACTAGATAATGTAAACTAAGAAAGATCTAAAAAGCTTGCCTTGAAATCCCTGCAAAAAAAGACAGCATTTTGAAATATTACTGTCTCCAGTAGTAATAATATAAGATTTATGTAAGGATTATGAAATGCAAGATGACAACATTAGTTGTGAAAGGTGAAAGACCAGTCAAGTACTCTCTTGTAACCATTGGCAGCAGTCAAGCAATCAAAACCTTTCAGACAGCAATTCATTGTATTAATAAGCATAGGCTTAAAAGACAGTATTTGTATTTGTAGATATCTGAATTTATGATCATGATAATTACAAAAATTATGCTTAGCAAATGCCCGTAAATGCACTAGCTGAATAGCTTGGGTGAATAATGTTCTCTCTGTGGATCACAGCTGTCTTGGTCTGAAACCTCAGTAAACAGACTGATGTACCACCTTTGACAAACAAGGGGAGGGAAAAATTCAAATAAGTCTTTTTTACTTCTCTGGGATGAGTATAAACAGGGTCTTTGGCTAGTTATGGGTCAAGAACAGAAGTGAAGAATAATCCCTAAAACTCTAATACCTTAAAGGAACAGGTGTCTCACAAGCTTCTCTACTCAAAGTCCTTCTTCAAGACTTAAGCCTTCTTCTTTCAATGGATACCAGCTGTCTTTCCTCAGTAAGATTAACTTTTTTCTTAATACTTAAAGGACCCATGAACTTTTCCAGATAAGTCAAAATAAAGAATTAGAGATCACTGTTTTTTGGAGCTGTGACTGGAAATACCAGTCTTTACTAATAACTCCTTCGTGCTTGCAGGAAGCAAATATCCTTTAAATAAAAGGAAATGACAGTGAGTTGGAAAACTCTAGCATACATGACTGACTCATCTACTTGTAAGACTTTTATTTAGGAATATTTTGTAATTATATAAATCACAGCACCATGGTTCTATGGTGACGCTAATACAGTAAATATACTAAAGTTCTGGGGTTTATTTATTTAATTAATTTAGATTTTTAGTACCTTTGACATTACTCATATTAGCATTGCTGGAAAAGGCTTTATAATGATTACCATATTTCTCTGAAAATGGAAAGAACAATGTCAATTTATTTCCTGTGTGACAGGAAGGTCAGATAATAACTACCCAAATAACATCTTCCATGATTACAGCAAACCTGTCTTATCTACAGAAAATGTGCTATTTCTGCAGAAACAAGATGCAGCAAAAAAGTTATTCTCTTACTGTTGGAAGCATTGAACTACTTCTCTGATTTACAAGAGCATTCAAAAATCTTTGAATTTAATAGGGGAACTTGCTTGATTCAATAGTGTTCCAACCCCTTCAAGATCGACAGCTTGGCATATCTTCTTAATGTATAAAAATAATTCATTTGAACCAAAGACTCCTACTGTAAGACATGTTTCTGTCAGCATCTTAAAAAAAAAAAGAAAAAGAAAAGATCTTGCAAAGAGAGCTGTAGGTTTTGATTGGATTGTTAGCATACCTTTTTTTAACAGCACAGTCTGATTTGCTTGGGGGTATTTTTCTTTGTTCTCTTTCCTCTTGTCTTAATTTCTTCAAATGGTCTGCTACTGTTTTGTTATTTATTAAAACTCCAGTGTTTGTATTTGGAAGAAAATAGAAACAATTGTGAAACAGCATACTACAGGCAGCATTAAAAGTGAATACAAATACACTTTTTTTGTTTCCTAGAGTTTATAATTCCTTCAGCTGGTGCCAGAAAATCTTTTTCTTCCCAAATGTTACAAACTCAGTAGCTTTTTGATCTTCTTAATTTCTTTTCACTGGCCAATGGTCCGTGATGAGAGTTGGAAGCTTTTCTTTACCATCTTTGAGTAGGATTCTGTTCTGTATTTTGTGGATGGCTGCAGGCTCCATCTGTTCTCAATACCAGAATTCAGACAATTTTACTGTTTCTTGCTACTCAAGGCCCACTATTTCTTTCTGGTCTGCTGTTGTACCTTCATCCACAAATTTTTGAGGAGGATTTCTTCATTCTTGTTCCTTACCTTCAAGGTTTCCCATTAACAAATATTTAGGAAAAATCTTGGTAGTATACATAATATAAGCTTTCTAGTGTGGGAACTGATTTTGGTTTGGTGGATTGTAAGCTTTAATCTCTCCTAAGACATGAACCTAATCGTGTTTTGGTTGTAGTGAAAAGTTGTGAATATACTTTATTTGCTGCTCACCCTGTTCTGCCTTGATACTACTAGAACAAAAAGAACCAAATACTACTACATCATGCTGGAAATATTCCTGCTTCTTGCCATCTGTCTAGTTTATCTTTCTAATTTACCCTTTTTGTAGATAAAACTGTAGTTGTATATTCCTGAAGCATTAAAATTGCTGTTAGTGTAAGCAAACTTGGTTTGTATGCATTCTCTGGAAGATGATTGCTAGTTCCAACTGTTAAAACTTTTTGAAATTATAATGCTAGTGGGTGTTGCAAATACTGGCCTTCTTTAGTGTATGAATGGTTGACCCTGTTAAGATTTTTTCTTACTTTTAAACATAAGATATAATGTTTTTAGGATTTATCAATGTTAGTTTATTCTTTATACTCAATATATAGAATTATTATCTATGTATTTTTAGTCTGTGATGCAAAACAGATATTGGGAAGCATTTCAGAGTAAAACAAAAGCATGGCAACCTGTTTCTGATTAAAAATGTTATAGACGCAAAAATAAATGGACAAGTAATGTTATGTTTTATAATTCTTAATGCTGTAGAATATTTTCTATATACTCAAGGTATAAAATATACCAAAAAGAGTAAAATAGGGTTTCATCTTGCAGAAATTATGCAGTGACTTATAGAAGCAAAACTCAGATTTAATTATGTTGATCACATGAGGCCAAGTTATGGAGTAGTGGAAGCAGATATTGCTTCATTTTCAGTGAACAGACCTCAATATGGTCTGTGATCATCTTGTTGCTGATCAATTACTTTTTATTTACTCAAACATAAAATTCCATTTCTCTGTTTTGTGAGGTTGAAATGGACTGAGAGTTTACCAAGCCAATGTATCTTAATAAAATAATCTTTGGCCTAATCAATATCATAGGCAGAATAGTGTACTGGGAAAAGCCAAACATCAAGTATTTGTTATTCAGTTCCAGTGCTATTAAAGATTAAACCTAGCTAATCTTTGAGTCTTGCTTTTTTTTTTCTGCCCACCTAAACAAAGACCTTTTTTATGCTAGTACTATTTAAGCGATATTTACTGACAAATACTTTATGTAATTTTGTAATTGGATCATGTTCTTCCAAGGATAATGGTCATAATCTGAAGCCTGCTACACATGGTCAACAAAGAACAGTATTAAAAGTCACGCACATATGTACAGTGAAAGTGTTTGCATTAGTTGAAGAAAGCAAAAGTCTGTGTGTGGTTTTAATAGTGACACTATGCTTTTTGCCGATTAGTGCCACTTTCTGAAAACAAATACAAAGATTAACTAAGCAGTAAATGCAGAATTCTAGAGTGCCTTCCTTGAAAACTCAGCACTTTACTAATTGATCTTTACAGCACTGTACAGATCATACACTCGCTTCATGAGTGGACATCAATGGCTTAGCACCACATAGCTATGCTGGGAGACAGTTCTGGACAGTAAGTGAAGAGAATAAGGGAACTAAAATTAGCTTAGTAAGTGAATGTAGGAAGAATACAATTAACTTAATTGATTCAGACTTTGTTTCTTTTATGCTGGGGCCAGTATCTCTGTTGTATGCTGGTGAAAAGTGCACTACATTTCATTTCTGAACCATGTAGAAATACATATTAATACAAAGATTAATATTTAAAAAATCCCACTCCTTTCTCTCCAGGAGGATTTTTACTTTGCAAAGCAAATGAATTCTCTGTTTCAGATCTCTCTCTAAATAACATCAGATTTTAAAAAGAAAAATAAAACCTGAAAATACTTGTTACTGAAAGCTTTGCCCATAAAATAATCACCTATCTTTTCTGAAATTGTAGGCTAATCTTTTCTCATGACAAATAGGTCTTTCTTACTTTTATTGAGCGGCCACCATAGCATATCTATTAATTAAAATAATATTTTATGTTGAACATGCAGGATTGTTTAATAAAGGGAAAACTTGCTTTTCAGAGAAAAGTTGACTTTATTAAAACTGGAAAATGTTTTGAAGTCAGAAGTAGACAAAAAGCATATTATTAGAAAATGTTTTGATCCTAATAACTTTGTCCTCTTTTAACAGAAAAGCTTAATGCCTTGGTGTCATTAACAGGAAAAACAGGCTATGCTAGAGACAATTCATTATTTTTCTGAAATTCATTATATTTTTAAAGGAAATATTTTTCTTCTCTTTCACTTTAAGGGTGAAAAATACAACCCAAAGTATTTTCACATATCAAATAATCCTGAGTGTCTTAAAAACTGAACATATAGGGAAAATATGCTTTATTTAAATTCACTGTGTTTGATCACAGTATGAAAGAGAAATCTTATTTTTCTGAGCTTGCCAGCAATTTTAGCATGGATTTAATCTGGAAGTTCAAGTAAATAATGAAGTGGGAAGCAGTGACACCTCCCTTTTTAATTCTTTTTTTTTTTTACTTTATTACTGTCTTCTAATCTCTGCTGTGCAGCCAGTGCTTTATCTTCTCCTCTGCTTCATACAAATAGTTTCTACTGCCTGTATTCAGTTGGAAAGTTCAGAACCCACTTTCATAGTCTATCCCTTTGCATTCATCCTCCTACACAAATTACAGGCTGTGACAGTGACAAATGTTTGGTGGCTCTGTCCACTGGCCAAAGAATATACCAACATCAAACTCTTCAATGAGTCACGCAGCTGTGCTTCTCACACTGTTGCTGCAGGGAGCCCAGATTTCAAGGGGTTCATAGGAACAGGACCATATGGTCTTGTAGTGCAAATGCTGGCTCTGGCAGACTTGCATACTGGAATGAGGATGCTTATTTCTTATACTGACTTTTGTCTTTTTTACTACTGTTGAGATCAGGAGTAATAGAACAGACCATTGCAAACAGAACTGTTTACATTTAAGAAAATCAGTTTCTTTTAACTTTGTACAGTGCTGACTCTTACAGAGCTTTCCTGTAGATTGTTATTACATTTACATAGTATTATGGTCATACTTATAAGATTTATCTGACTTTGATTTCCCTCATTAACATGTAGTCATTATCCTCCTCTTGACTGTGAAGCTGGTAACCAGCTTCAGAAACAGTACAATGATCTTGATGTATGCCTGTGTAGGACAGTCACAAGTAATAAAAGATTAAGGAAATGGTGAAGAAAAATGGTATTTTTGGAATGGTCCTACTGCTAGTATATCTTTGCTCTTTCTGGCAGTTAGTGAATTAGGAATTTCCTGAGTTGATGGTAGAAGGCCAACTGTGGTGCATAGTAACCTCCTACAGACTTGTAGCCATGAATCTATGGATCTTTTAGATCTCTCTTATGTTTTTCACATCCTGTGTCCTGTGGATATGTGTTTTGTAAATTATTGTGTGGAAAAGAGTACTGCTTCCTTTTTTGTTTAAACCAAAGACAGGCTGAGTCCTATTCTCAGCTTTACACACTTTCCATGTGACTTTGGCAAATCACTGTGGATATTAGATACAAAATAGAACTTGAATGGCATAGTTGTAGACACCAGAGTGTTTGACTTTCTGGCTTCTGTGTCTCAGAGTAATCTAGAGCTGTGTGTAAAGTACTTCCAGGACATGACCATTCTTCAAACTGGTGAGACAAACAAACAAATCATTTAAGAGATGATGAAGTGTCTGTAGCTGTCTAAGGAGGAATTTTTCATTTAGAAATACAAATGTTCTTGCAGCAGAATATTTCTTTTTTCCAGACTGAAGTGTTGTTCCACATTATTGGATATTCATTGAGATTTGGAATTCCAAATTCTAAAAACTTGAATGAACCTTTGATGCCTGGTTTCTGATCACCAACATACTACAAAATGTTTGAAGCATACCTGTCCTGGTTTCAGCTGGGATAGAGTTCAGTGTCTTCCTAGTAGCTGGTACAGTGCTGTGTTTTGAGTTCAGTATGAGAAGAATGTTGATAACACTCTGATGTTTTCAGTTGCTGTGAAGTAATGTTTATACTAAGTCAAGGATTTTTCAGCTTCTCATGGCCAGCCAGTGAGAAGTCTGGAGGGGCACAAGAAGTTGGGAGGGAACACTGCCAGGACAGCTGACGCAAACTGGCCAACGAGGTATTCCATACCATGAGACGTCACATTCAGGAAATAACTGGGTAGCGTGGGGGTAGTGTTCGCCTCTCCAGGACTAACTGGATGTCGATCGGCGGGTGATGAGCAATTACTGTGTGCACCATTTGTACATTCCGATCCTTTTACTATTACTGTTGTCATTTTATTAGTGTTATTATCATTATTTCTTCTTTTCTGTTCTATTAAACTGTTCTTATCTCAACCCACAAGTTTTACTTCTTTTCCTGCTTTTTTCCCCCATCCCACTGGCGGGGGGGGGGGGAGCGGAGTGAGTGAGGGACTGTGTGGTGTTTAGTTGCTGGCTGGGGTTAAACCACGACAATACAGCATCCCTTTCTGTGCAGGTATAATATTTATATAGACCACCCAAGTCAGCTTTAGTTTTAGTTGGAGCCCTCTGAAGGCTTTAGTAGGCCACCAAAACATTTATTTCTACTTGTCTTCTACAGCTGGAAGCAGTCTTACAAGCTTAGTATAAGTTTAGTGTAAAATGAACAGTCTGTGGAATGAACCTGGTATGTTTGATTGAATTTTGCTTTTATTATTGAAAAAGTATGGGGGTCCTGTTCCTTGGAATCTCTCGGTTACTTTGCTCAGAAATCCCCTTGGCTGTCCAGTCCAGGAAATCCTGTGTGCAAGGAGGCTTGTCCTTCTGCCCTTTCTTTAGCTGCACTCAATTTATCTTCACCTGCTTTTTGTTTTTCTTTTAGTTTGTTTTGGGTTTTTTTACATCAATTTTGTGCTCCAGTTTTTGCATCTAATGAAGCCTCTTTATTGATATGGTTCTGCTCAGACCCATCATGCAGTGTACAGCTTTGGGCACTGTTGTGGTTTAACACCAGCCAACAACTAAGCATCACCCAGCTGTTTGCTCACTTCCACTCAGTGGGATAGGGGAGAGAATCGGAAGAGTAAAGTGAGAAAACTAATGGGTTGAAATACAGTTTAATCAGGAAAGCAAAAGCTGCGCACGCAAGCAAAGCAAGGAATTCATTCCCCGCTTCCCATGGGCAGGCAGGTGTTCAGCCATCTCCAGGCCAGCGGGGCTCCATCACATGTAATGGTGACTTGGGAAGACAAACACCATCACTCTGAATGTCCCCCAATTCCTTCTCCTTCCCCCAGCTTTATAGGCTGAGCGTGACGTGATATGGTCTGGGATATCCCTGGGGCCAGCTGGGGTCAGCTGT
>JANZLQ010000056.1:14718539-14740795 GCA_026212715.1 Elanus axillaris
CTCCTCGCTGGTGGGGTGGGGGGAGAAGCAGAAAAGCCCTGGGCTCTGTGTGAGCACGGCTCCGCAGGAACGAAAACAGCCTTGTGTTACCAACACTGCTTTCAGCACAAATCCGAAACAGAGCCATGTACCAGCTACTGTGAAGAAAATGAACTCTATCCCAGCCAAAACCAGCACAGGCACTGTCTCTGTTTTCTGTAACTGTATCGATTACCAAAAAGAGTTCAGTCACTCCCTCTCCTGGCTCTGCAAGGTGGCACTCAGAAACATTTCTGTGGCAGGAGGAGTTTCCAGGAGTTGTACAATTCTGGGATTCTGACAGGAAAACCTGGAAAGTAAAAAATATACAAAAAATCTTTAACACTGTTTTGATGTAATTAATTCTGTAATGGTTAACACCCCATCCTCAGTTCTTGCTTTTTAATCCCATTTTTTTCATAAAGAAAAGAAACAACAAACAAATAAAGAAAACCCAAACAAAAAAAATGTGCAAAATAACTTTCCATATGATAATATTGCTCAGATGAAGCTTTTCTGGAATAAGTATCAGTAGTTAGCTTGGTAGACTGCCAGTAAGGTAAAGGTCTCCTGCCTTAAGGTGGTATGAGTATACTGTCCAGATAGGGAGCCAATGTCTTGTTTTAGGGAAGCTGTGGAGCTAGAGAAGTTAGTGTATGCTTTTGCATGAATTAAACCCATATGAACATCATATTAATGGGCTACATTTATTAGAATACATATGAATTTTTTTTGAAGACTATTGTAGCCTGGTAACTGAATGAATTTCCTGCTAGAAATCATCTACATCTGCCAGGCTGTACTTCATAATTACACAGTAGTGTATACATGTTTAACTCTAAGATATTTTCTGAACAATTAATATCCTTAATGACTTCTGAGCTACAGGAATGTCATACATGTTCATGTATGGCTCTGCTGGTGACAAAAGGGGCAATGTGTTATTAGTCCCTGAGGGTTGTTATGTAAATGTCATTATGATACAGCTCCTTTTTTACATTGCTTCTTTGTGACAGATATCTAACTTCACCTTGAAACAGGATTCCAAGCTGACAGAATAGGTCACTTCAGAAAAGTGGGCCACTTCTGTTTTATTTCAAGTTTACAAAGATATGCCTGCTGCAGTTTGGAATTATCTGTATTTGTGTATAAGAAAAGGCAAGAAACTCATCAACAATGAATTGCACTGGTTATTATTTTTTTATTAAAATGACTTCATTTGGAAAAAAAACAAACCTTCCAAACATTGTTCTAGTTTTCTTTTTTCTTAGTAAAGCTGTGTCTTGCGTCATGAACTTGGTCTCATGTTGAACAAGTTAATTGCAATTTCTGTCTTCAAACTGAAATAACTTACACAAATGTAGTAAATCATGAACTGCCACAACCAGGTTTGTCCTGTCTGAAACTTCTCCCTATTGACCCCATTTTAGAAACATGCCTTCTTCATAAGTTAACTATTATAATTTATTCAGGGAATACTCCTGGGTGCCTCTAATGGATAAACGTTTTGATGGGAAACAGTTGAAGACAGAGAATAGGAGGTGAATTATTTTTTTTTAAAGAAATTTAATTGGAAGGAATGTGCTGATTAAAAAGCAATGTGGTTTATTTCAAATATATTTGTAGGAGATATGACCTTGGAGAAGGAAAGAGATTTTATTCTCAGTCATTACTCAGATTTTTCAAAAGTATGGAAGAGTTCCACAGTTGCTGTTAAAAGTGTAGTAGAGTTAGTGTCCATTGCTGCAGTGTTTCTGAAAAACAGACCTACTGTTCATTTGAGTTCATAAGCTTTGAATCCTATGCAGCACATTTGCACACTATCACTTCAGAAAGCAGCTTTGTATTCTGTGTAAAAGCTTGTTAGAAATGGATATGTCTCAGACACAGAGAGGAATTCAGTCACATGCTGAAAGATCTTATTGGGTCTTACTTAACTAGTTCTCTCTGGAAGAAAGAACATTGATGATTTAGTAGTATTTGAAGATATTTACCCAAAGGTACAACACAGTGTTTTGTTTTTTCTGATTTTTTCATTCACTTCCATTGAACATATAGGGAACATTGCAGATTGTAAATGCTTTAGTGAAACTGTGGTGTTTTTTACCAAACTCTTATGAACAATACAGCATAACTGGAGTTTAGCTGTTTTAAATTCAGAGATTATTAGCAGTAAGTCTATGAAAAAGCTGGGCATATTCCCTTTCTTTCCATGTATATGTTTGTATATAAATACACACACATGCCCTATTATTTTTCCCTAGGAAACTTTTAAAATGTTTTGTTCTTATGTGCAGGAAACGAGGATGGGAAGCAGTGGAGAATTCTAAAAAGCACAGGTGAGAAATCTCAATGCTGTATCATTTTTATGTCCTCTCTTGGCAGTTCTCTCCCTTCTTTTTCTTCTCATCTTCCTTTTTTTCCTCTCCCCCCCCAACAAAAATCAATATCTAAATAATTAAAGAACTTCTAATAATAATGTAAACCTGTGGTGTTATATATATTTTCAGTTCTCTGAAGTGTTACAGGTCCTGCTCAGGTTGCAGGTTTTTTTGACCTTTTTGCTATATGTATTTATCAGACACCCAGAACATGTTAAAGCTGTGCTGTCAAGCCATGTGTATAGACCAAGGAAGTGAAATGATTTCCCTAACATGATTATATCCACATATTCACAATCTTCAAGACTGTGATACAAGATTTTTTTTTTTAATGCCATTTATTACTGATTTACTTCAAAACACCAGCTCCCATTGCTAAACTGCTTTTGAAACAAATAATTTTGTGTTTCTGTATAGGAAACCATGATGAGAAGCTGTGGACAGTAAGGTCTCAAAATTTACTTCTTTCTCTCACTTTCTTTTTTCTCCCCTTCCTGAAGAATATAATAATAATGCCAGTCTGTTAGTGAATGGACCAAAATAACTTTCAAATTTCTTGAGTTAATTTTTATATTTGTTTGGTAATCCTATGCATTTTTTCAGTAGTGTATCTGCAAATATTGTTACTCAAGGCTGTATTGGCTAACTGGGCCTCTTCATTGTCTTGCACATGCTAGTAATGAGTGGGTCATCTGTAATAGTTTTCAACCTTTGTGTTTTTCTTTACAGATATTCTTCTGCTTCACAGCAATCTGTCTGTTTCCCTGCTAGCTGGAATACATCTTTTCTCTGATTTATTGGTTAAACTATATATTTATTCTGAACCAGCTTCTTTTCTTCTTTAGTTATGAAATGAAACTCAGTAAAGCAAATCAGGAAAGAAAAGAACTTGCAGGACACTACATTATACTTGGGAACAATGTGTTTTCTAAAGCCTGTTGTGTTCAGCTGCTGTGTGTCATTTCCTTGTTTAACTATTAGAGGCTCAATGGAAACAAGTTCTCCATTATTGAAAGTTAAATCTTCCTTGACATTTATTGCAAAGCTAAACCCTCTATAGTTTCACCTAATTTCTAAGGACCAGACTTACTTCTCCTTGGTATCTCTCCATCTGTGCTAATCACCTTGTAGTCTTGAAGTTCTCCCAAACAAGTGGATTGGATCTGGATTTACTTGTAGAGCTAAAGTTGACTAAGCATCATAGGACCCCTCCTTTAAGATGTTTATCTCCTGAGATTGTTATTTGGAACTCCATTGCCTGTTTATCCCTAAGCAGTTTCCCTATCAGCAATTATTTTAATTAACAAAATACAGTAACTGAAGGTTATAGAAGGTAATGCTGTCTTTTCAGTGGTTTAGGGATAAAGATTTCACGTAGAGAAAATCTTCAAAGAAGCTGCAGTCAGATTGGATATTTGTTGGAAAATACACGCACAAGGGAAAATTATTATTTCATTCCTGAGAGAGGAAGGAGAAGAAAAGGCTATGATCTAGGTTGCTGATGAGGATGAGTTTACAATGTAAGATAATGGTTTTCTTGTTGTTTTTGACTTTCTGAAAGTCATTTAGTGTACTGAAATATATATTTCAAATTGTCAGTTATGTAACAGTCTTCGGATTTTACTCCTTAAGAACCTGCGACTTGCATCTTCTACTAAATTTTTCAGTTTTCATGTCTGATGTAGCTTATCTAGTAGATGCAAGGGGCAAAAAAATGTATGTTTGTCAGGGAGAATAATACAAACAGCAGTTAGTAACTTGTGTTACCTATGACTAGAACAGTTCATAAGAAAATTTCACTGTAAGCTTTGAACAGTTGCATAAAATCTGTTTTGGTTGTTTGAATTTCCTTCAGTTTTAGAATTTCTTTCGGAAAAAAGGGTTCCACAAGTTACACTACCATTTATAGTTTTTTTCAGATGTTCTTTTAGGGAAAACAAACAAAAAAAATCATTAAAAAAAATGCACAGTCTGTCCAAGAATCTGATGAAGGAAAATGCTTTACAATTAGGATATTATTAATACAATGTATCTAGTCCAGTAGAGGGAGTTAGAATGCTATTCTACTTTCATTGTGTTTGTTCTAGAGATAGTTGTTTATCTAACATAACTATATTTAATTTCCGAATTATTTTCTTAAGAATTGTGTTTTAGAAGAGCTAGACAGCCAGAGCTGGATTTCTTTTACCTTTTCTGTCTTTTCTATACCCTTTAGAGTTAGTTTTCCTGTGTAAGTAATTCTTTGTATTCCTTCACAAGGGTTATGATACAAAAACTATAAGGATTAGTAGCCTACAAAATTGATCTCTAATCTCTGTACCTAATTGTGGGCAAATGTACACAGTATAGCTGTGGTAGAAAATATACTGAGTAGAACAGCTCTGAAACAAGTATAAAGCCAGTGACAGAAATGACATACTGGTAGGTCTGTTGTATCACAAATTTGAGACGAATATATGCTTTTTATTATGTTCAAGTATTTTGGTTTGTTGCTATTTCTGTCTGTTTTTTGTTTGGTTTTGTGTTTTGGCAAATTATCTGCATATATAAATTGGCTTACTGTTTGCAAAATCCTTTACTAAAGGATTTGGATCTAGTCTTTAGTCTAAACATCCAACAGTGCTAAGGACTGAAGTTTTCAATACTGTTATGTGTACTTTGGAATGATTTGGTATTTTTCCCCCAAAATTATTTTTATTGCTACAGGCTGTTTTGGCTTGCAGCTTGGGGTGGGAGGACGAAAATCCATACTCTTCTTAAAGTTGCAAAATCCTTTTGGATAATGTCTTTATGAAAAGTATTTCAATTATATTATTAATTATTATGAAAACAAGCTTTTGCATTTTTACTATCAAAATGAGCAAGAAATATTTTTGATAGTGTTGTGAAGAGTACCAATCACAGAATAGACAAGGCTCTGGAGGTCGTCTGGTACAGCCCTCCAGCTCAAGCAGGGTCACCTAGATCAGGCTGCCTATTGCCCAGGGCTGTATCCAGATGGCTTTTGAATATTTCCAAGGATGGACACTCCATACCCTCTCTGGGCAACCTGTGCCAGTGCTTAGTTTCCCTCACAGTAAAAAAAAGTGTTTCCTATGTTTAGATGGAACCTCCGGTGTTTCAGTTTGTGCCTATTGCCTAAGGTCCTGTCACTAGACACCACTGAAAAGAAAAGAACCTGGCTTTTTCTTGTTGTTTTTGTTGGTTGTTTTTTGTTTTGTTTTCTTTTTTTTTTTTAAATGAAGGTTTAGCTGAAACAGTATCAGCTAGGGAAAAAAAATATTTTAGCAAGCATCTGAGGAAAAAGTAACCAGCTTAGAACAGCAACTGACAATTTTTGAAAAAAGATTGCCCATGTGCTATATTTATTACCTGCTGTTTTTGTCAAAATTTTATCCCAGTTTGGTCAAAATTTATGGGTGATGGTGGTTTCAGTTGCACATGGTAAGTAGAGTCTTTTGAGAATTTGCAAAGGAAGTTTGCTAAAGATTCTATTTGCATTCAGGGTCATCTGTTGCCCTAGCTCTTATATCAAGTAGGTGTTATAAACACATCCTCTTCACAAAATCAATGGGGTGTGCATCAATGTAGGGATGCCAAGATTAAGTGGGATCTTCCCTGTTTGTTTTGGGTCTATATCTATATATTGGACATCTCTAAGTATATGATTTTTTCTTTTGTGAAAGCTTTGTAAGTTAAGGCTTTATAAATTAGGGCTTGTAGTGTATGTGAGATGAAGAGGAGATGAAGAAAAGAAAAAACAGAATAGGAATGGACAGGAGATGGTAGAGGGATTGAATTTTTCACCTCCTTAGCTAAAAATGACCACAGAAAAAATTTAAATTAGTATTTGTAGCCAAGGAGTTTGAGAAACCCTCAAGTTAAAGATTAGACCTGCTCTGTCTAGAAACCAGGTGACAAATTAAGTACATCTACTTAGATTTGTAATAAAGCTGCTTTACATTAGTGATTAGATAATAAAGAATCTTCCCTGAAGCAGTGCTCCTGTTGCGTTGAATTATGTTTCTGCTGATGTTACAACACGCCAGTGCAATGAGATCTTCATTTTCTCACAACACAACCTCTAAATTTTTTAAAGTAAGGTTGGCAACCACTTAGTTTCTTGAAGTCTTAAAACATAAGTGTGTCAGTATTCTTTTCTTTCTGCTTAGTTTAAAAAATTATGCAGCGTATAGATATATGTATCTTGCATGTGGGGTTTTGTGTGTTCATTTTCTAAGAAACATCAATCATAGAATATAGCAAATTTCCTAAAAAAAATTTAAAAATCCAGAATAGTTAGGTATTTTGTCTGGTTCCCTGAAGTCTCTTGATTCCCAGGACATGCCAAGGGGTCAACATTAGTCACAGAAATTGAAAGAAGAGCAGGCTGACTCAAATGAGCAGGCCAGTGAGGGGAAAATATAAAGACAGGAAGAAAATCATAGTTCAGGAAAGAGGAAGGATAAGAATGGGTGGTAGAGGGTGATGGTCAGGCACCAGTCAGGGAAGAACAGTAAGAGGATAACAGTAGATGACAATTTGAGCAGAAGCTGGTGGACAGGTCATCACCCAGCATAAACTCCTCCTGTGAATTTGGAATTAAGTGTAGGCCTCCTGAGTTTAACATGCCTTTACTTTCACAAGATTCTTCATGTAGTGTCTTGAAAGACTCCTCCCCCCACCCCCCCCGCCTTTTCTTTTTTAGTGATTAAAATAGAAGATGTGTGATACAGGATGCAAAGGGATGAATAAAAGGTAACCCATAGTACTGTAAAGGCTTCTTGCACTACTATTCCACAGTACCATCTAATGACTCAAAGATTTAGACAGCTTTAAGTTTGGAACTGTAGCTGATGAGGTCACATTGAGAAAAGTGAGAGAGCATTTTGTCACTTAAGCTTTTCATGATGTCATTTAAAAGAATGATGGAATAGAGTGAATTTTTTAAGTACTAAAGCAAAAAACTGCAGAAATCTAGTGTCATGTTGAATATAGCATGGAAGCTGATACTAGAGATTTTTCTCCCTATAGTAGATGTAATAAATTTACTTCTTCCATTTGTTTAGCAAGCTTCTAATCCATGAACTCACGATTTTAACTAAGGAATCTTTTTCCCACCTTAAAGTAGTAACAGACTTGTGCTCTATTTTTTTTATCTTTATACTTCTTCAGTTGATAGTTTCCTAAAAGATAATCCCTCATAATCGTGATTAAGCACATTTTAAAAGCAGAGTTCTTTCCTTCTTAAAGGAGCTTGTACACTGGCAGAGGGGACAGCTTGCTTCTACAGGTGTACAAGCTCCCTGTCATTTAAGGGTTGTTTGCAGCAATTCATATTAGGATTCTTTAAGCTTTAAAAATATAGCAAATTAATATGACACTGCAATAATCTGCCAAATTCAGTTCTTAAGATGCAAGACCTGTTCAGTGTCTTGGTGTTTTGCTGTGATATTATTACGGTAGTAGGTATTTTATCATGGAAAGTTTGATGTTGAGGGTCTTGCAAGGACTACAGGTGGGCATGAAAGTAGTCTTTGATTTGCTGTTTTTCAAAGCACACTTGTTACCTGGGAAATGGGCAGCGATGCTGAGTTAAAACCTTAAAAGTCAGGGTTATCTTTTTTTTATTTTACTGCTTCCATTTCAGGGCTTTTGAGTAAGTGCAGGTAAAATGAGCTTAACTTCCATGGTACCCAGACATCATTCTACTGACTCATTTCCACTGAGAATCTATGCTGTGAGGCATGTTGTACCCACTGTCCCTTTGCAGAATTGTGATGCTGGACCTGAAAGCAGGCCAAGTTTGTGTTTTCTTGTTCTAGTACCTATTGAGAAATTGACTTGAGCTGAAGCTACAGAATAAAAGGCAACAAATACAGAATCCATTCTGCAACTTTGTGGAACACCTCTCAAGTTTTAATTTTGCAGGGAGGGTGTGAAAATGGGGGATCAGTCTTGCATCAGTCTGCTCTCCTTTTTTTAGGAGAACTATTAGAAAGGACTTTAACCCTGCTCTTATGATATGTTTCCACACACTTCTATCTACAGAGCCATTTGGGGATTTTCTGCAGATGAAGATCTGCTCCTATTCAAAGTCAAGTTATCCAGAATTAGGATTTCTGTACTCTGCTCTAAGTTTTCATTTATAGCCTCTCCCTACCACCTTATAATAAGCAATGAAAATAAGGAGACATTATACAGTACATAAAAGCTGCAATGAAATAAAGCAATGCAACATTGTTTTGCAGAATGTGGACTGAGTACAAAAAATATTGGATAATGTATTCATTGAAACTCTGTGGACTATTGACAAATGAATCCTAAATCACTAGAAACATGGCCATCAATTCTTCATACCATGATCACTTATGTCAAAAAGCTGTTAACAATTACAGAATATGTCAAAAAGCAACATTTCCTAGATCAAAAGCAATGAGTCATTGTCTGACCTTTGTTTAGCCTGAATTCAATAACTTATTAGATTTCAGATGATGGAAAACTGGTGATAAAACCATGCTTTCCAACTACTTATGGAAGAAAGGCAGTATGAATTAATTTACAAAAGCACTTGAATATAGAAAATCTTTGTTTAATGGAAGTTCTTAAAATACTGTTTATTGAAGAGGTTGAAACTTTGGATAAATGATGGTATAGTAATGCAAACAGGAAAGAAGGAACCAAAGTTTCAGAACAGTTAAGGGACATCAGACAAAGAATGTGTGTTGTTAGAATTCTGTAACAAAATATATTGGCACAAAATCTTGTTATGCTTTTCCAAGTAGTTGAGTGACAGTCTATAACCAAGCATATATTGCATGTATACTACAAGAGATAAAGAATTGACTTTTCTTTCTGGAGTAGACTGTTGTAAACTGAAGCACAAGTATCTATATGTCCCTGTATACGCAATATCACACAAACACAAATGTCACTATTTCTTTATGTACAAAATTAGCCTGAACAGAAAAATTACATTAAAATACACTCCTAATCATATTCTCAAATCTATATTTCATATTCTCAAATCTATTTCATAGCCTTACTGTTCTTTGAGTACATGTTGTAGCCAAAGAAATGCAATTCATGTCCAGCCCTTTGAGGCAGGCTATGAGTAAGTGAGCATAGTCCTTGCACAAATGTTCCATCAGCCTAGACTTGGTTAAAAAAGTGGGGTTGGTGGGGTGGTGTGGTATCTGATAAAAAAAAAAAAAAGCTCAGATTGGGATTTGTGCTAATGTCTGGTGCTCTGCTCATCTCTTGTAGCTAGAAGTGTTGAATATGTTCAGCTGTAAATAGCTTCTTTCCTGGGTATATTCTCATGGCTTTCTGCATTTCAAGTCTGACATTCATGGGAGAGAGGATGAAACATTCCAGTAATCATGGCACTGAACTCAGCCGTGGAGAAATTGCTTCAGTTCTTCTGGATAGGTTTTGTACCCATGTAGTTTGGAATAGAGATGTTTTCACTGTTAGGAGATAATAGATATGTGATGTAGTATTAAAGAATTTGTCTAAAACTCTCAAACTTGGAAAAGAGCTGGTGCTTCATGAGTTCTCACTAACATTTTAAAGCTTTCTTTTATGATATGACTAAGTTGAATTTATTTCAGTATACTACTGGTTAGAAAATTTTTTTGTCTTTCCCTTCTAGGGGGAATATTTGGTATTGACAGACTGACTTTTATAAGAGTTAAGTTGTTTATATTTCAGGTGCATTTGATTTGGATGAGCTTTTCTAACTATCATGACTTTAAATTTTAGATGAATTAGCTAATAATACTCAATTTCCAAAGTGGAAAGGTTACTGTAATTGCTCTGCTTGCAAGAATAAAGATATTATTTGCCTTAAGAGGAAAAACAGAAGACAAAGAAAATATGTTTGTGTTTTTTAGCTGACTGGTTTTGTTGCACTAGGATTTTTTCCCTGGCCTGTTTTGCTATAGGCAATATTGTTATTGTTTTTAATAACTATGTACCTTTTCCTTTCTTTCACCCATGCCTAACTAGGGGTAATTTGTGTCTTGGAAACATTCTGTAAATATAAGACCTTGTCAACCTAAAACTTCTAATTTTGATTCATCAATAATAGTACTTCCTGTGAATATTTGGGTATAAAACATCACAGGATTGGGTTCTAATTACAGGCAAAGCAGGGTCTGAACTTTTCAGGATGCAATAGAAGGAAAGGATGTGTCTACATCCACAGCAAAGTTTGTCTGAGAATGGCTGAGCAGACATATAGCAATTTTTTGGACTCAGGTGTTACATACATAAAATGTAATGTTAACACATACACTTTCAACAGCTTCTGCCACAGATTCTAACATTCTTCCCCTTTTTTAAAAAGGGTGCATGGTTCTGCTTGCTTGCATTTTAATTCATCCTTTCTGGTTTTCATGTATTTTCCCATTCCATGGAGAGGTAGTGCAGATACACTGCATAAACGTACACAAGAAAAACAATTGATAGAAATCTTTCTCTTTCATTTTAGATACATTTATTCCTTGCACATGGAAAGAGAATAGAAAAGAATTTTGAAACAAACATTTTTACTTGGAGCTGTCACATTTTGTAGGAAAGGCTTCATAACTTGTTTCCCAGTACTCTGAGAAAACCCTGCTGCTACTTGCTTGTAGAAGTGTTGCCATATATGAATACCCAGTCTTACAGGCATCCCAAACTGTGCAACGTGGTGGCCTGGTGCTCTGTAAAACAGTGGCCATTAACGATTGTTTTTTCACCTTTACCTTCAGAAGTTTCTGTTGTCTATAAAACTATTCTGTTGCATGTGGCATGACTAAGTGGGTGAATGTGATACAAATCAAGTATGAATGACACTTTCTCTCACCACTGACCACTTCTGTTTTATTTACATAGGCTTCAGCATTTTCCTTTTAGTTCTTTCCTTACTTTAATTTGGGAGTAGTACGAAAGAGGGCTGCCACATAAAAATTAATTGAATTGTATTAACAGTAACAAATCAGAAACCGTGCTTCAGTTTAATTCTCAGATTCAAGGTGAGATCTGTGAGAAAAATAGTCTGGGACCAGGATAAAGCAGCTCTTTGGCATGTGGGATAGGCAGTTTACATTTTGGAAGATATAAATAAGCTGAGTGGACTGTGGGCTGACCAGGTTTCAAACATAGCAGTATTGACAATGAATTTTTGCAGGAGTTCCTAATCCCTAAACGTCAAAGCACACACAAAACAAGTTGTTCTGTGGAAATTCTAAGACAATGAGTTTGTTATGCCTTTCTTAAGCTAGGAAATAAGGAGTGATAAATGCAACTTAATTTAGATGCTTTGGAATTTAAATTGGGCTCTGGAGACTTTTCATGTTGAAGACAGAAACTGTTGCAACTGTTATTGCAGTGAAGTGTTTGTTGGTTTAGGCTATGAAAGCCTGGACCCTATATCAAGTGGAATCATAGAATCATAGAATGGTTTGGCTTGGAAGGGACCTTAAAGATCATCTAGTTCCATCCCCCCTGCCATGGGCAGGGACACCTTCCACTGGACCAGGTTGCTCAAAGCCCCATCCAACTTGGCCTTGAATAATTACAGGGATGGGGCATCCACAACCTCTCTGGGCAACCTGTTCCAGTGTCTAACCACCCTCACAGTAAAGAATTTCTTCCTTATATCTGATCTCAATCTATCCTTTTTCAGTTTAAAGCCATTACCCCTTGTCCTATCACTACATGCCCTTGTAAAAAGTCCTTCTCCAGCTTTCCTGTAGGCCCCCTTTAGGTACTGGAAGACTGCGATAAGGTCTCCCCAGAACCCTCTCTTCTTCAGGCTAAACAACCTCAACTCTCTCTGCCTGTCCTCATAGGAGAGCTGCTCCAGCTCTCTGATCATCTTGGTGACCCTCCTCTGGATCTGCTCAAGCAGGTCCATGTCTTTTTTACACTGGGGGCTCCAGAGCTGAACACAGTACTCCAGGTGGGGTGTCACAAGAGCGGAGTAGAGGGGCAGAATCACCTCCTTTGACCTGCTGGTCGCTAGTTCCTGCAATGTGCAACACTAGAACTGTATGCTAGCTTGCATCCATGTTAAATTTTTGGGCTTTTATACAGATACCAGAGGTTTTGCCCTTTCAGGGCTCTCCTGGAAGCTCAAGGATTAAAGAAGTCCTCCATCTCATTTTATTAGAAACAAAATACTGTATGTAAACCAGTAAACCTGCTGAACACCCACTGTAACCAAATGATAAGAAATAATTTCACTTCAGTTTCTTTGCAGAAGTTTTTAGCCTTCAAATTACAATGGAAATTATATGAACAAATATATTTATTATATTTTAACAGGTATTATCTTTATGTTTTTATATAAAGCTTATCTACACACATAGAAAATTAGCTTTTCATCTCTAAACTGATTTTAAGGTCCTCTTAGTTTGCATTTGTTGGTGCTCTTCGGTCACAACTCAAACAAAGAGTTGCTTATTTAAAAGACCATGATGTTCAAGAGTTCCAAACTCCTGAGTGCTTCCAGATCACCAAGGGAGCATAAAATTTCTTTTACATCCTTATGAGGAAGGGAATAAAGCTTTTGAGAATAAATCAGAGGATCTGAATTCTGACAGTACAAAGCTATTCTACAAATTCTGCTCCTATGTACACTAGATTCATGAAGAATATGGACATTAGAGACCAGTACATCATCAGCCAGATCTTGGTATATCATAATTTGTTAAATTCCACAGCACTTTAGTACCTGTGGTGAGCTCCATATTCTATTTTTCAGAAAGCGTCTGGTCTTGATGTGAGGATGACAACCTTTGGAAAATGTGTCATTACATTTTGTAAGTAGGGCAAGTTGGTACTGGTGCACATATTTGTTCTTTTGTACTTAAATTGTTTGCAACTGAAATCCAGTTAATTCCATTTTAGTTTCTTTTTAAAAAAAAACCAAACAAAATCTTTAAAAATTGCTGCATGCTTTCCCATTTTGGTAGAAGTGTTTGAGTTACTGTTTTCTTGTCCTGGTTGTGTGCTGCTGTTTTCTTCCTCCTTTTCAGCCTGTATTATTTGAAGACATATAAAAATTGGTCTTCCTCAATGCTACTTACTAGTTTAGCTTCAAACTGGAAGCCATACAAACTGTGTAATATATGCAAGAATGCTATGGATGAAGTATGAGGTTTATCCAGGAGTCTAGAGTCAGATAAATGTCAATCAAAGTAGAAATATACATATATATATTTAAACTTTATACTATTTTCCTTCATTGTTGTCTTGTGCTTTCACTCATGTGACTCAGAAGCAACTACAGCTCCGATAGTTTGGTGCTGGGTCAGGAGTTCTCATGTCCAAAATGTTGCAAGATTTTCTGGACCTTGTACCCAAATCTTTGCTGAACTTATTAGAACTCCTGATTTCAGATCAGACTATTCTTTTTCAACTGCCATTGTTTTCAAACTTATGTTGACTAGTTCTTATGTTGCTTAGGGTACTGAATGGGACAATAAATAAGGGCATGGGAATTATGAGCTGGGGTATACACATAGGCCTTTCACTGTGTACTTTGGAGCAAACATGTAACTTTTTTTGTAAGAAATTGAGTTTTCTTTCAGAAAGAAAATGTTTGACCTTTCATTTTACCTCTTATTATTAAGATTTTCTGCTCTGACTTCATTTTTTTTAGAGATTAAAAGAATTACAGAACAGCTTGATACTCTTGTTTTTGAAGTGCTTCATGACAAATGTCAGTATAGGTGGGAAGTTGAGGAAAAGAAGTTGTTGGTCCAAAGTAATTCAGCAGAGCAATAAAAGAGCCTGGGACTGAGGTCATGTCAGTGCCTGGTGTATCCTATTTCCTTGGATATGAACTGTTGTGGTTATTAATTTCTTTTGACACTTTGTCTCACACTTAATGCTCTTTTGCATTTCAGTTGTCTAGCTGTTTATCATGGACTTGGGCTAACTTTTGAAGTGATGGAAGGCCATCTGTGCCTTTGCTACTGCTTATTAGATAGGGTAGGTGAAAATTTTGTATTGAAACCATCTTTGAGTGGGAACATGGTTTTCTCAAAAACATTATTATCAAAAAAATGTTATATTTCTGTAAATGTTCTCACACTTTGTTTTTAGGTAATTTTACTACTTTGTGTGAAATCCAGTTTGGTTTTGGCCTTAGAACAATAGTTTTTATCAAAGTAAGTTTTTAAAAGAAAATGCCAAAAATGTCTTTTCAACATGTAAAACTTCCTGATGGAATCTTGCTGCCATGTAGGCTGTTTAGAGACAAAAATTTCCAGTTCCATGCAATTTCAGTGCTATGCTTCTTGTTGAATCAATTTTTTCACTTGCACAGGTTACTGAAACCCACCCTAGATTTTTTTTAAAAGTCAATATCTAATCTTAGTGTCCAGGAATTATTCTGCATATTAAATGTTTAATTCAAATTGCTTTGAACTTAGCAGTTATAATGAGCCTGATCCTTATATGTGAGGGCTGATAGGGTGTGTATGTTGACTCTGATGGAAAAACTAATTCATTTTTTATTTTTAATTTTTTTTAATTTAATTTTTTTTTTTAAGAGGGGAGTCTAGTATCAGGCTGGCATGTTGATTTCATGTCATTGAAGCTTTTTTTATTTCAAGGAAAAATCTCTTGTTTCTTCACACCACTCAGCCTAAATTTTGTCTTTCTGATCTGTGGAAGCCCATGTGTCTGTGCATGTGTACAGGATATATAATCTAATATAACTCTTTTCTGTTTTTTTATATTTCTGCACTGATATAAGAGTGTGCACACTGCTGTTCTTGCAAAGTGACAATTGCTTCTTTCTTCCTGGTAAAGAAGGGAGTTATGCTTTTTGTTTGTTCTGAAACAATGGACATACTTTAATGCCTCAGTGCTGAAATGTGTGGTCGGGTAGACAAGTGCATGTTCTCTTGGTTTGGTTGCTCAGAATATCAGCCAAACTGTATCCTGCATTTCTTCCCACTGTCTTCTGGTCCTGCACCCCTGCTCTGACACTGCTGTTTTGACAGAGGACCACAATGTTTCCTTCCTTAAGACACTGAAATAACTGAAAAGATTCTCTCTATTCTGAACTCCTTATAATACTGATGTGGCAGCACCTAAGCTGCTGCTTTTCTGTTGCAAACTGGTTTGTGATAATTTTGCTGCATAAATGTTCAGAAAGCATAAGATTAAATATGTAAAATGTAGCCATGTTTTCCATTGGCTTTTCTTTTTCTTTTTGGAAGTGTTTTCATTTGCCTTACTGCTAAGTATCTACTAATATCTACTAACCTACTAATATCTAATTATATCTACCTATCCTTCAGAAAGTAGAAAATGCTAGAGTCTATTGTGATTTATATGTCTTTGCTGTAGTCTGTTAGCTACTTTTGCCAGAACAATGATGGGGTAGAATAGTATAACCATGTAGGCTCAGGACTTCCAAGCTTCTGCAGGATTTTTGTTTTCCTAAATGAAATGTAAGTATCTATAATTTCTCTGCTTTTATTCCAGTGCAGTTTGACCTTTCTTTTTCCTTTGAGTTGCTCCGGATGTAGCAGTTGCAGGTATCATTCAGCATTTTAATTAAAAAAAGGGGTGGGGAGAATGGAAAGAATGCTATTTAGCTAGATATAATTTGTATCCTTGAATATCTTCCCTCAGTCCAGATGTGTTGTTTTGTTTTTGGTGTCCCCCTGCTCCCTTAACATAAGTGTGGCTGTGCTCATGGTGCTTCACAACACTCTTGCATTTCGAAATTGTGGTGCTGCATGCTTAATATTGCATTAAGTAATACAGATAATCAAACTCAACTGTGTTTTTAGTGTATGTGGGTGGCAGACAAATGGAGTCAGGTTCTTGAAAGGAAAAATAAGTGCTCTGAGTACAAACAGCGTTATCTTCTGTCAGCGCCCATAATGGCCTTGACTCCCTCATTCACATGTCCTTGAGCAGCCAGTAGTGTAATATTAAAAGATGCTCTCTTTTTCCCCTGCCAGAAATCTACCATTTTTTTCCCTAAAGATATTTCGCTCATCAGACAAATTGATTCATGTTCGCTTACTGAGGCAAAATTACTCCTAAATGAATATGAAATAGTGAACCTCTAGGAAGTAGCCATATCTTAGGATATCCTTCACCAGTTGCTCAGACCTTCCAACCTGAAGATTTGTTTTACTTTATCTTGTCTTTTCCAAGCAACTGATAAAAGATACTCTGACAAAGCTGTCAAGGTGAGAGGGATTCCAGGCTTAAGCAACATGAATGAGACAGTTGTTTGGTTTATATATATTTAATATCCCCTGTATTTATGAGTTGTTATTTTAAGTTAGATTGGATGGGATGTGTCTAAGTTCAGGGTTAATTCGGAGTTTATTGGAGTTGTCACAACTAATATATGATTGGCTCTTGTTGGAATTTATTGTCCAATAAGTATATAAAATTTTGCAGAGATTAAGAGGAAATGTCAAACTGAACAGAACTAATTTTCTTCTCAAATGAGAGCAATAGGCCTGGGAACCATTGGCTTCTGCTTGTTTACTGCAGATGCTCTCTTCTACAACTGTGGAGGTCAATTTTAATAGTGATTTCAACATATACCCACCTGAATAGCTGAAAGCCTGGCTTTTATGTTTATTTTTTAAGTCCGCCTGACATTTTCAGTAGACCTTCACCAACTTGGTTTATACATCTGATCTCCAGTTTGTATTAGCATCAACATCATGTCAACCGTTTCCCCATTGTCAAAAGGAATACTAATCTCTGAAATATGAAGTCCCTGCACAAAACAGAAGAAGGCTCAAAGGTGATAAAAAAATACATTGTATAAGATCAAAATGAGAGTGTAGAGAGCAATATGAAAGGTTAGGGAGGATACTCTGAGCCAACTCCTGGTCATGTTTAATACATGGCATTTTTTAAATTGCTCTTCCTTGGATTTCAGTATTGATTTCCATATGTTGCCATATAATCTCACTTATCACCTACACTACTAAGGACTGCATCAGAAAGGAGAGTTGGGATCCTCCTGTTTAGGTATAGCTCTCCATTCAGAAAGTAGAATACTTTGTCTACAACATTGTTCTATATTTCCATATCTTGCATTTATGCGATTGATTATTATTTCCTGTGACAAGTGCAAAAGAGAGTGTTCTACTGAATTATATTCCAGAGCATTTTTTTCTGGCATATCAACATAATTTTTCATTTCTAATTTTGCACTCCAAAAGTAATTTCAGTACTTTCAGCATGGGATGATTTTTCAAATTAACAGATTATCAAATCTGAAGATATACTTTATTATCCAAATATTTATAAAAATATTTAATGCTGTTTGGACCAAAAATGGATCAAATCACCTCTCCCTCTATGTCCTTTCAGATAACTGAATACATAATGACTGAATAACTTTTTTACAAGACGAGTGCCTGTTTAAACGTAGATTCATTCAGTTGTTACCCTCATTGCCTATGGAAATAGCATGTATGAATGCATCAAAAATCTTGCAAATATAAAGATATTCCCTATTTATTCCCTGTGTTCCATTTGGTCAGGAAATCAGGCTGGTTTGACCTCAGTGGTATTACTCATTAAGGCTAGTTTTCAACAGCTAGTATAAATGTCTGAGTAAGGATATCTCTTTAAGAAGCAGTGGCTGTTCCAGGGAATCGGCCATTGCTTTGGAGGCTCAGGGGGAATTGGTCAGGATCCTGGGCTCCTTATTCATACTTTCAGTTAGGTGTACCTTGATCTGTCTCTCACTCACCATCTTTCCCCATTGATTTCTCCCCAAAATGGTGGTGGCTATTACCTGTAAATTCTGTTCAAACTGCTTACACAACTGGCAGTTTTTTTCCACCTAAAAAGAAACTTGTCTGTAAATCTATCTCTGTCCTTTTGTGGACTAATGAAACCTCTCAAATCCTCTTTAGACTCTTCTCTGTGAGTTTGTTGAAGGCAATAACCTCAGGATTCAGAAGTGAATTTCATTAAGCTCTAGGAACCTGAATCTATCTTGACTTTTTGTAGGTATTTTATTTTCTGTTCTTTTTCCATCTGTTGTCACAGCCAGGCTGAACCTGGCAGCTAGGTTTTGTTGGTCTCAAAGGACATATCCACTCCCCGTTCCTCCCTCCTCCCTTCAACACATGTGCAGTTTCGATAACAAAGCAAAATTAGAGATTAAAAAGATAATCTAATTTATCTTCCTATAGATCACAGGCACATCATCCAGCTAGCCCTGTCTGGAGTCTTGCGTTTCATTAAAAGGTAAGGTGCCAGTCACAACAGTTTTTGAGTACTGTTACTCCCAGACATGTGGGTTACCTGCAGAGGTATTGGTTCATACATTGAAACTTGGCCACTGACTCAACCTTCCCTTTGTACCAGTCAGCAGAAGTTGCTAGCTACCAAAGTGTGGGAAGAGAATAAATTTCCTTAGTAGATTACTGTTTCATGTATGTTTTCCCCCTATTTGTTCAAATTCAAAAACATGGGGACATAAGTCAAAACTAGAATTTGATACCAGAAATTATTTCTGAGTTTAATCATTTAAATTAAAGGTTTAAATTTATCAAATGTCCAGATAATTCTTACCTGTAAAATTGGCAGACATGCACTGAGTGTTCTTTTTAGCTCTTTTTGTGCAGTTTGCCTGATAGGATATTGAATTAATAAGGTGGTCATCCTCCCATATGTCCAACACATAGTTTACTTATAAGCATTTTAAAATTTGAAGCCATAAATAAAATAATGACTATCAAGAATATGAGATGTAAGTTCAGCTAAAATTTCACTTATTGTAATTCTGAGTGGTATTAAGGCCTACTGCAATATAACAAACAGTCAGAAAGCTCCGATTAAAATTCTAGGAGGACTAAGAAGAGAAATGTTCTGAAACTAGAGCTGGAAGTTTAGTGTGAAGTCTTGAGATTTATCAATTATTAACAGAGTATAAGCAATGAAAAGTTCATAAGGAAACAATAAGCTTTTTTCCAGATGGAGACTCCTTGGGGTGAACTGCTGGTGAGTCTTTAAATATTATTGATGCTTGGAATGAGGAAAGTGCTCTAACATTGAAAGGTACCATTGGGACCAGAGAAAATGGCTTGGAAATGCTCTTGCTGTAAGTGGTGTTTGTGATTTTGTGTGTGCTCCTGCTGGATCCAGGAAAATAAGGAGCACTGGAGATCACAGAAGCTTAAACAAACCACGTTATTATCCCCATCACTCCGTTTACCTGATTTTCCTTTTGTTTGCATCTCTCTCTCCTAACCCTCCATGAAATTCCAAATAGGCAGAATTAAAAATTAATGTTAAAACTGTGAAAAAAGTACATATATAGCTTATGTATAGTAATAACTTTTCATGACTACTTTATTTCCTCATTCATAGAATAAATATTTTCCAAAAAACACAGGTTCAGAGGAGAAACTTAATGGGAGGAACAATAGTTCACTTAAGCTATGAATGAAAATGACTGAGTGAAATGACTAATACAAGTATATGAAATCAACTTTAAGGTGGGCTACAGAAAAGGCACAGAACTGAATTGATTTTTATTAAGTAAGGTGCCTGAAGGGGTTAGTCAATGAGCTGTTCTTTGACTGTCCACTGTCTTTCCAGACAATAACAGAAAATAGTATAAATTCTTCCAACAAAATTACTATTATATTTGTTTCTTTTGGGCTGCCAAGGACTAACTTCTATATATCTGTCTTGCATAAGTTTGAATTCACAGCTTCTCTGTCCTCCTACTCCCCAAAACCAACAGATTTTTACTACAATTAGTATTTTCTAGGGATTTTCAGTGGAATTCCAACAGTCAAATACACCGAGTACTCGGTAGATAAGCCTTTCTTGAGAACAGATTTTCATACTGTCAGTGTGTATTGGAAGAACTTGCTTTACTGAGTGCAGTCTTTCTGAAAGTAATTTCACAAAACAAATGCCACTTCTATTTATCAGTTCCCAGGGCATGTACCATCAAAATGCATAGAAAGACTACAGTCTCCTGACTTATGCCAGGTTATAAAAAAATCTACTGCAGAGACTGGAAGATGAAAGCAGCAGTATTAGTCAAATTGTGAAACAAAGGATCATTAAGGACATCATTGACAGAAATGGGCATCTCTAGTCTATTACCCACAAATTACTGCCAGGCACTCAAAGAGCTCTGTGTGAAAAGAAGACAAATCACTCACATGGATTTTTTTGGAACAATTCATCTTTAGTTCTTTAACAAAATTAGGCAAACCAAGAAGGCTGTGCTGCTTAAGATGAAAGACATGAAAAATACTCAATCTTTCTTTCTCTTTTGTCCTACATTAGATTTTTTTCCATGTACAAATAGTTTTGCAAAATGTCCAGTTTTATGTGGAGCTATTTTGAATATCTTTTAAATAAACTCACTAGTCAGGAAAATTCACAGGAATAGCTTTCCTAACCTGGGAAAAAGAAATTGAGGAAACCACTCAATTTTGTACTCAGTTTTGTGTGTAAACAAACAATCAAAAAGCCTGTTAATGTATGTGGGAGAATCTATTCATGCTGCAAGTGTCTAGCAATGGTGGTTTTCAGCTAGGGTAGGTAATGCATACTCAGACAACTTTTACCAGATGATAGTCACGGAGCTTATAGGAAGTTCTTCCTGGATCCACAGATTTTAAGACTTTTGCACTGCACCAAATACTTATGTGAAGAAAGCTCATAAATCACAACAGCAGAGGAAGGAAGAATTTCTGAGGGTTCATAGTCTGTGGGATTTTTTTAAAGCATCAGGTGTGTCATAGATCATCAGATTTTCTCAGGGTTTTCTCAGAAAAATGCATGTGTGAGCATCATGCAGTGTGTACTCAGTGAATTCAGTCTTTCCGGCTTATGCATATGATCTGCTCCTAATGCTTACTAATCTTTAGTGATTTTGATGTCACAGACTTGTTTGACTTGCTCTGAATAAACATATTGGCTGGACTGTGCATACTAGTACACATATGAGTGCTTGAATCAGCACATTAACTCTACAGTTGATGTCCTTAGAAAAAAGTATGTATAGAAAAGCTGAAAAATTTCACCAAATTTACCATTTAAACACTGAGTGGCAAATTAGGTGTAGTTTTGTATTCTGCCAGCTATCCTTCAATATTTCCTCAAATAGCTAACTAACTAAAATATCCCAATGGCTTAAGGGTAGCTGGACATGCTGTAATAATACTCTGTTTATTCTGCTTATTTTTTCCTGCTCATTTTCTTTTTTTTTTTGTGTCCCTTACCCTCTGTTACATTTTCTTTTAAATTTTTGTTCTATTGTCACTCACTGTTCCATTTGCTTTTTCCCAACGGCATTTAGGTACTTTTTCCATGGTCTTAGAGAAGACTTCCCTTAAATCCCTTTGACTCCAAAGTGACTATACCAATCCCTCCTCAAATTTATCTCAAAGTCCTTGAACAAACTATTTTTCTGTTTTTTCAAGATTTTCTTCACAAATTTCTAAATCTGTTTCAGTATATTTCCTGATCTCTCCACTCTACTGAAAACAATATTACTAAAATCTGTTCTGATAATGCGCTTCATCAGGATTTACAACAAATTTTAAAAAAAAATTTTTAGTAGATCTTTGGAACATATCATCTGGATTAGAGTCATCACAGAGAAACACAGAAACACTGGTGTATCATTTAATGCTGCTGCAACATGATGGTGGACAGCATATGACATATTCACTTTGTTTCAAAATGGTTGGAAAACTACAAAAGATATCAAGCACCCCTATATACAGGGGTATATAGAGTGGTTAATGATCTTTCTTCATCAAGCTAAGCAAACCAAATTCTATCAGATCTTCTGAAAAACTGGAAACAGTTTATTTACCTGTTGTGTCT
>JANZLQ010000056.1:14748927-14809470 GCA_026212715.1 Elanus axillaris
TGTGAGGGAGAGAGTACAAAATTGTCCTGGGTTCAGCTGGAATAGAGTTAATTTTCACAGGGACCTGGGAGGGGGGACAGCTGGGACAGCTGACCTGAACTAGCCAAAGAGCTATTCCATACCATGTGACACCATGCCCAGTATATATATAGGGAGCAGGTTGGGGGGTGGTCTCTTGGCTTTCGGTGGGGAAGTGGTGGAGCACCGGGTTCCGGGTGGTGAGCGGTTGCACTGGGCATCACTCGTTTTGTGTATTCTCTTATTTGTATCGTTATCGTTCTAACTTCTCTTTTTGTGTTGCCCCAGTAAATTGTCCTTATCTCAACCCTCGAGGTTTTTTTTCTTTTCTCTTTCTGGTTCTCCTCCCCATCCCACCAGAGGGGTGAGGGGGGTGTGAGGGAGTGGCTGCGTGGGCCTTTGTTACCAGCTGGGCTGAAACCACGACAACCAGTCTCTCTAAAATTTTGTGTCTCTGAGTTTATTTGGCTCTCAGATAATTAATAGTACCTTAGTGTATGCTTTAAAGTGACAGCAAAAGTATATAAGAACAGAGAAACCAGCACTATGAGCATTACTTCTTGTATAAGCCTTTCCTCTTCTGACCATCTTTCCAAACTTTCTCACCCTGGCAGATATACAAATGATGCTAAACCCTGTCATGAAGATTAATCCACCTGGATGATTTCTCAGCCCTGTAACAGAAGTCAGTTTCTGAAAGATTAGGAAGGTGATGCCAAGATTGATGTGCATAAACTGATTCAAATACAGAGGTTTATTATGAGAAACTTCACTGAAACGTCTATGAACCATAGTCTACCTTCATGTGATAAAGCTCAAAGTAATTGGAAAGTTGTACAGCACGCCTGAAAAATGACAGATGTAAGTGAATACACAGTGGTTTTAGGGATTTTGCTACCTAGTTTTCATAGCTGTTGATATCAGGTCTTGCTATGGCCCAGTTAAAGATAATAGAGGAGTCATTTTCTTTAGTGATTTTTTAAATTATTTTTTTATTTAAGTGTTAACATTTCTCCTCCACTCTACCCGATATGACAAACTTAAAAGGTGTTGAAAAAAGATGAAACACAATAGATTAGCAATCCCGCATGTGAAGACATTCAGATGTTAAAATACCGTTTGTAAGAGACAGAAAATGACATAAAAGCTTAAGAAATCAGGACAATAAAATACATTGCACTCCAAGACTGAATGAAAACCATGAAGTGTTAATTGCTCATATCTAGGAAAAGAAATGAACAGGAGAGTAGAAGCAGGCAAAAGAAACTGATAAGGCTAGAAATAGCCATGGACTGTCATAAAGGGTCCAAGTATTTAGAGGTTCATCATCAGGTCCTTAAAAAGGAATATACCTCATATTCCAGAGGTGACTTTGAACTAAAGTCAAGTAGAAGCATTTTCTAGCAAAGCAATATGCGGTATACATTTGTACTTGCATTTACTACTGTGATTTTTATTTTTCTGTTTCAGGGGTCTTGTTTTTAAGTTACATGACTGCACATTTTGGAGGCAATTTGTTAGAACTGAAAGGAGCAGGAGGTATTACTAAAATGCCGTTAGCAAACAACACACAGCAAGTGAGGATAATCCATCCATCCGTTCATCATTTCAATACCATATCTAATGGTATTGTCTAGCTCTTCAAGCTGTTTAACAAGCAAACCATATATCAGCTTCTCAGCCTAGGCACTTGCAAAGCAAATTTTCTAATCCCATAAGCAATATCCATAGTGGAAAATCATCAGATTCAGTAACATTTCTGTTATGATTTTGAGGCAACAAGAGTTGCAGAAAAGAACTAGAAACGTGTTGTAGCTGGTATTTTGCAAGCAGTCATTTTGAGCAGGCCCCTTCATATGTATTTTTTTCTTCACAGTTTTTTTCAAGAAAAAGCCTAAAAAGCAAATTGTCTCCAGCTTGAAGTGGGAATGTTGTTGGTTTTGCTTATAGTTGAGAAGTGACTTATTTTTGTTTTTTTTTCAAAGCATCGAGACAGAGCAAACGTCTACTTAATCTGCAGAACAATGACATGGTATTACTAGAAGAATCAATGAACCACCACAAAGGCTATTGCATTGAGTCTAAACGGTCTGCTGGTGTTGATTTTTGAGAGGAGACGGGCCTTACAAGTACTAACTAATGGTGTCAATCATATTGATAAGGAGAGCCGTACAGTGTCTTGGTCATATGACCCTGAGAATTCACAAGCTACCAGAAATGTGAACTACAATGACAACAAAACTCTATCTTTATTAAACTTTTAATCATTGTCTAAGTAACAGCTTTGTAGATTAATTTTTAAACCTTTGTAACTTTTGTTTGTAGCTTCTTATAAGTAGAAGCTGCTTATTTAATGTCTAGCATATAGAGAATTTAGGTGTGTGTAACCTGTTTCTGCAGTTTTTGTCCTTCTCTCAGGGAGAGGAAAGAGGACCCTTTGGCAATCCTATTGACAGGGAAATGTGCATGGTCTCTTTGCCACTGTAAGTGAACTGATTTTGCACACTGAAATTTTTGCCCAGCTAGAGGTGAGGTTCATCCCCAGTTCTATCTATCAATTTCCTGCCCTTGTGAAAGAAACCAGTGAAATCACATCAGTCTATTACAGAAAAGAGGACTTGAAACAAAGAAGTTGCTCAAAGGCAAGATGCACTGTATTTGTGATAGGTAGTTGTCCAGCTACCTCCTGAAAATATCCAGTGATGCAGATTCCACAGTCTCTTCCAATATGTAATTTTCCTTACTACTGAAAAGCTTTTTCTTACTATTGAAAATCTTTAAAAATCCAACTAAATCTTCCTCCCTACAGTTTAACGGAAGAGTTTCTCTACTTTGATTTCTCATGCTTGCATATCTGAAAACCACTATTAAGGTTTTATCTTCAAAGAGACCTTAGTCTTCTGTAACTAAAATTTCCAAATGCTTTCAGTCTGTTCTCATAGATTATGTATTCTGCACCATTGATCATTCTCACCACTCGTGTCCTAGCACTACCACCTGATTTGTATCCTTCACTTGCTGTGGCCAGACTGGAAACTGCGCTAGTCCATGCTTGTAAGCCTTCAGCTGTGTAGTAGAAAAGTTATTTCACACTTTAAAATGATGTTTCTATTTGTGTGTATGTATTTTAGCAGCCTGATGCTCTTGATTCGTGATGACATTGTGATTCACTATATATCCCTTGCTTCCACAGGGCGTGGTATTTTGGCTCTATACTTAAGTAAACTGTATTTTTCCTAGCTACTTTCTCCAAATGTATTATCTCATTTGAATCCTAATTGATCCTGTTGTCTGATGTGCTTGTCGCTGCTTTTGGCTTGCAAATGTAATGCATGTATTCTTCCATCCATCCAAATAATTAAAGAACATGTTGAATGGTACCAGAAACAGGACAGACTCCTGTAAAACCTTGCTTTGTGTGTTTCCCCCATTTGAGAGTGAACTAGTGATGACTCTTCCTGGGCAATGTTTTCATTCCAACCATTTTACCCTATCCTCTTGTATGAGCATGTTATGTTAAACAAATATAAAAAACCTGGATAAAGCCAAAATACCTTTCTCCTACTGTATCTGCCCCTCTATCAAATCCTCTAATTCTCCTGCAGAAAGAAATGAGATCAGTTGAACAGATTTTACTTTTGATAGTGTCCATCACTTCTTTCCTTCTATGTGCTTAAAGATTATTTTTAGAATTTTTTTTACAGTATTTTTCCAAGAATTAATATCAAACTGGTCTATAATTCTCTTGCTTCTACCCACTTCTGCTGCATTTTAAGGGTAGCCCAAGTAATTTTCTGATCTTCTGGACCCTTCTTGCCCTTTACTAGTTCCCCAAAGTAAAACTGAGATTGACTCCTCTAATTCTTAGTGTTGTAGGCTGTATTTCATCAGTGCTTTGTAATCAACTGAGAATCACTACCCAATTCTACCCCTTTTATAACCTGGTTTGCGCACTACTGATGTTGTCAGCAAATTCGTTTTGTAACAGATACTCGGTGGAAGCTGAAGCTGATATTGATTAATAAATAAAGGTTTCACATTCTTGATGTTGTCTGTCAATTACATTAGCTTCTCATTTCATTTCCTGCTTGCTACTGACATGTTCGTGGAGTATTTTTCCTGCTACCCTTTGTGTCTCCTGCCTTTTGTAGCTGATTTTGTGCAATAGCTAGTGATGCTGCTTCTTTTACAGTAGAGAGAAAACTTTGTTTAGAGATTTGTACCTCTCCTCTATTCTGCATTTAGACAACAGAATCCTCTGGTTGTGTGGTGCAGGATTCCTGATGAGGCATCACTCCAGCAGCTGGAGAACTGGTAGTCTCACTAGAGGGCATGGTATCTTGGCATTCACCTGTTCAGTGCAGTAGAGCTCCAGTGGGGCTTACCTGGCTGCAATGGAGAAGAAAAACAAATACCTCTAGCAGAAAAGAGCGGTTTTTGTTTATAGACACAGAAAAAACAGAAAGAGAGAAAATGAAATAAGAAAATAAACTCACTGAGAAAGATTAATTCTTGCATTTAATTGATCCCAGTTAATGCATTGGTTAAGTTATTTAGAAATCTTCACTTATTGATGCTCCCCAGGTAATCATTCAACAATAAGCATTAACTCTTCAGTGCATGCCAATACTAGTAGGGTACTTTCAATTTTCCAAGAATGTGCTGCTTCTGATAATTCAGAGCAGCCCCATTAACATTTGTGAAACTGTATGAGAAATACATTTTGAAAAAGGGATGTAAAAATGGTATCTTTTATGACATCCTTCAAAGATATTTTTCAACCGCATTGATTCCATTCAGTGACTTTGAATTAGCTGACAATATGTAGCTTTATTTATGATTAGAAAATCTTAGCATGAAATTATGAATACAATTTCCTTCTTCAATATGAGTAAATGGTTATGCTTTCAGCACTAAGATACATTTTTTATGTTAAATAAAATATATTTAATAAGCACAACAGCCACTTTATCACTAAATATGTACAGAAATATTTTCAACACCCAGCTGTTCATAAAAATGTAGCCAAAAAAAGAAGTGCATAGTAAAAGGAAAGCTTGGTGCTTTAAAATTCAGCAGTATGAAATCCTCAGGATATAATCTTTACTTCTTATATCATTCCTGTAAATTTATGAACCCTGAAGTTGGATAGTTTTAGTCTTTATGTATTCCCAGAATGCAGAATTGGTCAAAGATGACTTGTTTATTGTAGAAGCCAAGGTAATAGAAGAGAAAAGATAAAATCTGATGTGTGTGTGAATACTCCTGTTTTTTTGTACTGTTGAAAGCTGTATTGTTTGTAACACTACCTAGTACTGAAGTATTTTTCACATTTCATCTCTCATCAAAGCAAATATATTCTTGACTTATTCCAGTGCTTCAACCAATGTAACGTTCTCCTAAGAGAGAGACGGATTTGTTTTGAGGACCATCAGAAAATTCAGTGTTTATTTTACAAGACTTTCTAAATACACACAGTCCTGGAACTGATTATTCTTTCATAACAGAGACTACCAATTTAAAAAATTAAAGAGAGACATAAGAGGAAAAGAATTCATTGAGGTAGTGTTTGCTTGCACCAGAAATGGCCAGAGCAGTGACAGCTTTGGGTAGCAAGAGTTTAAACCACCCCTGCCTGCCTATATCACTAACAGTTCTGCCATGGAGACCTTGCTCTGAATTTGTTGGTAGTGAAAATGTTGCAGTGCACCTTTACTTTTGTCACAAGCACTGCAAAGACACTAGTGCAAATTCAACTTACTGCCTGTCTTTGAGGGGAAACAGGGAATGCTCTGTTCTCCGACACTGCCAAGCACTAGTCTTCAAACTGCCTCCTGGTAGTGATTTCAGCAGATGCAAGGTGCTTGGGAGTGCACTGGGGATGAGTGGGTGGCTAGTCCTCCCCCCTTCACCCCAGTGGAAGTAGGATGTTGGAAGTGGGATAGAAATTAAGTTAATGTTTTCAGCCTTGTGTTGCTAGCATTGCCCTTGTTGCTTTGCTGAAAGCACTAATACTCCCTTCTTCTCAGAGGTGTACAGCCAAAGGGATAAGTATGTCTGTTTAAGATTTGTAATAAGAAAAAAGAAATGCTTACAGTGTAGTTTGGATCATGTGGATAAAGCAGAGAGAATTTGGTCCTTAATAAAGAGTTACACTGTAAAATAGTAAGATTCTACACTGATTTTTATCAAACCATTACAAAATTGCTTTGTAAAATAAATATGGTTCTGTCTTGTTACTTCTCTGGCCTCCATCATCAGGATATCGCCCAAGAATCTACACAAAGTATGGCTACTAAGGAAGCTTTAATGTGTGTGGTTTCAGTACTTGCAGAAGAACCAATGTCTTGCAACTGTGATTTCAGTCACTGCAATGCAAAATTTATAGTTGCTGCCTCCTGGTCTCCTTTCTCTGGAGCTCCTTCCTGGGCAGTAGAAAAAGTGGATGTGTCAGCTTGCCAGCTGGGGCACACGTGTGTGTTTGTGCGTGAAAACCTATTATAAAAGAAATGATGAGGACATGAAGTGTTCAGTTGTGATTGCAGAGGTTTTAATGCTTGTGTTACTCTTTTGTCTGAATCAAGTTTATTGTTGCATTTCACTGCCAGTTGTGGTGTTTTGGTTTGGTGTTTTTTTTGGTTTTGTTCTGTTTTTGTTTTGGGGGGGGGCTTTTGTTTTGTTTTTTTCCTCCAAAACTTGGGGATACACTGTCAGTAGGATGTGGTACTTAAAAAAAAAAAAAGATATCAGGCATGACAGAACCCCATTTTTTTTTAACAGACTTGTAACTACTTGTCTGAAAAACAGGCAAATTAAAAGATGAAGTGAAAAGTAATGTTAAAAGAGGGGCACAAAGACTATATAATGATTAAATTTTAGTTGGATCCTGAGGACAAAGTAGCCACAAATATGTTTTTGTTCTATTCTTCAAAATACACACTCCACTACTGTAATTGTTTAAAACCTGTGAAAAGGACTTAACAAATGAGGAACTAAAAATGATTATCACTTCCTCTCCCCTCAGTCCTAGAAGACTAAAAAGAAAAAAAAAAAGAAAAGTGATGCTTTGTTTATTCTGTCTGTAAATATGAATAAAGCAAAAAAATATTAACAATGATTTTAGTTGTTTCAAAGGTTTTAATAAGCAATGTTTATAAATCACTCCTGCTTTGCATTTGAACTTTAACTGAATTTAACCTTGTTAAAAATAACAGAAGGGGGAAAAAATCCTCAACCCAACTCCTCACAGAGCTTGATTTCTTCTCTCCCCACTGGCTGTTGCCTGTAATGCTGCTGTTCAGACTATATTTTAAGCTTGAGCCTGCAGAGCTGCCATTCAAACTTAGCATTTACCAATGGTTACCACAGAGTGGTATCTCAGATACCTTCTGAGTTTTCCTATGCTTATCTCAAATACCTCTCAGCATGAGTAAATCGTAACTTTTAATGGTGAAACTAGAGTTCAGCTTGAAAGGTAGAGCTGGCAATTTTTATGAAAGTTGCTTAGTAATTTTTGTGTGTTTTGATTGGGTCAGGCTATTTCACATGATCAAACACGACAATCTTTCTCAGTAGAAATAATTTTCAGAGTTTTGCAGAGGCATGAGATGTATTTTAGCTGAGCTGTCTTATCCAGCTGAGGAAAAAGAGCAGCTCACTATTTGTTTGAATCTGGTCATCTGTTTGAACATGGTCTCGTTTTATTATCTCCTGCAGTTCTCATGGGGACATTTAATTTATTAATAAATAAAAGTATTTTCATTATCTCTTGATTTTCATATGGAAAATGGTTGTTTAACTGAAAATTGAATTTCCTGGTCATGGAATGGATTGAGGAAGGCTGTACAGTGTGCTTATGAAGGGAAATGTTAAGAATATAAATCTGGAAAAAGCTTAAGCTTTCTTCGTATTCCTCTGACTTCAGATGGGGACAATTTTAGATTGCAGTAAGGTCCATGCTGTCATTCTCATTTCAGTTTTGTGGTTGCATTTTTTTTTTTTTTGGTAGCCTGAAGCAAAGGTCAAATGCCTCTTCATTTTGATAAAGTTTATCTTGAGATTTCAGTGTTGAAAGGTAAATTAGCTTTTATCTAAGCACAATGTATGTACCCGTGATACTGTCATGTAATTAAGACAGAGTTTTAAATTACTAAATGGTTTTAGGTTGTGTAAGGTGTTATGCTCTTATGCCTTCAATTTCTGTCAGGGCATTATAGGAGCAATGCTATAACAAAGTTGGCTAAGTGGAGGTTTTTAGCAAGCAGATACACAGCTGTTTATGGTAAAGTATATTTCCCAGCCAATACAGCCTCTTTCTGGGATGCATTAACTCTCATGACTTCTAAGAGGAAGTTTACAGCATTATTCTGCCCTTAAAACTGTCCTTTTAGATTTTCTGACTCTGGGTTTAGCATAACGTTTTTCTCTAAAACTGTGCAGAGGTTACCATAGTCTGATCTTATGGACTTCGACTTAGGGCTGTGTCTAATTTCATATCAGTCTGGGCTCTGTTCCTGACAAAGGGATCTTCACTGGATGGGCCAAACCATGCTGTGTTCCAGAGAGGAAAGACTGCAGAATATCTTCTTGGGAAGCTTTCAATTTGTGACAATCTGTGTCCTCCAATTTACTCTCACTACCAGGAAACAAAGATGGTAGAGAGCAACTCCCTCTTTTCCTTTATGTCAAAGGGTTTTCTTAACCCAGGAGGAGTTCTCTGGCCATTTATGGGCTTAATATAGATTTTGGCATGGCAAGGATTCTGTAATATCTGTAGATAATTTTGGCTATACGTTATGGATTAGTGGTTTATTTGTGTCTTTACAAGCACATGGGCTGCTTGACACAAATAGTAGAAAAGTACTTTCTAGAAGTAGAAGCCCAAAGTTGAATTTGGTTTATTAACATTATTTTGCTTTGCTTCTGCCATGTGCAGACTCCTTCCAAGTACATAAGTACACTTTCATTTCAGCAGAAACTGATCTTTGTTTCTGCACTAGAACAGATGAAAATATTCAAAGTATCTCAGCAAAATGATGAAAACAAATAGTGCCTTTTATTTCCTGGTGATAAAGTGTGATCTAAATTAGGATCACCATTAAAAATACATAATTAGTGCAACAATTAGAATTGAGAACAACAGATGGCTTATTACTTTAAATCCTGTTTCACAAATCAGACTGTGAGTGTTAAAAGGCACTAATTGCCACACTTTAATGTTATTTGGCTGTAAAATCTGTTTAAAGTCACAATCTTGTTAACAGTATCTGAAGAGATGGTTATGAATTAAGAAGAAAAGTGAAAGATATGTATATTGTTTAAAATATACATGCAATTGCTTCCTGTAGTCTAAACAGAGCATAGCACGTAGAATTATATGGTTAGAAGCGGGGCTGGTACTTCATGTCTTCTCCAGTAACTCACAATCTCCATCGGTTATGAAATGCAGTTCTAAAGAATTGCCTGACAAAATAGTCCTGGGGTTGAGCAGACAGATGGCACAGGACTAACAGAGTGAGCAGTGGACTGCAGTGGTGTGGTTCATCCACCAGCCACTGATTGCCACTCTTCTGAGAGACACCTGTATCTCAGCCAATTGTGTCTGGGATATAAAAGACCCCAGTTTGCTTCCCTGCTCCAAAATAAGGTCATGCATCCTTCCAATGAAGTGGCACCACTGGCTTTAAAGTGTGCTTATGTATCTTAAAGCTTTCATGAGAACTGTTGTGGACTGAAAAAGATTTCCTGATGTAGATGATAAATCATTATTTTCTAACCAAATTATATTGGATGTTTTTTTTTTCCCCCAACTATAAAAAATAACTGTGGGTACATTTTTTGTAAGATAATTTGATTTATTTTTTTAATCTTTTCCATTTTTATGATTAAATGTGATTAAAACTTACGTTTTCCTCTCCCAGTTCTTTGTGTCCTAACAGTATTCTTTAGAGGAGCATAAAAATTATAGAACTATTAACGTTTTAGTAAAAGTAACAGCACAGGATTTCTGAACATCTCTCTAACAAGTAAAAAAAAGCCCTAGGAAATGCTACAATTTTCTGATTCACTATAAGTGAAGCCATAAGCTATGGGTCAGAAAAGATTTCAAGGAAAAATAATTAAATTCAACTTTTTGCAGTATGGGGTCTCAGTTTATTCTTGCAGTGTACCCAGCAGTATTCACTCTCACAGTGGGAGTTTGGGGACAGGGACAAAACAAAAAAATGAAATTACAATTGAATAATTGCTAAAAATAAGAAAAATAATCATTTTTTCCCTATTTTGTGTTTTGAATTAAACTACTTGGCTGTGTGATTACAGAAACTGGACATCAGTAACGGTTTTTGTGTTCATAGCCATGAAAAAGAATCTTGTAGACTGCTCAGTAGGAGAAGAAATATTTGAAGCTCCTACATGGAGAAAAAACTCTTTGCAGATAAACTCAGAATTAATTCCACTCTGCTCCTTCTGTATAATGTCTTTGATTCTCTGAGGATTGTATATGAGAAACAAAAGACAGAACTTGGCCAGAAGATTTTTCTTTTTATTTTCCTCCCCTTCTGATTTTGATGTCCAGTTGCTCTGCACTTTGGAAAGTGAAAGATGTGATGTTGAAACATGAGCTAGTTCTTGTCTAGGATGTGCTCAGCCTGGTCTGTCCACAAGGAATTGAATTGTCAGTAACTGACTGAACTGCGGTTCAAACCGCTGTGCAAAAATTACACATCTTACTGTTGCTTTTACAGTCAAGTCAGGCATTGCTGCGTTCACTCCCAGCTCTAGTTCTTAAAGAAAGAAATGTAAAATCAGACAATAGGTGGTGTTATTTAACCTTTTCCTTCATGGTTACTAGCGAAAGGTGTCTGAGAGTGCTCGAGCGGAGGGGCTGGGCAGCAGCTGCTCGGAGCTGGGTGGCCGCAGCAGCAAAGTGCCTGTTCTCTGCACCAGGCCCAGGGAAACCAGGCTGCCTGCTACTGCTGCCTCTGGCAGAAGGGTAAGGAAGGCAGGTCAGTGATTATTGTGATTATTTCTCCAGGAATTTTTAATCCCCTGTGCTGGCTGCTGTCACTCCCAATCCTCATCCCTCTGTAGTAGTGATGGCAGCAGCGAGCCCAGCCTCCTAACTCTTGGCTTTTCTTCTTCGCCTCTTAGTTTCAGCCTCTCAGTTCTGGGGTAACATGATTACACTGCAAATAAATCTCGTTAGCTTTGGCTCAAGGTTTCATGCATTATAAACTCAGGTTCTACTAGAATTGAAGTATGTGGGAAGAAAATTTTTTCTGGTTTGCCTCACTTTGTCTGTTCTGTAAGATAATACTGACTACCTGTTCGCACTTTGCTGTGGGTCTGTGCAAAGTATTATATATGGCTTATGGAAACACTAGAACTTAGATCTCATCTAAGCATCTACATAGTCTTCTTTTAAAAAACCCTACTAATAAATAAAGCATTGGTCATTTACGGAAGAAAACTGTTTAAAATGGAGCAAAATTATCTGTTTTAACATTGGTGAGGCGGTGCTTTTATTATTCCTGTGTGTTTTCTACAAAACCTTATATTGCAAAAAAATAATCTCAGCAGCTGTTTTATTGAGTCATACAGATGAAACCACAGACTTTGTTTTTTTGCAATTTTGCAATTTAAAAACATATGGTGAGTGTAATTTAAATCCTATGCAAATCTACTTGCATATGGAGCCTGGCTTGATTTAGAGGATGTATTCTGTAGCTCCTTTAAAAAACTTGTATATATATATATCATAAAAAAATGAATAAATTTTTCATGGTTAATGGCCATATGGTTTTACTGCATTTTGAGACTATGTGGGCTCCATCTGGTGGCTAATTGAACACCTGAAATTTCTTTTTACTTGATAATTAAGGATTCTTTGTAGACTAATCAATGAGATGTCTGACTGATAGAATGTAGGTTCAAAGAGAAAGAAGGATAGCTTTTCAGTAAATATCTTACTATTTATATGACTTTTCAATGGGAGTGACATGAATGCATGAGTGTATTCTTGCCATTTAACTGATTTTCCAATGAAAATTAAGAGCGACATGGTGTCTGATCACAATAAAGGCATGTACAAATCAAAAGAAAAAAGGTGAAATGCTTATTGAAAGGATAATATCCTATGGAGACAGAGAAATGTTCTGATTGCAGGTCAAAAAATAAGAGTATCTTTCACCAGCCCAAGATATATGCACTGGAGTGTAGTGTTAGATTTGGCCTGTTGTGAAATATCAATGTCTATCAAATTCCAGTTGGTAAATGAAAACAGATATACCTATTTCTGATCTTGATATTTTGTTCTCAAGTTTCAACTCATTAGTCTGACAGTAAAGAAGGAGTTAAAAATCTTTCTTATAATGTGTTCAGAAGTGAATGATCTGCACTGATTTTATAGATTGTGCTGAAAGCCTGAGCAGTTGTTCATTTAAACGTATTTCTGACAGGAAAGCAGGGGGAAACTAAATGTCTTCTTCTGTGTTTTCTTTGAGCTGGAGAGTTGTGTATAAATCTTCATATCAGTCAAACTCAGAATCAAAAATTGCTACATATAAAAAATGCTCACTTGAATGGTAATACAGTGAAAATGACAAATTTCCTCTGAAGTTTTTAGTTAAGTTTTTTTGGAAAGAATATAAAATTTTTCTCATGGCTATTCAATATTTTCTAAGAGGTCAGTTCTCATGTCCTTCAAGTGTATGCTACAAAGGAACAAGAAAAGCAACTCAATATTAGGTAATTTAAAAGCCTATTATCAAAATCCATAATGTAAAATAGTAGCCAAGATATAACATAGGCGTTCATTAAAGTGTAAAATTTTAATTAAGTATATAATAGACATTCTTTTTACAAATTTGAGGCGTTTCCAGCATTCAGGTGTTAGCCATCACCATGCTATATTTGTCAGTCTGACCCTGATTCGGAAAAATATCCAAGCCAGTACTAAAAAGGTCTTGTCAGGATTTGATAGTGCAGCTATCTCAACAATACAGGAAAGAAAAATAAAGCTGAAGTCTGTATGGTGGAAGAAACAGTCATCACCTTCAGGTAACTGTTTACTGGTAATGTACTGATTTATGTTACAGAGTGGCTTGTATCTTTGGCAGGAGTTTTCCATAGCTGGGAATATTTCTTTCATTAGCTAGCAGGACCAAGGCTTTATTTTACATGTGTAATCTCTTGTCCAGCATTGTACTGTTACTGCTTGTGTTATGGTTTAACTTCTGCCAAGGAACGTAGAATGATTACTGCTATTTGATCTGTTCCCACTGGCCTAAGGCTATAGCCTGCTTTATGGACAGTGTTCTTAGTGAGATGGTAAGCTCTTTGATGATGGTTCCTGTAGGATTTTGGCTTTTTGGGTTGAGGGCAAGAGGAAGCGTCTAAGAGAGTAATTCGACTTGAAAACTAGAGATTGTGCTTGTCTCTCCTGTTGATGCTATTTCACTTGAAATAAAAAATTACTTTCAGAAGAGAGTGAAAGCATGTGAGAATGACCCTAATAGTATGGTTATACCACTCACTGGGGTGGTAAGATACCCAGATACTTTATTCAGAAGAATGTTTATAGATATCTCTACAGCTTTGATATTTTTTGAGAAAGTTGTTTACTACAGGATATTTTAAAGGAGCTATACTGAAATGTTCTGTTGGAGAGTGGGGAATAATTTGAAATTGGGTCTTTGCATACTTTACAAGAGTTTAATTTTTAGTCTCAAAAATAACTGCTTTTGAGGAGAAAAAATCTAAAAAGTTATCAGTGTGGATTTATATTAACTAATTTTTATTATTTTCCATTTTGTATACCAAACTGATAAGATTTATATGCATGTATTGTTAACTGTGAGCAGATATCTCTGTAAACAGGGTACCGTTCACAATGAGTCTCTGTAGCAGAGGTACTTGGGGGACAAATTCTCAAAGTGGCAAAATCTATACCTGCAAGCACAAGACCAAACATGTGATAGAGGTGAGCAGCAAGAAGAGTCCTGATGATATTAGAGGACTAATACATCTATCTCACATATAGGTATGGCCCCAAAAGATCAATTATTTATCAGCTTTGCCTTACAAATCTATCAGTGTGGCCACTGGACTGAGAGACAGCAATTCTGTCTGTTATCCCAGCTGAATAACTGTTATCAACTTGACACTGAAGACTTTAAAGTGAACCAACAGGTATCTTCAACCTCTTTGTGGATGTATATTTGCTCTTTGATGTGTTCAGCACTTCAACACTTCATTTCAAGCAGGTTTTTGAAAGTATTTAAAATTGTGTTAATTTGTATTCATACAGGTAAGCTGGTATTTACAAACTTTTTTAGTAAAAAGATGTAGAAAAATGTTATTTTGATACAGGAATGGCAGCATGCCTCAGAAATCATAGATGGTTTACTCAGGTGTCTATGTAAGAAAGCATGCAATTTTCCTCATTCAATCCGGCCTCTGTCCCACTCTCTTCTCCCTGTAGACATACACAGAAAAATTACTTCTATGGTAATGAGAAAAATAAATTAACAAACAGGAAGCTTAGGCAGTTTCTGAACCTAGACATGCTCCCCTTCCACCTCAAATTAGAGATTCAAAGCTTTATTCATGTATGCAGATCTGGTTTACATGAGGAACACTATCTTAAGTTTCTAATTTTTGTCCTTCATGTCTTTAATCAGTGTCACAATCACTCACTGGCTATCTTGGTGTGGATTGCTCAAGTCTCAAGTAGACACTCTTCATACTATGTGTACAGTGCCCAGCACAGTGGGACGTCCTTGTTTTTTGATGGACACTGTTGTAGCACAAGCAGTAAGTGGTTGTGAGAACGGGCATTTTCTAGGCAACCAGTTTGATTTTATAGTCTTTTAAATGTTGGCTTAGGCTTTAAGGGTTCAGTGAGACTTGAGAAAATATAGGACAACACTTATGCAATTAATTCAATAAACTGCATATCTTATTTACATAGATGTCCTGTTCAGTCTTCAGTACAATGGTTCAGACTCACTACTGCATTCCTGAGTGGATGTTTAAAGGAAGAAAAAAGCTGACAAACCATTGTAATGAACTAAAATAAAGTTAATTTTGGATCTCTCTTTTCGGTAGTTCTGTAGTGTAGTTAATGCTTTCTGAATGCCAGAAGAAATTGACCCTGCTGAGAGTGAAATTGGTGGCAAATGTAGAATGCATGATGTATTTTTTTCTTGTTTTCCTTCTTTGCTGATGTGCAGAAATATTTAGCAAAGATAAGAATAAAGTCCGTTTTTTCTGATGCAGTATTGGGATTGTATGCAATGAAAGCACTAGTAGAAAAATGTAAGTGATGGGAAGTGGTTTATTTATCCTGTTTATGAAGATGTATTTCACAATCATAGTTCGTGAAGATTAAAAAATCAGTTTTACATGCTAAGGAAATATGCATCTGTAAAGTATATAAAAACACTGTAAATCAACTATGCTTAATTTAAAATGTATCTGTCATGGAAACAGTGTCAATTTGTGCTTTTTCTCCAACCCCCAATGGACCTGAGAATTATTAAACCAACATTGATCTTTGGCTTTTTGAAAGCGGTGTCATTATCAGACACTTCCATTTTTTGTGTGTCCAGCTTGAAAGCCCTTGTAGAGCCAGGTTTGACAAGGCTGTTCAGCATTCTCTGAAGGTGAGAATCACTTAGGTATGCTCAAATTGCTCACAGAATTACTCAAAATGACTAGTCAGTTCTTAAACGTGGTGGTCATGGCCTTGCACTTTTATTGTAGTTAGGCCAAATACCAGTAGGAAGTGAACGAAGTGTTTCTGAACAAAGTATTTTGGCTGATATGTGAATTCGTCCTTCAGTCCTTCAGAGGACAATGCTGTAAAACTTGAAGCTTGAGGGTTTTTCATTTGGAAGTAGGCTGGAGTCCTTGATGCAATCATCTAGGCACTTCATGCTTAGTAGGAAAGGCTTCTCTTCAGGAAGACTCAAGAAGCCGAGGAAAAGAATAAAATCAGAAAAAGAACTCAAATATCATGTAGAGCACAGAAGACAGGTGCATAATGATGGTTCAGTTATCAAAAAAGCTTTCTACTTTGAACAGTCAGTGCAATGGGTGTTTCCAAGAATTTCCTTAAGAGGGAGGGGAAAAAAAGGAACCCAGAACACCAGGAGGGTACATATCTTGCAAGATGTGAGAAATTGACACTGCTGTGACTTCTCAGCTGCTAATTCAAAGAAAATTAATCGTCTTTAGCTATTCCATCTTTTATGAAGCTTACAACAGCAGGAAGGAAAAAAAGATAAGTTAAAAAATTGATAAGCATTAAAAATGCAGGCTGCAAATGAATGTGGATGATACTAACAGCAGATGCTCTGTTTCTGGTCAACAGTCAGTCAGTTCTGATCTCTGTCTTCTCTACTATCTCTCTCTTTTACAGGTAATTTGTCCTTTAAATGTTCTTCCATATTTAGCACCATTTAAATGGGATACACTAGCATTTTTTGCATGAACAGCTAAAAAGGGCTGGTAAGGATGGATTTTTTTCATGGTTATTTTCCAGTTCCGCATTTGTCTTTACTTAGCTGAACAGTGTTCAGCACTTTATGTACTTGTCTTGTGAGGCTGCATTTTGGAGGGTAATTTCCTTTCTGTAATCTTATTTAATTTCCTTTCACTCCCACCTTTTTTCTTTATTTATCATTCTTCTTTCAGTTTTTCCATGGAAAATAAGTTTTTTAAAATCAGTTCCACTCTTGTCTCACTTTGCTAACCTTAAGCTTGCAATGAATGATCTAGACTCGTACAGATAAATTTGAGTAGGCTTTGGTGGGAATGTAGCTGTAAATCATAATCTGTATCTGAATGCAGTGTATTGTGCTGTGCCCTATTATATGTTAGATACAGTTGGGGTGATACCTGCCCATGTAGGCATCCAGTTTCAATTACTGAAACCTGTTTTGAAACTAAAACTTCATGTGTCATAAATTCTCTGCTGGTTTGAAAAGCAACAACTATTTTGCTTAGCAGGACAGGGGTTTGTGAGCCATTTGCAGTGGGGTTCCTCTGACTGCCCTGCTCTCTCCACTGGATGGGCTCTCCCTTTGGGCTGTTTAGGTGTTTCCTGGGGGCAATCTCCAGCTGGGTGAGGTGTACATTCTTCTTCAGGAACTGTAGAGGCCCTGGAGAACAGCGTTCCTCAGGAATGATATCTACAGATGTATGAGTGCAAGAGGAAGGAGTGTTCGCAGACGTTAGATTTTTCTAATGGATTTTTAATGGATGTGGTAAAGAAAAGATCATATGGGCAAGAGTAAAGAAATAATGCAATTTTCATGGTGAAATTTTTTATAATTTTAATGAACCAATCTTGAAAACAAATAGCAGTCCCACTGAGTGTTTGTAGATCAGAACAACAGAGGATTAAACTTCAATTATGGAATGTATAAAAATTTGCATTGTGACATAATTGTGCAGCATTATTGGAATATATTTAAATATTCTGAGTTTTACCAGCTAAAGTATCTACCAGCCTCTAGAATATTAACAGAAAATTTTCTTTATAGTATGGAGAGGATATTCTATGAAGAGTTACTTTACTCCAGTTAACATATACCAAGAGATAAATTACACTGGCACATTTGATATTTCTTGATGTTTAATGTTTTTCTTAGAGGCTACAAATATCTATTTATGTATAGTTTAATGTTCTTACTGTTGAAGTGCATGAATTAGTTCTTCTGTATGGAAAGCTGGGAAAAACGATTTTACTTACTAAAACATTTTATTTAGGGAGGGGTGTATGTGAGAAAAGTGAGGATATGTTGCTTGAAAAATTTTAGGTCTGTAGATGTCACCATCACGTTACAGCGTGGGTGGAAGAATGAACCCATTGTGTATATTTGCTTTGCTGGCTCAGCATTCTGTCAGAGAAGTTAATAATTCAGTATATCTGACAAATAAAAGGCTCCCTCTACAGATCCCACTGTGATTTAGACTTCAGGCACAATCCAGAGTCTTAATTTTTTGTATTGGAAGAAAAGTGGGATTCTTGGCCTTTTGGCTACTCTCAGGTTTTATACTGGTTTAATATTGGAGTTCTCTTGGGGTTGAATTATGGATACAGGTAATGAAATAAGTAATTCTTTCTCTCAGCCCTAGGTGTGCTTCTACCTTGACGGCCAAGAGATGTGCTTTTTATTTTCCCCTCTTCCTTGGAAGTGCCATTCTGGTAGGCACTGTTATTTGCTGACTTTCTGGCTTCTGAAAGAATGGCTGAATCTTCTGTTCCCCAAAATTCTGAGACAAAAAAACCCCACCAACCCAAAACTGATTGCTGATAAGGATTTTTTTATCTTCTGAAATATTTGATGAAGTCCACATATGAAATTCTGTTTCCTCATTTTATTGTATTTGATTTTGAGCTAAGCAGCCATCACAAAGTGGGAGTGGGAGGAAAACAGGACAATAATTAATTAGTGTTTTAAAGAAAGTTGCATAAATTAAGACAGCAGGATGCTTATGGCTTAGTTCTTTCCAGAGATTGTTACCCTTTGTGGCAAAAATTACTGTGGCAAAAATACATCTTTTATTACAGAAATATAAACACCTAAAAGACTAACAAGGTATAAGATTCTGAAAGCTATCTGACATGCAATATTCATGAAATAAATAAGTTTTGAAAGCCATAGCTTGGTGTTTGGAGTGTAGGTGTCCATGTCTATACAGTTGAGATGTGCAACTGAAATAGCCTTATTGTTTTGGGCTTTTAAAGTCACAATGGCTGCTTGGATGAAATCTAGGCTTTGTTTTTGTTTTTTTTTTTATTGCAGAACCATAAACTGTATCAACTTGAAAGGAACAACTGTGTTAATTTGCACTTTGAAAGAAAATATCCAGCTACATGCTTAAACTATGTACATACCTCAGTTCCAATCCTCCACCCACTTGATGTGATTAACAGGGCATGCACATGGTATCAGTTGTGGGCAGCCTTACCATAAAGGGTGCCATCTCTGATGCTTAGAAGACATTTTTGAAACAGTTGTGTAGCCAAGGTCTTAAAAACATGCAAGTTGTTAATTTTTGTTATATTGTATTATGATTTTGATATTATTATAGGTGAGAGGTTTTCCACTGCAGTATATTTCCATTACATCATTCGATTGTCTGCTCAGGATCTACTTGGCTGTGAATATTTATCCCTGTAAATATATGTAGTGTGGTCAAAATAAAATAAAAAATATTGCCAAGTGTTTTTAATACATTTTATGAGATGTTTGAGATTATGCTTTCATAATGGTTCTCACTCTATGAGAAAAATAATGCCTTTAAAGGAAATATACCTAATCACAAAGATATTGTATAGAGTGATTAGAGGTCCAACTAAATTTCATGTTTATTCACATTAACATGAGTTAAAGAGAAATTTTCAGCACAGCAATACCGAAAAATGTATCGGTTCTTTGAAATGTTTTTCATGTTCAACAACTTTGAGGATAATAAAGTAACAGGAATATAGTTGCTCATATCAAGTGGAGAGGAAAATACATATATACAACAAATTTAATATAGAATAATCTTCCTATTAAGAATTACATGGGTTTATATTTTTTTAAAGACGTCTTTAACTGCTTGGGCTAGGAGCCAATTAGTACTATGTCATATCCTTAATGAATCATATGTTAGGTGTGTTAAGAAGTTCTAAAATGCTTAGTTTTGTTCAGGATTGCACAGATCACATATGTACCCTGAGATCTTGATCTAAGTGGCTTTACAAGTTTTCTCTAACATGCCTATTGAACAGTATTGTTGGATATTTAAAATAGTTTTCCTCTTTGATTCTCTGACTCTAGCTTTTGAATGTATGAGTGGTAGAACTAATTTTGTTCTTGACCCACTCTCAGTGACTGTAATAACTGGCCATGCTGTGCATAGTGGAGGACGAGGAGGTAGGGAGTTGAAAGTGGGAGTGAGGAAACCTAGTGCTATATTGTCTGCATTTTCCCAGTCCTGTATGAAATTCAAGCCAATGTACATATTAAAATAGCATTAGTCCCACTTATAGGCAATGAATAGTATTATTTCCATTCAACTTCCTACCATGTCATTTTCTCTGGCACATGCTGCTAAATTAAAGATTACTGGAAAGAGCTTCATTGAAGTAGTGCATGGATTTAATCTCAGTTTGAAAAAGATGTGCATTGGATGCTCATCGACCTTTCCACATTTAAAATGTTTTACATAGTTGACTGTGCTTGCAGGGGCCTTGACTAGGTGGTTTTTCAGTCCCGTATTCAAGTACATAGGTGGTGTCATTTTGAACTGTGATGGTCCTATTATCATTTAATTCTTTATAAGGAGAACCAGTTGTCTCTTCTCTCAAACAAATGTTCCTTATGTGACAAAAGAAATAGAACCACATCAGGTAAGTTCCTCCAAAAGACAAGGTCACCATAAGTTGTAATACAAAATACATGATTCTTGGAAGAATAGAGTTTAATCTAAACTATGTTATGCAACGAACAAACCCCATTTTTTACAAAATACCAACCTGTTATGGTGAATGCAGAAGGTTAAGCCAAGTGCTAGATAAGTTTCAAACAAAGAAATGATAAATGACTGTAGTATGAAAGCAGGAGAGCTAAGATAAGAAAAACAAAAGGGATGGACTTGCTGGACAAAGTAATTTTTTACATTTTGTAAGACTGTATTTATGAATAAATGTCTCCTAGGAAGAGAACTGAACACTGGTGTGAAATATGAGAAAAGGCAGAGAAAACTACAGACAAGTGGATATAGTAAATTTAAACTTTAACATCTGTTCATGGGCTATATCTGAAAGTTTGATGTCACCTTCCAAATTTTATATACCTTTTGCATTCTTATCTATAGTACAGATTATAAGGGAAATGAAAAAGAATCGATTTAACACCTAACTGGGCTAACAGTATTTCTAATCCATTGATTGCATTTCCACAATCCTTATACAGCTTTTAGTCTGACAAATCTCTCTCTAACATTACAACTGGCTTTCTTTAGAACCTGACAAACTGAATTGTTGTAATTCTTAATGCACTGGATTAGACATAGTTTATTAATTTATTTATTTTACTGATGTGTTTGATTAAGTGATTTAATTTTTTTCTGGTCAACTGGGAGTCTGCTCTCTGAGGCCTCTCTGAGGTTTCATTACTACTGGGGAATAATTCGAAATTCTTTAGCAGGTAGTATGAGTGTAACAAGTTTTGTTTTTCACTGCTTTGCACTTTGATATTCATTTAAACTAGCTTTGAATGCCTGCTGCCTGATTAGAGAATATTTTGAATCTACTTTGCTAGGAGAGACACTATCTTTGCAGATACAGGTAACTGAATAACAACAGTTGTGTGTAGCCAAGGAGTACCTAACGGAAGGAAATGTATTCCATTTACTGGGCATGGTACCTTGAAATGTCTGCTGTATAATTCTCTTCATAAAAAAGATTATTCTTAACATTGTATCTGTTTGATTGCTGTGGGCACGTTAGTTTCTGGGACTGGTTAATGGAAATACACAGCACTCAGCATCTCAGCGAGGTGTGTGTCTGCATGAAGAATATAATTAAGGTGAAAAATACATCTGTAAGGTTTTTTTGTTATGGCAGTCACAGTTCTGATTCACACAGGAAATTTTAAGAAAATTATCTTTATAATTCTGGTTTTGATCTTCTCATTTTTAATCTAGTATTTATTTTGTGTTTTCTTGCTCCCAAGGAGAATGCATGTGTGAAATCTGAAATTAGTTGCTTTAATAGGCTTTGAATTACAGTCATCTTGAAAATTCATTATGTATGCCTGCACATGTGCGTGTGATTACATTTGGCAGACCAAATCTTGTGGACATAGGAATTAAAGCTGGTAATGGATTAACAGTTAAATTTTCAGAGTAGCATTCCTGTATGTTAGCTCTGCTTTTAGTTAAAATGATAAAAACCAATATATTTCCATCTTGAATTCTATTACCACAGGTTTTTTTTAAATTAATGGTTCCTAGTGATCTACTGATGACAGTATGTTAGTGTATTCTAATATTTTAAATATTAGAATATTAAATATTTTAAAATGCATTACAAAAGTTTTATAACCTTTTGTAATGTTAAACTGAGTCATTTATTTTTGAGCTTTAACATCATTATTCACTTCAGCTTACTAGCAACTTTTGAATGTAAATTTGCTCCATATTCATCAGTAGCATAATTTAAGCCAAATGATCATGGCAAGTCATTATGATTAGTGAAACTGCAACCTACTGTAGTTTTGAACAGATAGGAGTATTTTTTGAATCTGACATGTTCACAGCCTGCAGAAGTTTAATAAGAATGTCACAAACAGTGAGTAACATCTAGTGTTTCTCCTCTAACTGCAACCTTCTGGATAATATTACATAAAATTTTAAATTTATGCTTTATCACGTATGATATCCCAATGATTAATTTTCTCAGGGGATAGCGTATTAACTGGACAAGAAGCATGCAGGAAAATTTAAAGATAGTTTTGTAAATGAAGGCATCTGCCATGATCAGCACTGACTCTGAATTCTATAATTACTCACCATTTGATCAAATAATTTCATAACTTCAACGGTGCAAAATTTTCCCTGAAGTTTGTGTGGATGCTTTTACTAGTTATGTGAAATTACTGGTGCTAAAAAGACAAAGCAGAGGAGAAAGATTATTTTTCAGGTGCATTTTGTCTCCACGTAATAATACTGCTAATACTTCAGTATTTTAAAGAGATGTAGACAACATAGAGTGCAAATTTTAGCAAAGGAGTAAGCCTTGTACAAAGTATCCATTACAATTTACTTTTAATTTACTGCATTTGTTAGTTTGAGGTTCAAAGTCGCACAAGACAGAGTGCATCTTCTGTCATTCTCATTTTGATAAGAAACTGACATTTTGAGAAATGACCTACTCTGTAATCACAATCAGAATATATAAAAGCTCTGTGATACAAAATTGTTTCCTTATTCAAACTGGACTCCTGTTCACAAGCTATTAACTGAGCTGTGAATTTCAGCTGATAAAGTCAGGTTGAGGTTTTTCATGAACTTGTTTTGAGGTATTGTAGAGAGCCATATTGGCAGGATATTCAGGTGCACAGAATGTGAATTCTTCTGGGAAAATATGAATAAAATGAATTGCATTATTATCCCTATAAGAAATGGTCTCAAAGGGTGATTCAGACATTTGATTTTCTTAGGAGGTAGTATTTAATATTGTTGTTATCTTGGAAACAACATATTACAGTAAAATATAGTTATTGCATATCTGTGCATATCAGTCAGTGTAAACAGAAAACATATTAGTGTGCTGGCAAAACAATAAAAAAAATCATTGTCTGATATAAAGTTGAGATGTAAACTGAAATCTATTTGATGCAATCCAAGTAACTCCCACCTTCAGCAAAATTTGAATCAGCTGCTTGCTTCCTCAAATATTTTGACAATGTAAAATATTTGCAAAATCCAATGCAGTGCCCAAGTTACAGATTTGAAGGCCAGTGCAATACTCAGAGGTATAGGACACTTGGAAATGTTAGAGGATGCTGCATCTTCATTGCTATCAAGTATGCTATACTTTTACATCAGTAAAGGTATAGGTGCTCCTTTGGCTTCCTGGAGCTGGCTGGGAGGATGACAACACTGCATCCCCAGGAGATTCATCGGATCTCTGTGCTACATGGCAGTCACTCTGTGTTAATTCCTGATCTCCATAACCCTTTTGGACATGTCATACTTCTGATTTCTTTGATAGAATAATTTTCTTTTCCCTAGAAATGTGAGAATTTCTTCTGAATGTTCACTCTTGCATAGGTACATTTGCATTTGGGAATCACCCTTCTATGTAGACACTTTATGTCTCTGAATAAAGACTATCATTTGGCTAAGTGGCTACATTATCTTCATTTCCTTGTTTTCACATCACTTAAAAATTCTTTGTCAATGTCATATTATGTTATATCTTTCTAACCTCTTACTACTTTTAAAAAATGCATATCATGATGTGAAACATTAGCAGGCTGTTGTAGTTGTGAGCAAAATTCTGAAAGGAATTTTGGCAATGAACAAATTATTCGAAGAAGGTTTTTTTGTTAATACAACTTATGTAATGGTTTAACTTTAGCATTATTAAACTATTTTGACAGATGAGGCTTTCTTAGAAGCAGTACTAAAACTGCAAAGCTGTATCAGCCGAATGCAGGAGTCAATCTTCCGTCAGTATTTTGCTGATTTGACAAGAAATAATGCTGGATAGGCAGTCTAAGCAAGACCTACTATGACTCAGAAGGAGAATTACACAATTTACGTGACCTAAAAAAAAAAGAAATGTAGTGGCTCCTTAAACTGGAAAATTGCTTTAGAGTCAGTGTGTGTATTTCAGAATAGAACTTTAGAATAATTCCAAATGGCACTTTATGTAGAGCAAGACTAGGGAAATATTACCTATTAATTAGTAGCGAACATGTTTATGACACATCAAGCACAGATTTATGAAGCAGAAAGGGAAAACCTGGACACAATAGAAATTCAAAATTCTTTAAGAAGACAGATTTGACTGTTGAAAAGACAGGATTGCATATTCACCAAAGAAATATTTTGCTAAGAGGCCCTCATAATCCATTAGAAGTTCCAATTTCTGGCAGTGAAATTAAAAATAAGACCTGCAAAAAATTGGAAAAAAATGCAAAAAGGGGTATTAGATGGAAATTAATTTATATAAAGCTTGCTGTAAGAAATGAATATGGATAACCAAAGTTGATGGAACTATAAAAAGGAAAAAAAAAATAAAAGAGGATCTATTAGCATATGAATTAAAAAAACTAAACCAAAAGAAAACCCTGCAAAAACCCAAACTGGCAGTACCTTATCACTAATTGTTTATGCTGCTTTTCAGAAATAAATGGTCAAATTGTAAATACCGTTATAAAAAATAATAGTACCAAGCAAGTATTTTATTCTGCTTTTCTGGTGGTCATATTTTTATCATATGAGGATGATGGATTTTTCTTCCCATTTCCAGTCAAACGATATGTAAAAAAAATATAGAAAAATATTTCTAAATGATTCAAAATTGTTAATAATATGGTTTTACATTGTAAGAAAATCATTTCCATAGCTATGCATTTCTTCCAATACCAGGGCGATATTGAGATTTAATGGTCTGTTTAATGCAGCATGGAAAGATGTCTCTAGAATGAATGGCTATTAATGGGTGAGCCACCCAAATTTATATTAGACATTGTTTATGGAAGAACAATTAAGCAGCAGAACAAACTATCAAGGAAAATATTGGACCTTGCATTTGATGTATTCAGATCAAAACTGGATTTTTTTCTTGAATGTAAGTCAGCTGAGGACAAGTTTTACTTCAGTTAAGTATAAATTGCTGATTTCAGTAGCTGAGGCAACCATGTAAGATTCTTGAGAGTAAAGATTTGGTGCCTCTCATAGCTTTCGTATATCTGTGAAGGATGGAAAACTACTTGGTTTGATGTTTTCAGTCTTCATCTGTATTTATTCAATCCCTGTATTTTCTCCAGTACCAGGTGCATTTTAAAAGATTTAACACATTCACTGACACATCTCTTAGGTTTCTTTTTTCCAGTACAACCATGTTATCCTTGTGTTTTACAAGCAGCTATAGGTAAAGCATAGAACAGACGAGCATTCTGTGACACTCTTTAGACACGTTGGTTGTCCTGCAGTTTATATACAGGGCAGCACAATGGTTTAATGTGCAATTCATACAAGCTTTTCCAGGTCTCCCTAGTATCAGCACTGCAGGGTTGATTAATGTCCCTAATTTTAACACAGCTGTTATCCAATTACACATACAAAGCCATAGTATTCCTCTTAAAATAATGCATTGATTATATTTGATATCTACTGATCTCCTAGATGCTAATAAAACTACTGTTCTGCTCATGCAAATGACCAAGCATTGCCTGTAGGGCATTAAGCAAGCCCACTGAACATGAAAAAAAAAGCATGTGTTGTTTCCACAGGCTTTGGATCAGCGTGGAAATCCATGCAGTAACATGACAAGAGATCAAGCTCAACAAGACCTTGCATTTAGTGCTTTCACATAGGACTCTACAGTATTTATCTAAGAGCTGTTAATTATAACTACTGGTGTAATGTTGCCTGAGGCTTTTAAAACATTGCTTACTTTGAAATAAATCTGAAGTTCACACAGCAGAAAATAAAAAGAAAACAAATGGTTCTGCCCTTTTTCGGTTCTCCAATTCTGCACAAACTCTCTAGCCAACGCTGCACTATTTGTCCTTGGTGTGAATTTAAGAAACAAACAATTGCAAACCATTAAGAAGACTCATCAAATAGGATTTCAGAGAATAGTCCAATGTAAACCTGCAATTTAACCAAGTAAGGGCCTACTTCCTATTTTCACTTACCTGAGCAGTCCTTCGCCCCATGAATAATGTCAGTGAATTCAATGAATTGCAGAGCCCCATGCTAGATTAGTAAGGAAGTATTATGTAGTAAAAGGGTCAGGAAAAGGTATCTCTAACTAGGGGATTGAAACTTTGTTATGGCATGAACCAAAGCTCCTACTTGCTACACAATACATCAGCAATAAATAAGGTTTGAGGATGTAATTTATTTTGATCCCTTTCTGTCATGCATTGTTGGAGTCTTCTGTTTTATGTTGCAGGTGTTTTGAAATTATAGCAGATGATTATCATTACAGTGCATCCTAAACCGTGTGTTACTGAATATCTACAAATTTCTGTTCTAATATATTCCTATCGCTGCCATTATGATTGCAAAGATCTTAGTGTCACTTTAGTTAATTGTAGAAGTTGAATGATGTCTAACTTCTAGTGATGTAGAAGAAAACATGCACTTGCATGCTGCTATTATTCAAATTGAATTTTCAAGCTGAACAGTAAAAAAGTCTTTAGTTCACAGCATTTTTACACATAAATTTAAACAAGGTGCTGAACTGTGGCATCCAGAACAAAAAAATTATATAAGCAGGTTGCTGAGCTTGTCATCTGAAATGCACTGGGCATTCTGAGACTATAAAGTGATACAATATTATAACCAAACCTTTTACAGTATCAAAAAGATATTTTTTTTTAGTCTTTGAAGTTACTTCTTGATCCGTTGTTGAACTGATTTACTCAATGTTTTGAAGGGAGAATGACAAGCAGATTTTTCTGCCTTGCAGCATTAGCCACCTATGTCAGTTTTCATCTTATTCTCTCACCATTTTCTGCTTTCTTTCACAAGCAGTGTGCACTGAAGGAATTAAAAGTAACTTTTAGATGATATCTGTTATGTTTGTAATGATTTTTGACAGCCAGGCTTTACGTAAACTATGTGAGAAAAAAAATCTTTCCCTTAGATTTGTGTTATCTCTTCAATACCTTTAAAGGGATGTGGTAAGCATTACTCTCCTTTTGGTCAAACCCAGAACTTGCTAGTGTTACCTTCAAATTACTTATCTCATAAATCAGCACTTCCTGGACACCATCTCAGTACTGCATATGAAATCTTGCTTTCCTCAGCTTTTTCTCTTGTGGTTGATAGTCTTCTATGAACAGGGACTTTAAAAATGCCAAAACATACTTCCCCCGTTGCCTTGTTTTTTTGACAGTGACCTGAGAGTAGGTGCAAAGTACACAAGCAAGTGTTTGAGGCATAGCACTACTGTGTTCAGCTTGTACATTGCTTACTTTATACTGTAAACCTTCATCTTTTTTACATGTAACCTCATTCATGACTGAGGTTTTTGCTAGTCAGAAAGCTCTATGCCTTTTCTTTTGGTAAGTTCATCACACTTGGAAGACAAAACTGGAGAGGTGGCTGACATATGCAAGGGTACTAGCTTGTATTTACATTTTCTTAGTTAATCCTAACAGCACAGGAGGAGGTACATTCTCCCTGTCAAGACTAGCAGGAGTGTAACATTTTTTCGGTTTGTAAATGACAGAAGCATTTCAAGGCTTTATTTTGACTGCCAGTTAGTTTTTCTGAGACAATAATAGGATACTCTTACTGACTCTGACACCTTCAGAAGACTGCCTTCTTGCTTTTGAACGATGTAAACTATTCTTGAATTCAGTGAACTCAATTTGTGTGCTTGGTGTCCTGAATGATTTTGCACTGTTACCTCCACAGGATTCTTCACTGTCATAGCTATGACTCAAAAGAGAGTCTCAAACCAAAGTTTCCTCTTCCCAAAACAGAGTGTTTTTGAAAGGTCATTCTCCTTTAAAGCAGTTTGTGACTCTTCCATTATCTGTTAGAGATGGGATCTGTGAATCTTCTAGGTATTCTGTGTCGCTCACCATCTTAGATGTGTGTTTCTGGAGGAGATAAAGGTTGTAATGATACTTTTTATCATGATTTAATTATTAATTTGGAATGTGGCTGGTGATAGGTTTAAGTAATTCAGTGTAACTGCTAGCTACGGCATTTTTTAAAATCTTTGCTGGAGTTATGGAACAGTACTAATTTTCCTAAGTAAAATGTACTTCATTACTGAAATAAATGCAAAAATAAAAAAAATCCCCCAACCCATTGTGGAAGTGCAGGGTACACATCTCTTAGGAGTGTAGAGACCAGGGATAGATTGCATATACTAAACAAAATTAACACAGAAAATCCCCCATATTTAAGTTGTGTGCAGATCTGATCAGATTCACATGTAAAATTATAGCATAGACACTGGAAGATTATCTGCGTACGGTAACAAAAACTCCACTACTGTTGTCCCCTCATCTACACCTGGAGAAGTAGCTGCTAGGTTGTTACTACTGCTGATATAATTTACACTATGCATAAATAGTGCATAAATTATGCAGGGTAATGAAGTCTTCTTCTGCCTCCAGAACCAGCTGTGAAACTTCTTCACCTTTCTTCCTTTGATATAATCCCAGTGGCCATCACTTTATGGAAAGAAGCTGCTTCAAAAGAAAGACGTAAGTTAGCCTTGGTTAATTTCTTTGCTCACCTACACCTTTTTTTTTTTAAGAAAAAAAGCAGTCCTTAAGTGTCTTTAAAAGGAAACCTAACTGGATCACACTTTCTGCCAGATGGCAGTTTATCATCAGAAAGATTGTTCTCTGATGACGTATTTAATGTAATGCATTGTTCAAACACTGTCTCCCTAGTGACATGCTGCTGTAATGCATCATGCTGCTGTAATACATCAAAGCCTTCCTCCCTTTGATAGTATCATATAACCACCAATGTGTTTTTGTGAACAAAAGAACAATGAGTTTTCATTAAAGTAGAGGTATAATTCTACTGCTTATGAACTTCCTGCAAATGCAGATGAAACTCAGTTATTGCATATCTAGTTTTTGTTTGTAAAACAAAGTGCATAGTACTGTTCACGACTTTTAAAATTTACTCAAATGTGCTATTCAAAATAGATTGGTATGATGAATGGAACATCTATGCTTGCTCTTTCTTTGACACAGAAGGTTTCTGTTAAATTCTGTTCGCCACAGAGCTGGCCTAGATGTACTGCTGCATTGGGCTATGCCACTCTGCATTTTTTCAGATACTTTGTTCTCAGCTCTGTATGCTAGCGAGGAGGCTGTGCTTACCTTAAACTGAACATATTGTATCTTTTATACTTTCTCCTGTGTTCTTACAGCAATCATAACTGGATAATTGCTGCTCCTTAGACATAGTGCTATAAGAGATGTAATCACATCAAATCTGTTGAGTGATTCTGTAATTATGCTTCATTTATTGTCTTCACTGAGATGCAGTGTGAGTATACATAATCTTGGTTTCCTTGATTAGCTGTTTGACCAATGTTGTTTTATAATTGATAGGTAAAATGAGAAGAACTGGAAAGTTTTAAAAGACAACGGACAATACATTCTTCTTTTGGAAATCAGTATTCCAGTGAGGTAGTAGAGAAAAATGGGATTACAAGGTTGTAATGAGTAGCTGGGTATATATTGCTGTGCAGCTAAAGAAAAAGAAGTGAAAATATATGATAGGGTAAAGAACTTTAAACACATGCTTGCTAAAGCCATCTATCATCACAGAATGGTTTCTGAAAAAATAAATTAATAGTAATAAAAAAAAAACCCTAACCAAAACCAACATACCTGAGTATGAGGAAAAGTAAGAGGAGGAAAAAAGTGACTCTTATCACTGAACCCATCTCTGAGTTTCTGTCAGAAGCCTGGGTCTGGATTTTATAAAGCTCTTAAATTGTTTAGAAGTGCCTGAATTAGACATTTCCTCTTTCTGTACAGCTGAACTGTCCAGTCTGAAGTCTATCAGTAGAAATAACAATTGAGAAGATATTTTCTGGCAGGTATTGGTATTCTGTTTCCACTGGGTCTGTACTAACCTACCTTTGCTGACCTCTGTTGCCTTGAGTAAACTGAACGAGACAGAATAAGGTAGTATTTTAAAAAAACATTAATATGAGAAAGGGTAGGCTTACTTGCATGACTTACTGATTTTAGATTAAAAATTCAGTGTGCTGTAGTCTAATAGTATTACCTATTAGCAAGTCAAAGTCAAATTTAAGTCAGATTGATGGTGCTTGGAACACCCTCTATAGTGTACATAGAAATCTGTAAATGAAAATAATAAAACAGATAAAATAGCAACATATTTGCATTATAGTTTGCACATCAAGAGATGTTCCTTGTTTACTGTTTATACAAGACAATATTCTTGGTCTACCATGGTTGTCTTGGTAATTTTTTCTAGCTAAGATGATGGCTTTTCTGCTTTGTTTCAGATTTGTGAAATGTTGTTTGCTATTATTTATGAAACAGGATATTTAGTCTTAGTATGCTTTTAAGGCAATTTTTTTTGAGATTGATATCTGAAATAATTAGCTCGACTTCAGGCTATTTCTGTGAGATTTAAAGTAGTTCTTAATCTAATATAATAATGACATTTGAAACAATATAGAAATTCTTTTACCAAGTAGCTTGCAGTATTATTAAGGATACTCCACCATATGTAGCCAATTCCAAAAACCTCACTGTAAGTCACTGGTGATCTATATAAAAAGATCATTGAATGAACCATGGAATGGACACCTGTTTTAGTATTCTGTTTACACCAGAAGGAAAAGGAAAAGTAAAGGGGTGAGGCAATAGTGGCATTTTTAATCTATAGAACTTTTAATTGGCTTTAAATTCTTTCAGGTTAGAAACATGATTTTATTTGCATGACAGTGTTATGCCTGTATTCCTCATCCCTTCACTCAGTAACTGAGATTGTGAATTGTATCCAATTAAACTTGGTCTCTAGTACTTGAAGGTGTCAGATCTTTTTTTGGAATTAATATGTAGAATGTCATTGGAACAATCTTGTGCAACCCTCTTACTTTGAGAGGTTATCAAGTTTTTAACAGTGGGGAGAGAAGAGGAACTGTGGTAACTATCAGCTTTCTTTGTTTTTCACTCACTGAAGATCATGTTGTATTTCTTGTATTACCCTTTTAGGTTTCCTGGTGAATATGGAGTACAAGAATTAATTTAATTTAATTTGTCTTCTAAGCCTTGTTCATATATATAAATTTCTATCATCACGTCCTTATGGTTCAGCTGCTTTCCTCATTGATCTCTTCCACTCTCTGTATTTAAATAATCTTGTATTGTTTCCATTCACTTCCACAACAATACTATACTCACTGATAGTTTTACTTCCCTAATGAGATTTTAGAGCATTTCTGCTTCGCTTCATCCTTGTTTCTTTAGAATTATGTATATGCAATTCTGTCATTCACTAACTTCTGTGTAATAGAAAATACACTGTGTCCCAGTAGGACTTCTGATTGATCTTAAATACTTTATTGCTTTTAAACAGCTAGATGCATCCTGAAATAGAACATGTATTCTCTGTTAAATCCCCTATTTTCTTCAAAATCCATGTTAGTAATTTCATTATCTCAACCAATTCTTTTCATTAATGTCAATATCTTTCTGATATTTCCTCTTTCAAATTCTAGTGTTCTCAATTTTTTCCTGAAATAATAAATGTATTTATTCAGCTATACAACTTAGTAGTGCTTCTGATTTTCAGTTGCTGGAAAATGAAAGATAGTCAATGGACAATGTAAAAATATCAAGCTCAAGTACTGCTACAATAAAGGTCATATTATGGAACAGTTATCTGCAAGCCAGTGAGCTATTTAAATCATATTTAATGGTAAGTAATCAGATCACATGGAGACTAGTCAGGGTATCTTATAAAACTTCTGAAAGCTGTGCAGTTTTAACCTTGAACTTGAAGGCAGGAAAATAAATAGCTGTTCTGCTTGATCTCTGTTCAAAAGCAGAAACATTGAAAGAAAATGTCGTTAAAATTTCTTCATCATATAGGTGATTAGTGATGACAAAACCTGAACATTTAATAGGTTCATCATGTCTAAATAAGGAAAAATTTGGCTATTCACTCCTCAGGCATCTATTCCCTCTGAGGATTTTTCCCGAAACGTACAGTTTGTGGACAGGATTCCATCACAGTCAGTTCTTGCAGTAAATTTAATGTTCCTCAGGCTGGTCAAACAGTGGACCTAAGAACTCACCACCAGAGTTCAAAGAACAGTCTCTAGAGACAAACTATTTCCACTAGAGGCCATAAGCAGCTAGAGTACAAACAGGAAAGAGCATATGTACTTCTTCTCAATGTTCTCCTGAAGTCCGTCAATTTTCAGAGTGGGAATTTCTGGGTCTGTAGAGATTGTGTAGTGGCATCAATAAGTCAGTTTGTTTATCCTTGAGTTACGTTCAGTTCTGGGGATTTGTTAATGTTAGTTCTGCCTATTTGTACCATAGCATTTTTGGCTCTGGTAGGGCCACACCTTGAGTGCTGTGTTCAGTTTTGGGCCCCTTACTACAAGAAAGACACTGAGGTGCTGGAGCGTGTCCAGAGAAGGGCAACCAGGTTGGTGAGGGGCCTGGGGCACAAGTCTTATGAGGAGCAGCTGAGGGAACTGGGGTTGTTCAGCCTGGAGAAAAGGAGGCTGAGGGGAGACCTTATTGATCTCTACAACTGCCTGAAAGGGGGTTGTAGTGAGGTGGGGGCTGGTCTCTTCTGTCTGGTGGCTGGTGATAGGACGAGAGGAAATGGGCTCACGTTGCAGCAAGGGAGGTTTAGGATGGATATTGGGAAAAATTTCTATACTGAGAGGGTTGTCAGGTATTGGAACAGGCTGCCCAGGGAAGTGATGGAGTCACCATCCCTGGAGGTATTCAAAAAGTGTGTAGAAAACGTGCTCCAAGACATGGTCTAGTGCGCATGGACAAGGGTTGGACTCGATGATCTTGAAGGTCTTTTCCAACCTAAATGATTCTATGATCTTCCACAGTTATTTCAGCTTTAAGCAGATCTCTGCTGATTTTCCTGTCTTTCTCCTCTTCTCCAGCTTCCACCCTTCCCTTGAAAGCAAAAGAGACCAGTATCAGAATCTCCCTAAAAGCTTTGACAAATAATTTCACTGTAAATATTTAATTTAGCTTTTCTACAATGGTTTTGTGCTTGCTGAGTGTGTTTTTATATATCCTGGTTGCCAGCTGGCCCTACAGATTCCCTAACTAGCTTGTTATTTGTGATGTATTGAAAGGATTAATTTTGAATCCTTTAGAATAGTTACTTCTTAAATTCTCTTTTAGCTAGTCTCACCATGTTTTTACATTTCCTCTGCTGCATTTCATGATCTTCTGTTATCTTCATTTGCATACAACTGCAGCACTTTGACCCTGCAGCTTTCATAATCCTGATACTCTCCTTCACTTAGCCCTTACTGAAGCCTTTCTCTAGTTAAGTGGAGTGCACACAAACTGTGCTTCCACATGGTGTCCTTCAGTCATCTCTACACTGCTTCTAAGGATTTAATTCTCCCAACTCTTCCTTAACCTGATTTTTATAAACTTCCTTATTTTCCATCATTTCCCTTTTTGAAGATTAGCACACTTCATCTTTGCTCCTAGGATCTGCTGCATATAAGATTTTGTGATCACTGTTACAAGGCTGACAGTTTTGAATCACAGATTTTTAACTAGATCCCACAAGTCATGTAGATCCAAGTCAAGACTTGTTAACCAGCTCTTCTTTGATACAATCTTCAACAACTTTTACAAGCTTTCTCTCTGCATGATGGTGTCCTGATGTGACATTTGTATGGATTACAGAACAGTGGAAATTACCTGGCAGAATTTATTTGCCTCCCTTGGTGCCTACTAATTTCTCTAAGCATATTGCATATAATGTGTCTGTGACCCCAAATGATATTTTTCAAATTTAGGCTTGGAATTTTACACCATGCGATTTTGTGTTAGTTGATCAGTTAGTTAATTTGTTAATTTGATTTCATACTGAACTTTCTTTAAGACAGAAGGTTACTTTTCCTATAGCTCGGGTTACTCTGTCTTTCCTGTATATTTTATATTCTGCTCTCATACTGTTACATTGATTGTCTGACTTCCATGAGCTTCCGACATGTCTGGTATATTAATATCTTAATTTGGATCACACATTCCAATTTCTCCATCTTATTTCTTAGGCTTCCAGCATTTACAAAGTGGCAGACATACTATTGATTAGTTAACACTTCTTGGCACTCTTTTAAAATGGCATTCTGTTTGTTTCTTATTTCCATATTTGATTATTTCTATCCCCTGACCTATCTTTCTCTTGAGAATACAGAATTTTTGTGTCTTCATCTTTACAAATGTTATCTTAAACCCTGTGTACTTCTGTGCCTGTCAGCTTTCCCTCACTCCTCAGTGTAAAGTTCACTATCAGCCCTGTTTATTTTAGTCATCAGCACCTTGGTTCCTTACAGCTGAGATCAGATTCTTTCCTTAAGTCCAGAAGTGCCCTCAGTTCCTGAAAAATTGAATAACCCTCCTTTTATGATTTCTGAAACTGCATTTCCATCGCTGTTCCTGGACATGTGTGGGTACGACCAACACTTCAATGATGCTAGCAGAGACCCTGGTTGTCTTTTCCAGAACTCTATTCTGAAATTTGTCTCTTGCCCATTTCATTAACATACATGGAAAAAACCAATTACAGGACTCTCCCCGTGTTTCTTTCTGAGGTCTGTAACTTCTTGCCTGGTAGGCATATTTTCCCCTCTGGGTTCAGAAACCCAGAAGCCTATTTGCCTGAGAAAGGTGTTTTCCACCAATGGAAACTCTTTTCTCCTTCCAGAAGGGCATCCTCAGTGCTGGATGTTATCCAGCGGAGATGCCTATGCCTTGTGTTTCTTCCCTCTTTGCTAGCCTCTGATGCTTCTGAACTCTCCTCTGAACCTCTTCACTTCTCCACTCCCTTCCTGAGCAGGACTGCATCTGCTAGTTGGATCTGATCAGCCTTGCTGCCTGGGCACTGCTCAAGCTGTGGTCAAAGGGGTTTTCTTGACCCTCTGCGTCTGTCTCAGTTCTTCCAAATTAAGCAGGGCTGAACTTCTGCCTCAGGGGATTGTGTGAAGCCTGCACCATTCATTTATGCACATACACCCTTTTCGTGGGTGAGGTAGGCATTGATTACGATACCTGACACAATAACTTGCATGTTTCATCTTATTGATGTCTACTCTTTCTTTGAAAGGATGCAAGAGCATTTCTCAAAGTCTTCCATCTCCGGTGGTTGTCTTCATCTCTCCTCCTGATATTCTCCTTTGGACTGTAAGCTGGAGAGCCATCTGGCTCCTATTACCTGTCACTGAACTCCTACTGCAGTGAAACCACTACTTACCTGATCATTTTAGTTAGTCCTGGGTGTCTGCTTATTAACTGAAGCTCTCTTTGCTTCAGGGAAGTACAGAACATTTTTGTTCTGGGCAAAGGATAATTTATATGGACAATTAATTGCAGGCTTTGTGTATGATTGTATGATACAGTAATTTTTTAAGGCCAGATTTTTGTTATACAAATGCCATTCACACAACTTGCTTTCACACTCCACCTCATATGCTAAAGACTTACTCAGCAGGTGATCCATGCATGGAAGTCTTGCATGAGAAACTGCTGCAGAACTGGAGCCAGAGGAGGAAAACAATGCATTTAAATTTATAATAGAAAGCAAAGTAACATAATGGAATAAGTTGCAGGGGACCGGTTTTACTCCATTGTTTTTTTTCTTTTCATTTGAAAAGTTGCTGACTTAGGTTTTCTTTTTACTTGTAAGAAGTATTTGAAACACACAACCTATAATGATGTTTTCTTCTGTTCAAATACGTGTTTTTTAGTGGTAACAGTTATTTTTAGTTTTAAATGTACACATTTATTTGCATACACTTCCTAAATCATAAATGCAGATTGCTTATGTGTCTAAGCAAATTAGGGATTATTACACACAAGAAGAACATCATCTGTGCATACTAATACCTGTTCTGAGTATCATGTCCATTTATGCACAAATAACTGGTGGATATCTGCCTCATAGTGGATTATGTTACATTTTGCACCTACATAACAGCAAAGAAGAAGAATTTTTCAATTTGCAATTGGGAAACTATCATAATTTATACAAAAAATAAAAGACTGATTTTCAACTGCACTTTTTCTGCTGCTTTACATTTATATAAATTGAATGTGAAGTTAAAAAAAGTAATATGTGATATTACTATCTCTTTTAAAAACTATGCAAACATAAATGACTATATAAGGTGCAACAATTGATATTGAATACAATGTAGGTTTTTGCTTTTACATTGTGAATGTGATTATATTGATTGCTTTATATGATTGCATTAATGTATATAATTACATCAAAGTATATGTTTTAATTAATGATACAAACCCCCAGTAACAAAAATACCTGGTCATATTTGTACATATTTCAACACGTACTTTCTTGCCATAGTATTATTGTCTCATAAAAATCCTTGTCAGAAATATCATGTAGGTCCTGGTAATATACTACATATTGTCAGAGTTTGTATTTGAAGGACAACAGAAACAATCCTAGGATCTACATTTGTATATGAAAATGTTTATAATCTTATTATTGCAGTCAACCATATAGCATTTTTTTTTGTTTTGGTTTTGGTTTGGTTTGGTTTGGTTTGGTTTGGTTTTAAGATGTCCCTGTCCTTCCTGCTCAACATTGTCAATCCCAATTGGCAGAATTGCTCATTCTGGCAATCATCATTAATGGGCAGCCAGGGTAGTTTCAATAACATTTGCCATTTTTAAAAATTGATTGGAAAAACCTTTTGCTTTTGGCAAAAGGCTGATGAGGACACACGTCTACTCTCTCCACTGCTTCTGTTGCAAATGCTATGCACAAGCAATCAAATTAATAACATTTGTTTGCAACATTATTGCAACTAATTCATAAAACCAAAGAAAAAATACTACCAAATGTCACTTGTGCCAAGGACTTTTTATTCACTTATAGTACCTAATTTTGAGATCTTTGACATTTAAAAGATATTAGAAATCCCTAAATCCCATTCATCATATACCAAGTGATTAACATCTATGCTAATTAAATGGACATAATAGTAATATATTCCTTGGTAACATAGCCATTAAAATAATACAGTTTCTGTTGGCCTGTTCTCCTCGTATTACTCAATTGTAGGCAATTTAATTTTCAAAAGGAAGGTCTAATCTACTAAATCATGCAGTTATAGAAATTCTCTCCTAACGAGTATGTGTAAAGGAACAGTATTCACTGTTGTGTGTGGGCATATTCACATCAACATGGACTTTCTTCAAAAGTATGTCTGTGTAATATAGGATCTACTGTGCTTAAATGCATGCTTTTTTTTTTTAGGAAACAAAACCACCTCTGCTGTGTTTATATATATATATATTATATATTTTTTTAAATTTAGTTTTCTATCAAGAATAATGAATGAATAGGATTAATAAAACTCTTTTGGAAAGCAAATACTATGTTTTCATAGTTGAGGAATTTTATGCAAATATTGATGAATACTCATCCTGTATGTAGGGTAGAGAGGGACACAGCTTGATGCCCTAAGTCCTTTCCAGCATATAACTGACAGAACTGAGTACCATAAGGAAATGCACTTATCCTTCTTGATTAGGATGTGCAAATTAGGTGCAGACAGTTACAATGTATCCTCATTCTTTATAGTCTGCTTCACTAGAGCTGGAAGGCAGGTGCTTCCAGTTTATAAAAGACCAGTTTACTTCCAGTGCCATTCCTTAAGTCTCTCTTTCGAATTTACTCTGCACTTCAACCATTGTCTGTTGATGCCCTTTTCAATATATATTGCAATATAAAACATGGCCAGCGTTACTGATTATCCAAAGTTGAATTCTGAATGGCCTTTCTGATGACATTTCAAATTTCAAAAAAGTTCAACAAACTTGAGCTTTTAACAGCTGCAGTTGGAAACTCATCAAGCTAATCTAGAAGACAAACTGCATATTGAGTTGCACCACTGATAAACCCATTGATTGGGTGGGATGGCAGAACAGACTTAGATTTTTGTACATGCCAAGTTTTTAAAGGCTAATTGTTGAAAAATTTTAAATGTATACCTTATGCCAGTATTCTCTATGCTAGGTTTTATGATGGCCTCCAATACGTGCATAAAAGTTATGTCTGCGAAAGAACTCATAGAACTCAAAGAACTATAATCAGTTACCTCCATTTTCTGCTTCTTTTTTCTTTCAGTGTTGCCACACACATGTCAGCAGTTAAAAGTTGCATGAAACTCTTTGAAAGAGAAAATAAAACAAAACCTTGATGTGACTGGTCATCAGCACTTAGCATTAGCAGCACCACTTTTGTAACTTTTCAGTTGCTCCATTCACCTGAAAAATCTGAAAGTTACAAAGCAGCATTAAAAGATTAAAACCTTCCAACCAGCATTTCTTTATGTGACTTTTTAGAAGGAAAACTTTCCACAAACCTTATTTAATGAATGAATTTATGAAAGAGGCTTCAGACCACGGACATTTCTAATGAAATAAAGTAATCTTAATTATTCCAGTGATCATTTTTAACAGAAAAGAGATGGAAAGGCTTCCTACAGGGATAAAAATCAAACAGACAGTTGAGGTGGAAGAGAAAGAATTAGGGTTTGAAACTCCCTGACCCACCACATTCCCAATTGCTTTTTAGACACAGTTTGTGATCCTTTCAAGTGCTCTAAATTAATCACCATTTACAGAAGTTAGAATAGGGCTCACTCAACACTCCAAATGAAATTAAAAAAAAAAGAAAGAATTAGATGTTAAACCTGTCTGCTGGGTAATGCACTGTTACTGCATAGTTCTGGGGTTGCAGAGCCATTTATACAATTCACTCTACAAAGCACTCTGAAAAATAAGAGAGAAAAAAATTATCAGCTGAAAAAAACAGCAGCAATTAATCAAAGATATTTAACCTTTTATGCTCATTTTAATTTTGCTTAAGAGGAACTGTTTTTTCAGTCTAAGACTATTGCCTAACTTGTAATAGAAGTGACTTCTATTGCAAAGCAAAGGAAAAGCCCCAGTGAGCTGTGTTTCATTTTAAATGAAATTGTCTTTATCTTGGGTCTACAGCCTGGTGGACTGTGAATTTCATTTCACAACAGAGGAAAGAGAAGAGTGACTGTGAGTTTAATTTTATTCCAAGTTTTTTCTAACTTGGTCATTATTGACTCTTATTGATTCTCACCAGTTCAGGAGAAAGCCTGATGTAGTGTCTTTCCCTTTAGGAAAGGGTCTTGCATGGGAACATAACATTTCACTGATATTTGTTTCTCTCTTTTCTCTCAAAACTAGCAGAGAGCTTGCTTTTTAAATCTAATTACTTTTTAAAAAAGTAGATTTACAGTGAAATATACTGTTTTGGACTTCAATCTGCCATCCTGCTACTAGCAGTATTGTTATCAAAGTAGAAGTTACTAATGAAGTTTATTAGAACATTCACCTGTGGATATGAATAAAGGTAGAAAAAGAGTTTTCCAAGAAAAAAATAGGAATTTAATTTAGATTTTCAGAGATTTGTGTAGAATATATATGTTACCTTTGTAATTTTTCTGAAATTGCATGTATATTTTCCTCTGTGTGACTTCATTCTGAAATTCAGAACTGGTCCTGAGTTCCTGCAAATGTAAACTCTGCTGTGTTAATCTATCATTGTCCTGATGGAGTTTCTAAACATTGCTAGCTCTCTTGTGCTTTATAAGATCTGTTCAGTTATTTATTTTTTATAAATATTTATTTATAAATATATAATATAATACTTATTTATTCGGACGGAATCTGGGCATACTTAGTGATTCTTAGGTGCATTCCCCTCCCTTGTACTTTAGTCCACTGAGTTACAATTTTAGTCAGAGCTTATTTGGTAAGTGTAAATTTCAAATTGTCCCTATGAATTGTCTGCAGGGAAGAGATGATACCAATTTTATTATAATTACTGAAACTTTTTGCTACAGAAAAAAGACTTCATCTATTTAAAAGAAAACCACAGCCACAAAACTACCACAAGGAGACAAGTAGAAATTTTCCTCAGCAGACAGAAGTTTCTAACAACAAAAAAAAAGCTGCTGGCATCCCTTGTGGGTGTCCTTTCTGTTCCACTTTAGGCCAGGTGGAAGAATATGTGGGATAGATGGAAGTCTGGCTACTACCTGCCTGCTAGATCAGAAGCTTTGACGGACTCCTTGTGGACAACTCAAATTGAACTGAGGATTGTTAAGCCCTCACTGTGTCCCAGCTCTTGAAATAAAAAAACTGTCTCCCACAGACTCCTCCACACCACGCATGGTCTTTTTTCCTGCCCCTGCAGCCTCCTTCCAAGTATCACTATTTCAAATGTTATCATTTCCCATGTTATTTATTTGTCTGTTTGTCTATTGGAAATTACTGTCTAAAGGTCTATGTCATGCTTTCAAGATAAGCCAAGAGTTTTTATTGATTTGGATTCATTTAAGCCTTCTGTGTGTTGACAAGGGAGGAGTGAGGGAAAGCCATAGCTTAAAACAGCTGATACAAGTTGAAATGAAAATACATTTGAACCAGATTCTCATACATTGTTATAAACTTGGAATTAATTCTCTCAGAGGGAAGATACAGGAACATGTCCATGGAAGGCTTCTAAATCCTAAAGCAGAAAACTGAAATCCTTTATTTTTATTTAAAAAAAAAATCTGAATTTTTCAGGGCTATGCAATTTAGAAGGGAAGGCTAAGATATCTGTAGTGATGAACATGTAAGATAGTACAACATAAACTTTGTTTTCTATTTTATTCTTTCAAAACAATTTTAAAACATAAGGTGACCAAAGGAAGACTTCATTTTACAGATAAAGGTGGGAAATGACTGCATTTATGTCACATTCAGGGAAAAAAGGGATTTTAATAGGTTCATGTTTTTGCTTGCAGTCTTAACCTTTCTACTTGTAACTTCGGAGAAATGTGTCGCATAACTGCTTTTTCCTTCACACAGAACCGTGCATTGTCACAAAGGGAAGGAAAATCTTTATAACAAAAATAAAAAATAAAATAAAATAAAAATTCTATACCTGAAACTATTTGACTAGGCTGTGTCAAAAACCTGTTTCTTGATCCAAAGTATACTGGCCTCAGGAAGTGTCTTTACCTTTTCCAGGTCTTTGTATCAAAGCTTCCAGGAGGCTGCTTCTCTGCAGACTTCTAAGAACTCCACAAGAAAGGGCTACAGATAGGAGCCTGTGGTAAGCTGCTTTCTAAAAGTGTAAAAGTAGGAGATCATTCACTAAGGCAAAATAACTGGCATCTGCACTTTACATTCTTGAATTTCACGTACTGACCTCCAAAATTGTGCCTTAGCTGTTGGAATAGCAATGTATAAAAATTTATTTCTATGGGAATTGACAATTTAACATTTTCTCAGGAAATCAGGTCACTTAAAAATATATTTTAATATACGCTTAACAATGCATGTTTAACAGATCTTTTATTTACAACCTGGCCAAAATGTCAAGTGCTACAGCAAAAGTGGGATTTTTTTTTAACTGTCTGACTTGCTACAGTAAACATCAAGAATCATATGCCCAATTTTTAGATAAGAATGTAACAAATCTTTCTTTAGGAGTTTTTCATCATGTGGCATATTTTAGATTATATATTTCTTTGCTTTTTCCTTCAATGGTGATAAACAAAATAAACCTTGCTTCTTAAAAAAAACCCATATTCTTCATGTTCAAAGACTGAGACTCATCAGCTGAAGAACAAAATTGGAATAAACCAAAAATAATTATGTTTTTGTATGGAACATTTCAACCTCAAAGAAAACTATTCATAAAGTTAAGAACACCTCACACTGTTTGACTTAAGTGTAATTTGTTAAACTTTTTTGTTCCTAAAGTTAGTAGTTACTATTTACTTTATGTATATGCATACTTCTATGTACATTTTATGGACTTTTTTTTTAAAACCATTTGAGTTTAGCTGCAGCACACTTTTGCATGAAGTATGTAGTGTTGAGTAATTTATAAAATGGTTTCTAAATATTGGAAGGTGACTGCTGAAGCAAATAATTGTTGTTAATGCAATTTGTTATCATATTTTATTAATCAACATAAAATATTTGTATTTCAGCCTAGAACTTTGCATGACATCACTATAAAGCAAGATTGCTATCAAGAATAGCATTTATCAAGAGGACATTAAAACTTCATTTAAAATTAAGGTCTTTCCTTTGTATCATCTGTTCTATTTCCCAAAGCATTATTCTTCTGGTTTATTATTCACCTCTTCAGTGTTCAAATACTCAGTAGTTTCAGATCCTATTTTTCATGTTTCCTCTTGCTATTTCTCAGACAGTTGGTGCTGTAGTATCTTGGATCATTTAATGCATTAAATCCTCTTTGCTCAAAAAAGGCAACCCGCTGTAGGAAACAATGTGCATTCTCTTTTATTACATAGTTACATTTGCAGAAACCATTTTGAAGAAGATATATCTTATCTTATTGGCTACTCCTTCTTTTGATATACTTTCCTGTTCTTCATCTTTAATTCATAAGAATGATTTCTACAGGTGGCTTTTCCCCCCATTCACTACTTTTAAGTATAGCACCATATCTGGCTTTTCAAAAACTGTTTCTATGTTTTTAAAAACAAAAGCCAGACTCCATAGTACTCCTTTCTTGCTAGAAACAGAGCTTTTCCTTGGATTTTAATACATCTTGAATGCAAATTAAAATTTCTCATCGTTTATGTATGAATGTCCAGCAAATTTCTCTAACTTCTTTTCTATATATTCTGTCTTCTTTTTTGTCTTTGTTCTTGCTGTTCACATTTTTTGACCTTAGAACATAGACTATATAATGCTACCTAAATAGTTTAGCTTGCCTCTACCTTTGAATGGGGAAAACCAGTTCCTTAATATTGACCTAACTTTATCCATTCATTAGAGAAAAATTGTCAGGCTGAGGTTTATCACTATATCTAACCAGAATGAAAGACATATAGTGGCTATGCTCTAACATGCAAGGATGACTTTACAACATGCCACCAGTTCCAGCATTTACATGATGACACTAGGTATGGCACCCAGATTATAAGAGCAAAATCATGTTAATACACAAACATTTCAAGGGCAGGAAATGAGCTAAGTAGGAACAAAGACCTGAAGGCACAAAAGGAATACAGGCTTCCTAAGGATTTTAAATCAATAGGAAAATAGTAATTGGTGTGTGTCAATAGCTGGGAAAACAGCTGGAAAAATGAGAAACACAACGACTCTGAAACAGTATCTACAGATGCTGACTATCAGTCTAAACTTGTGACAGTTCCTACTTCCAGTGTGAACTGTCATTTAGCCAAGTAAATGACAAGTAATAAACATTGATAAATGGAGTATGGAAATCCTAAAATATATTTTGTATTGCTCTTCATTTTATCTGATAATAAATTGAGTTTTTGTTACATTCCAAGCTCACTCAATACTTTCAGAATTCCTATTTTCAGCATGAAATAGTATGTTGAGTTGACAGCTGCTTGCTTACTGTGATTATATACACTGAAGAACAGCTGATTTGGTTTATGATTAAGTATTGAGGTATATTAAATCTTACTGTCTGTTTTTAAACATCAACTATCTTGTACTGGAAGGAGAAAGTTTACCAGCAGGTATCGTATAGTTAAAGTGATAATGATAGTACCTCATATGAACAAGTGAATACAGGCATAGAAGGTTTTGGTGCAACTGAACTGTGAAAGAGGATGTGGTACAGTGAAATATTATTGTACAGAAATGGCTCTTGAATAAATGTTTTTTGTAATCTTTAAGTTATATGACCTTCCCATATAACAGTGAACCTATGACATGGTTTTCTTATTGGTGCTCACTCACCAGTGGCAAGTATAAGGCACAAGCTGGTAAGGAGTTAGGAGGATCTGGTTTTGAACACTGTGGAACACGGTAACACGGCACAGAAATTTTGGTATCCTATGAGATATGACCTTTTTCTCTTGCCCATGCTGTTGCTTCAGCTGCTTTGTGCTGTTCTTCACACTGTTGCCAAGAAGTGTATTAGAGGATCTGTTTCCTTTTCTCTCCCATAGATTCTTCTCTTGGACCCACTTAGAGATGCTCCTTTTGATACAAGACCAGGAGCCACACCTCTAGCAGTAGAGCTCAGCCCATTACTTCATTCAGCTTTCATTCAAAAGTGGTAATGCTCCACAGCCAGTGTGATCTTAACAGTATTCCTGGGAAGGGTGGGAGCATGCCAAATGAGGAAAGAATGAAGGTCAGTTTCAGAGTTTCTGCAGCATGTATAGATCAAATGACCAAAGGGAAATGCTGAGCCTACTGTGTGAAAACATTCGGTTTACAGACCTTGCTAGGTGCAACAAAAACTCTTTTGCCTATTCTAGAATATTGGATAGTAGATTTGAGTCTCGTACCAGTGAAATCCAAAGAAACATAATTAGGCCAGAATTCTAACGTATACTGGATGTTGTTGCAAAATTGCTATAACAAATTCCCGCACTTCAATATTTTTCTCCTTTTCTTATGGTGCTAAAACTGTTTGTGGGTCCTCACAGTAAGTCCTGTACAGTTGGCCACCATATGTAACCCTGGAGTCAATCTTAACCTGTGCTGCAATACATCAGACTTACTGCATACATGCTAGTCGTCTGTGCAGGGTGCAGGAAGTCACACGGATGTCTTAGACTCGCCATACCTGGGCTGATGCCTGGCTGTACCCTGTTTGACAAAACCAGAGCATCCAGTACTTTTAGAAAAACCTTTAACAGTCCATCACACACACAGACTTAATCTTCAGTTTTCTTCTCACGTCCGTGAAACAGGAGCAGGAGAAAAGCCACTGCAAACCCTTTATGCAGGTTTGGTATTTACTTGCTATTACCTATACATGGCATTGTCATAATAGTCTTTCATTCAGAGGATTTTCCAAATGCAACTGAGTATTTAAAAATTACAGGGAAAATGAGTGCAATAAATGAATGTTCAGATGTTAGGAACTGTCAAGTTCAGTATACAAGCCTGAGCTGTGCACGATAAAGTAAAATCATGCAATGACGTACTTTTCTCCCTATGTGGTTGAAATTTTCCCATAAGGAATTTCAGTGATACAGGGTGTTTCCTCAGTTCCTTTGTTTCCCCTGCATTTACAGCACTTTGCCAGAGATTTAAATAATGATTATATTTTCCAAATTCTGGAATTTTCAAGATATTCCAGTATGCATTACTATACTCACATAAAGAGTTATACATACATGTATGAATTGCATTTTAATAAGAGAATAAATGCAAGGACCCACACAAATAGAAATCAAGAAAGGTGGAAAAATTAGTCAGACAAAGATTTTCCTTCATTCAAGTATTATGATGTAACTCTACAATCTAGATATAGTTTAATATAAACTTTATTTCTGGTAATCAATTATTTCTTCTATTTTAAGAAATCATTTCTTGATATCAGCCTAAACCAAGTGCTATTGTCTAAACTATAGCTTTATTAGTTAGATTTATTCCTAATCTTTCAGTTTTAGGATGTAGGTTATATATTGGCTATATAAACCTTTACAACTAGTAAGAAAATCATTCAGTATAAAATCCATTAGAAAGAAATGACTTTATTCAGAACATGAAATGATCCCTCATTCGTGATTTCTACAAGGCTACTGGGCAGAATACTTAACTCGGATCTCCTCAGGTCAATTTCTTTCTTTAATACTAACCCGCAGCTATGAACATGTATTATTAGAAAAATGAAGTAATGGAAAATCTCCCTGATGTGAAAGCGTATTAGAAATCATAAGTGAATAGGATTGCTTGGGGCATTTGAATAACAAAGCAATGCACTACTGAAAGTTGGCAAATATTCAGCTCCTTTAAGGCTCATAGAGTACCTGAATTTTTGGTTCAGTTCATAGTGTCTGACTAAACAGGTTTCACTTTCTATTGCTGCTGAGATTTGTCACTAGACAATGAGTTGCAAACATGGTTGTGAATTTATAGAATGTCTTATCCAGAATCAGATAAACAGTAGAACTAGGAAGGTCATATTAATTTGTTGGTAACATGCTAAGCTCAATTTTAAATCTGTATGAACTGAATTGAATAACTAATGAAGGTTAATATGCTATCCTTTAGCATATGAATGATTTTCAAAAGCAAATGTATTTTAACAATATTTCTTAAAGTACTCTAAGAACTGTTTGGAAGTTTAAATGGATTTTGAGATCTTCTGTAGCTCTTCTCATGTACGGGATCCGAAATAACATGAAAACATATTACATTTTTGTAGTGTAAATGTACAACTTATCCTAGTTTTCTTCATCATCTGAAAAAGAGATCTGTCTTTCTTGAAAGTGATGGTAAAAAGGATGCGAGCAAATTATTATTTGCCACAGTAATGTCTGCAAAAAATAAGCTCCTTCATAGAGAAAAAAAGTTGGTGAACTATAGATAAAAAACCTAAACCCATTTCCAGTCACATTACGATTCTCAAAATGTTGTATTAAAGTAACAATGCTACATGGGAAATGTAAGGAAAGACATCAATAAATTGTATCAGCTTCGTGGGCCACTGCTCTTATGGTATTTAATAAATTAATTGCATAATGTTATGTATATTCTTGAACAAAAAATAAATGAAAAACTTAGTAAGTCACTTGACTCTATAGCTCCTCATCCAGTGGTTTTGAAACACATGGAAAATGCAGTGTAAAGTAAGTCACATACAGAAAACTGTGTAGTAAAAATGAACTTAGAATCTGAGGAAATGACATATTTTACTTGCCTAGGAAATGAGTTTTCTGAGACTTATTTAACAAATTTTGCCAAATAGGGTAAAATGAAGGCACTCGTGACAGAGTTAATAATTATGTAAAACTATAGCTTCGCATAACACCCTTCCAGAGCAAGTCAGTGGAAAGACTTACATGATTTACAGTGATAGTGCTAAAATTATTACCTAAAATAAATCATGCTGTCTTCTAACAGATTTTGCCAAGCTGGGACAAATGAGGTGGATTTTCTGCTCCAGCAAAACCTATGCTCAGGATCCAAGAACAAAGGCACAAAACTTTGCAATGATACAGCGATACTTCTGTTCAACTCAAACTGGACATTCTTAAGGAATGCAAAACTAAAACATCAGACCCTGCTATCCTGCTCTGATAGGAAAGAGAGACATTAGAAGTGGGTAAGGGATATTGTTCAAGGTGCCATGCAAAGTCATCCTTCCATGCCTTTACTTGGCAATCTCACATACAATGCTCCCCTTGTTTCACAGTAAGTGTCTTACAGATAAAGGATCTAATACTGAACTATTAAAATCAATGGGTGTTTTGACTTCTACTTCAGTGAGAGCAGGATCAAGTTAAAACTGATTACAGAAATCATGCAGTGAGCTTCTGAAAGCAGTCAGTAGCTGCTCTCAAAAACAAATCAATTGCTGGGGAGAAAAGATGAGTTAATGTGCAAGGCAGAGTCCAGCTGAAGACATACCAGCTGGAAAGAAAAAAGATTCATGGGCAGAAATGCAGCATATTGGTATTCCTTTAATATTTTGGGGTATGAAATGGTCTTAACATAATTATGGAAACAAAGTCCCTTTTATGAGCTATGGAAAGTGAGGCTGACAGAAGAGATGACAGATTTTAAAATTCTGATTGTAGTGTGGGAATCAAGAACTAGCAGCTGTGACTACAGCTACATGAATAGTTCATTTTCTGGCAAATTCTAGGCAATTTCCAGATTCCTATTTCTCATGAATCATCTGGCAATAGCAAAAAAAACCCCTTCTGCTTGACTTACGAAGTGACATAGCTACAGAAATTGCTGTTGTTTTTGTGAAATAGCTCCTAAAATTTCTGTTCTTTTTAAACAACATAACCTATCCAGGTCCACGTGACTGTTGATGGGAATAAGCCCCTTCATTACTGGGGTAGAGAGCCAGAAATGTTCTTTTCTGTTTAAATTTTGTATTTCTGGAACATGTCTGAAAAACAAATCATTTTTTAAATCCAGCCAGAGAACTGAAACCACTTGCTTTAGTATTCTTGAGAATATTATAGACCAGAGGGTAGGATAGCTTTGCCTGTGTCTTAAACTGGAAGGCATATAGCGTGATTTAAGAAAAATACAATGAAATTAACCTGTCCAGGAGTTAGTTTATATAATCTCTACATTTGTGTGCTTTGTGCAATTTGGAAGAATAGGAATACACACTAAATGTTTGGTAAATTGTTTTGGCATCTTGCAGTTAAGTTCTGTCCTTTGCAACATTTAGCTTTATTCTGCTTGTCACACCCCCCCCCCCCTTTTACCACAAAGATTTTGTGAAGCCAGGATAGTATAACTTTTCTGCATTCATTATATGTTATCTTGTTAAAGAACTATTGAAGTGCCTATAAAGCAGGCATTGTAATATGTTGCACTATTCTCTTGATTATCATGTCACTATTGCATCAGATTGCATTGAACCAGTCTTATTTTGGAAATGGGTTGTGTGTCCATAATTATTATTATTGTACATGTTTCTAGAGCTTTTGTTCAACTTGTTAGAACTGAATATATTAATCACTTGATGATTGTGCAGATAATTTCTGCTATTGGCTGTGTGACCTAAATCCAGAGTAGCTTCATTTGACACTTTCTGACCAGAAAATAGCACACTGATATTTTTTCTATAATGTTCAGAGTACTGTAAGACTTGTTTGATCCGCCATAATAGCTCTTCTATATTAATATCATTGGAAGTGTTCCTAGCCAAATGATGCCCTCATTTAAATTTAAGAGATCATAGAAAGGGTCTTAATGGTCCTGATGGTCCTGTGCAGCTTCTAGAACATTAAGAATGTCCTTGAAATAGTGGGGAAGCTCATGCAAATCCTGGCTCTGTGCCTCTCCATTGCAATTCATTGGATTTGTGAATGTGGCACTGAAAGTGTCTTGGCTTATAAAGCCAAGACTTTGTTCCCACAGAGATATCTTTAAATAAGCACTTTTGTTTGATCCTCAAATGTGTATTTACAGTGGTTAATTTGATTAATTTCTCATTTTATGCTTATGTCCAGAAGCATAATATTGCTGTAAACATTGTAGAGTAATGTTCAGGTACTAATATTAATTTAGATCTGTAAAACCAACTGTGCCTGAGGAAGAACACAAAATGCTCATCGTGAGAATAAAAATCTAGCTCAGCTTTACAAGAAATCTGAGTTTGGAAGGGGAAGAAGAAAGGTCCCTTTTAATGGATTTTTTTTTTTTAATTCTTTAGGACTGATAGCAGCTGAAGACCATTTCACTATCTAAGCTAATTTAGAAAACTCTCAAAGGACAGAAGACAAGCCTGTGGCATCAGCCATAATCTGCTTGTAAAGTTAGTATCTTATCAGCTTGAGATTTGGTAATGTAATGTGTCTTAATGTGTTTGTGGCAACTATTTCCTATTGCTATAAGGAGGGAAATTGGTAGAAGCTGGAGCTCTACTAAATGCATTGAGAGACCGTGTTGCACTGTTGCCCTCCATTCACTTGTCTTAAGAAAGTGCTGCCTGCTTGTTTTCACATCATGAGAAATGATTCTGGCAGGGCATGGGGGCATGCTCAATAAGAATCCAAGAAGTTGAAGGGGAAGGAATATAATGAAAAAGTACCTAAAACATGGAAAAACACCTGTCACGGGGACCACAAGCACATCTCCTTGGACACTTTCATGTTCTGGTCCCCCTTCAGGAAGTGCTGGTTTGGTATTGTGTGAGCAAGATAGATCCTGGTCACTAGGCATATGCGTGCAGGACAGTATGATATTTTTATATCTGACCCTTCTTTCTATCTAAATATTCAATTATAGCCAAACAAAATAACATCCCTGCTACTAAGTTTCAAATTAGTCATCAGTTTCAGTCTCACTTGAAAAATCAGCCTTTCTCCAATTTTATTGCTTTGCTATAGCAAATGACTCACAAATACTTTCTGAAGTGTCATTAAAATGTGAGAGGAACTGCAAGGTTACTTTGCATCCTAGCTAAGACCTGTTATGATGCATTAAAGGGTACCTCTTTTGCCATCTGCACTGCCTGAAATCTCTGTGCAGTGTGATGCTTCATATAGCTAATTTTTCTGCAGTGAAGTGTGTAAACAGCTGACTTAAATTCTATTCAGTGCCTGGCTTCTATTCCATGTGATGTTATTTCTCCATCAGATTATCTCTGTCCTTTTTTAGATTGTATAAATCACAGTTTATCAAAAAGGACAATGGAAAGACATTTTGTACAGAGGGTATTTGGTATGCAACAATAATCTCATGCAGAATAAATGCTGCATAATTCAAATTATATGTTTAGTCACAGGATGTTTCTGATTCAGCTGAACAGAATGCAATGTACTTACAATGCTAAACAACTGACAGGCATTATAGACATTATTTGAGTTGCAGAGTAAGAAGGAAAGTATGTGAGATGGGGAGGTGGAAAAATATTTGTTTTACACCAGTCCTTAGCAGGACTGACACAATGATTATTTCCTCCAAAGGCTAGCTAAATAGGGTGTAATGCAAGGTAAGAATAATTTCATTAAAGTTGTTAAGTTGGCTTGTGCTCTTTCAGTGAGGACAGGACAAGATTGTACCATGCAAGGACATACTTTTTATGTGATACTGGAAGATCCCACATGCTTGTCTCAATGCAAAAGCACTACCTTCTGTGACAACAGTTTGTGGGCTTTAAAAAAAAACCCTATATACTATTTCTTATAGCTGCATACTTAGAATGTAAATGTTATTCTACCTCTAGCAATATTTTCAAATAAACCCTGGGAAGTGTACTGTCTGCCTTAAGGGAGCAATACTTACAATCTAAAGAAACCAATAAAAACAAAGAGAAAAGTGAAAAGGTAGAAAGCAAATAATTCAGTGAATAGTTTATTTCAGCTAACACGAGGAAGTTTTAGGAAAAGCCCAAATAAAAGGTTGGAATGTGAAAAGAAATACAGAATGTCTGCAGGCTTACTTTGCTTTTCCTGACTTCTTTCTTCCCTCCAGATGAAGAGGTTTTGAAAGAATTATTGCTAAAGTTTTGTTCAGGAACTTATACTTTAGACCCAGTTGGCTGACTAAGATTTGGGCCCACTGGATGCTTCTTTCTTTGACAATTCTCTAATTTTAATTTTAAAAAATAAAGTTGTTTCCCTGAAGAATTGAACAAAAGAAGTTTTTCCCACTGATTTCACTTCGAAATATTCTCTAGCTAGTACATATCCGACAGGTACTTGGATATTTTTTTTCCTCTTTGACTTCCATTTTCTTCCAGGACATGTTGTGGCTATTGATTTCTATGCAGGATTTTTTGGCTTTCTCTCATCTCCATCCAGCGACACCAAGTAACAACTCCCTCTCTACCCGTGTCCCATTTGAAGTGAGGACTGCTACAGTTTGCATTGCCTACTTCTATGAAGACTTGAACTGTTATAACTATCCTGAAAATAGAGTTGCTGGCCACTGAATTGCTGTATTGCTTCAAAAACTGCCTTCACATAATGCTTTTGCAATCTTTAGGTGTACTTCTGTGTTAATCTATATCAGGCCTCGGTATATCTTTACTAAAAAAGGCATTATATTTGGAGATTCCTTATGTCTGCCACATCTTTTTAATTCACTGACCATAAGGCATAGCTAACAATGTGCTTATAATTTGTGTTAGAGAATTGGAATTTTTTTTCCACAAGTGTCCTTATTCCATTTATTTCAAGCTTTCTCCAGAAAGCTTCTGATGTGTAAGACCAATTGCTTCTGCTCCAAGGCCATTTATGATGGTTTGAAGGGCCTCCAGGGCATCATGCACAGACTGCTGTGAATCCTCACTTTTGCAGGAATCAGAAAGTTTGCAACACTTGCCATATAAAAGAAATCTCAGAACGTGTTGGACTTCTGAGAGTAGACATCTGATTTTCATCATGTTAAGACAGAAGTTGTGAGTGGAGAAAGAAGTTGGAAGAAATAGTTTTGTTGTTTCTGTTAGTACAGAGCATAGGTTTTCGGCTTATGATGTAGATCTCAGTCCTGTGTGGCTATTGGGTCCTTAACTTTTTCTGATCACAGGTATTGGCAAATGTGTCTGTGTGTCTAAAATTGGTAACATAGGTCATTGCATATTTAAATTTTAAATTTGAAAGAGCCAGGGGAAACCAAATATCTGAAATAGAGATAAGGCAATATGGAGTGATGGCAGCATCTACTCTAAATAGCCCTGTGGTGCAGCAAGCAGAGTGCACGTTGCTTCCTTGGAATAGCAATAAAAGATTACATTTTTCCAAGGTACACCTTGCATGGGCATCTCATGGATTAGGGGTTTGTGATCACTTTACCATGGCACTTGAAAGAAAGCCAAAATGAGATGGTTCAAGTAAATTTCATTAACTTCTTTTATCCAAAGGAGATGAAGTGTTTGTCAGAAGTTCTCTACTGATTTTTCACTGTAACATTTCATGTTAATCAGAAGCTAATGGAAAAGAATGTCAAGCCCTACATTTGACTGATAAATAGCATGCTACTTCACTACTAGAAGATCATCAGAATTTGCCCTCATGCTGAAAATAAGTTCTTCAGGTGTATTTTAATCAGGACTTTAAAAACAGTTGGCAGAGACTATCAAAGTAACATCTTCAGTTGCAACAGATATCTTTCTAAATGATGGGTGTTCTGGAGGTCACCTTGTTTAACCTAAGGTTTTATGATTATTTTTTTTTTTGAACTAAATAAGAAAAGCAATCTCTTTGAGACTGAATCCAAAACCTACTGGGGGAAAACAATTGTTTTTTGATGAATTGTAATCTCTTGATTCAGTGTTTTACAGGAATTATATATGGAAAAGAATAGCAGGGAACTCCATGAAATTATTGTGACAGCTGAAATAAAAATAGCAATAGCTTTGAAAAACATATTTCTGAAAAATATTTTTTCTTTTCAGAGCTGTGTGAACATCCTGAGTGAAATGGAGTTTCATAATTTTTAGTGTGTAATAAGTGAATTATTTTAATTCAGCACATTTGACACCTTCAGTCTTGTTTGCAGAGAGATTACCTCTAATTAGAGACAGTCTAATTAAACAACCTAATTAGCATTAAGATTTTGGTAAAGATTGAACAGTTTTTATTGTGTGCTTATTTTTGCCAAGACTTTATTTTTCTTTCATGATCCTAAGGTTATGAGCAAAACACTGGAAAGCTGTAAGAAAATAGGAAGGAGAAAAGGCACCATTTTTGGCCTTTCTGGTCCTCAGGGTTTTGCACTACTCTGTAGCCTGAGACAAGAACAACAGTTTTCTGAAGGTCATCTTTTTCCTCTGAACTGAAAGGTGTTTTCTCTGGAGACAAGAGCTGTTTCAGGCTCCTAAGATGAAGCAGCTCACCCATGAGATAACAGATTTCCATCTGGACTTCCAGGAACTTTGGACCAGTCGTATGCCTCCATGTACCTGGAGAGCCTTACAAGGCAGAAGAAACACCTATAAGAAACTCAGGCCCTCTTTCTCCTTGCCTGTGGGAGATGGGCACATCGCTCCCTGAGATGCGAGGGGCCAACCACCACCTCAATGTGCTCAGGCAGCAGCAAGGCGATGCAGGTCTGTGCCCGGGCAAAGCCCTGGGGGCTGGGGCTGCTGTGGACGCCCCCACGCTCCCTAAGATTTAGTCAAGGGGACTTTGACTATACTGGTCCCAGGGTTTCAGTGGGCTACAGCAGGTAGCAGGTAGTTTTGTGACAAGAAACCTTATTTCACTCTGCTTAGGTGTTTCTAAATTACCCTGTACAAAGCCTGGAGTTTTGAATGCTAAGCCTGAAGTTTTGTTTCCAAATCTTCACAACCGTCTCTGTCATCGGCACTGGAAAAAGAATAAGGTAATGATCTGCTTAGACAATGCTGTTCCTGGTAGTAGGTGGTTATTTTATATCCTGATTTGTAAAATGACTAAGAGCTTTGTGTTATTTTTCATAACAAAATGCGGCCTGAAGCACGTTTGTCTGGTTTGCTTAACATTATCCACTGTTTAGAGTTTGAACTGAATGGTGAATTTGTGAATGTTCAGACCTTCATTTACAATTACTTTGGTCCTGGAGAAGAGAAAAATATTATGCAGGGTACTGATCCTGCTTTATATTTGAACACAGAATAAAGTCCTTTTGTTTAAGCATAAAGTACAAATGTTTACCTTGGAGCCTTGTATAATTTTAATTAAAACACGAAGTCATGCCTTTGAACCTCTATTGAGTTCTACCTCTGAGTCATATAAAATGAAACCTCAAAATGAAAATTTCTGTGAATAGCAGTTTGTTTTGCTCTATTGCTAATCTTAATAAACACACTGCAGGTTAGTCCCATTTATACTTTTCTGTCTGATCTTCTTAAAACTCATTCTGCGATCAGTTTTGGTCATGTTTCAGCACCTAGCTAATTCTGATTAGCATTACAATCCAGCACAATAAAAGCAGTTTAATCAGAAATTGCAAATGAACCTCAACCAAATCTAGTATAATCAGCTATTTTGCTGACATTGCTTCAGCAGCAGGACTGTCAAGCACAGAATGAATTAGCTATATGTATGAATGGCTTTAGGACATGTTTGATGCTGATTTAGAGGAGAATTTGCATAAACAGCAGTTAAAACTTAATTAAAAGTAAAAACCTTGTAGTATGCTTCTAAGGGTGAGCAATTTTTGCTAAATTTAATGATGAGGAAGTTTGTCCTCAACTAATCCTTTTCATTTTCTCAGTCTGTCATAACCACAGCCTCTTGTATTGATTATGTAGACAGTTGTTATAGGTTCTAACCATCATGATACGTTTACAGTAAGCCTAATCACTAAATGTCCATGGTTCAGCACTTCATTACTGCTTTTTCTTTTATTATTATTATTTTTTTTTATTTTAGGTTTGACAAGTTTACTTTGGCATGGAGCATCTTCTCCTAATTAAAATTACTTAGCACTGATGACCCATTACAATAACCCTATGTTTTATGATATTCAGGAGTCAGGTTGAGGAACAGTAGGCAGAAATTTTAATTTATTTACCATAGCAGACAAAACCAAAGAAACAGAATGTTAAGCATTAAAGAAACCTAACAAACTGGAATGATAGGCTAGTTTGAAAAACACTCAATGAGTCTGGATAACAAATAGTTTTCAAATAATAAGAACAAAAATTTGGCTTAGTGGCTAGCCTATTGAAATAATTTCCTTTGCCTTTCTCCTTGCTGATCTAAAGAAAAAATATTAATTCCCTAGTAATATTAATGTTTTAGTTAGATTTATTAATGCATCCAACTAGAGTCCTGAATTTAGGCTGCCAGAGCAAAATACCTGAAAGTAAAATGCTGTCTGCAGTTAAAATCTTGTGACATTTATGGCAAAATTCCCAAAGTCTTTAGTAAATCCAAGGGCAGGTTAACCTTAATGAATGAAGCTTAGCTAAATATACAGGCAAGGATCCCTTTCAGAGTCTTATATTCTCCATGGAGTTGGCAGAAAGAGGGAAGCAGAATGCCTACTGATCAATAGGCTACATACATTTATATAAAACATTAATGAAAGTCAATACAACTTGGACCAAACTCCCCATTCAGATGCTCAAAGCCTCCCATTAGACTGTCTTTATCATTCCAAAAATCTCACCAGAAAGAACCTGAAAATAGACTTTTAATATTGACAACATTTTAATGGGATGAGATGAAAATATTTTCAAATTGAGAAGAATATTTTCCTACAGATAAGAAAGTTAATAGACATTTTAATAGAAATTCTAAAATTCTAAAATACAGTAGTATTTAGTAATAAGCAACCTTTTCCCAAAGAGAATATGATTTAATTATTTTTATAACACAATCTATACTGGAGGTGTTCTGCACATATTTAAGCAGAAAAGAATCCAGCTGTGCAGGTGGATTTCAAAATTTACTCAAAGTTAAATCCAGAATTGAACTAAAGAGCTATATTTAGATGGTATAACCAAATTATTAGGCAATTGCATAATTAAATACAGCCAAGAAAAAACAGCTTCCTTCTCCAGATCTACAAGTTTATAACATCAAACATTGTTCTAACTAGTTTGCCTGAATAAAGAACAAAACAGGTAAAAGAAATGGGAATATGCCAGTGCATATTGGAATGATAGTAAGCTCTTTAATTTTTCTTTCTGGTTTCTTCCTCTTGGTGCTGAAACAAGTCAGAGGGTTGGGATTTGTTCTGTTAGTTTTTCTCACTCTGCCTTTTTTCAGTTTTGTGGGACAGAAGCACTATGCACTTTGGTACAGACTGAGGAAAATGACTGTGGAGAACTTTGATAGCTTCATTTTATTCCTGTATTGTTCTAAAAGTGACCTGTGTCACTAGTTCACAAGCATCAAGACCTATGTAATATAAATTGCAGTCGAGTAGGTTCTTTTGACAGGGAGGTTAATATGGCTGTACATTATTATTCTTCAATCTTTGCCATTACACTTGATCTCTTGGGCAAATACTAGAAAAACACAGATGCTAAAAACATTTTCCTATCTCGTAACACAAATAAAAGAAACAAAAAATAAGTGGAGGGAAAAAATCTTCAGGTCAAATCATATGTGTATACCAGGACTGGGAGAAAATGAAGGCTCTATATAAGTAGAGCAGAGGCATTTTTGACCATTTCCAGTGTATATAAGAACAATTTGAAAACTGCATTTACTTACACCAAGATTTTTGTTTGACTTGCCAAACTTACTGTTTGATTCTTTTAGCAGCTCTTGCCTTTCATCTTTTCACTCTCATTGTTTATGTATGTTTTGTCCTTGTGTTCCAACACAATGTATTTTGACTCAATTAAATTCAGTATTCTGTAGGTCTTGAAAATACAGCTGACATAAGAGCTTAGTGCCCACAACATTTTTCATTTTAAAGCAAGAAAATAACCTGACTTACACATCCAGTCTTTTCAATGTTGAAGTCTTTGTTCCTTTATTTATTCTAGTTTTGGGGTAAGATATCTTCCTGGAGTTTGATTCTTTAGTACTTGTTTTTTCTCATGGTCCATACCACCAGTGTTTTTGTATTTGTACCTAGAATTTTCTTGCTGTTTTCTCTCAGCCTTTTTCATTGTCCTTTTTCTTACAAGTTTTCTAGTGAAATATGTACACCCACATGAGCTCTACAAATACTGTTTTTTGTAAAGCAGGCTATGGGCTTTTCTGGTGGGAGTGGCATGGGGAAGGAGAATAGAAAGAAAGGGGATAAACCTGTTGTGCCAGATACCAATTATACCAAAAAAAAAGGCTAATTCCTTTTTTATACTGGGTGAAGAGCAGCAGGTTAGCATCCTGCTGTCAACAAGCACATTTTCAATGAAGTTTGACACAACTGAAGGCAGTATCAGCTGGTGTGCTATTAACATACAACAGAGTACAAATCATAACGTTGAAAAGTAGTACAGAGAGAAAAGAAAGTAATTGGTACTGATTGACTCATCGCTTAAGCTATTAAAATTTATGTGATTTTTTTTTTCATCTTTTAATTTCATTCTGCTAGATAATGGAACTTTGGACTTTGTTCCTTCTTCATTATGTAATGCAGTCCAATGTCTCTGAGGTTTAAAACATCTCCTGCTAATAACGAACAGATAATTTTACTTTTTGTATATGTAGTATTTATAACTGAATGTTTTCATCTCAGTCTGAATCTTCCTGTCAGGCTTATTCTAAAGCAGAACAACTGATGCTTTATCAGATAATCCATGCTGCTTCCTTTAATGTACTGTTGCATGATTCTGAAGAGACAGTGTGCTGAAATTGTTGAAGTCAGTAACTTTACCCAATTTAGAAATGACTTCTCAAACATTGCTATTTACTAATTTTTGGAAACTCATATTTTTCTATGTGGTGGTGAATAACCTTTTTGGCTAGTTAGTATTTTGCTTTAATCAAAGCTCAAGATTTTTTTAAATTAAAAAATATTTTTCAAATATGTGTATGTATATATAGGTAAATCATTATTAATAAGGTATTCGTACAAACATGTCCTTAACCCCAAATTTTCCTGAATGCTTTTTCAGTCTATTTTTTTTGAGCTAGTTGGAATTCTTATGACCATAAAGAATCTGATTTCTTTTAATCAAAGAGTGTAGTTATATAAATATTCTTTTATGATTGTTACAGCAATTATTTGTGTGTTACTGATCACCACTACATGTTCCTATAGTAACTTCTCTTTAAATTATCAGAGACAGAACACAGAGAAAACATTTTATTCTTACTGCAGGCATAAGTGTCTGAAAGACTCATGGATACTTAGTACCCATGAAACAAAACATTATTTTTTTTTATGTTGTATTATGATACTTGGTTTATAAGTTTGCATCAGGGAAGTATGCTAATATTGTTATAGGTTTATTTACACAATTCTATGAATACTTGATAGTATCAGCTATTTGTAAAAACATACAATAAAGGAATGGAGGCTGTTGCAGGTATTGTCCATTGGAAGGGGAGAGGTCTACCTGTGGAATATTTGATGTAAAAGCAGAGCCTAAGATCTCATAAGGTTTGTTCTCTTATGGAATAGGCTTACCTTGCTTTTAGTTTTATTTTGGAACAGTTTGATTTTAATGCTTATAACATTTGCCTACAAACTGCCAAATCTTTTCTCTGAAAGAAATGTGAAGGACAAAACATAAGTCTTTTCCCTCTGTGACCATGAGACAAAGAGAATACGATTGTCCCAGATGTTGCTATTAGAGTTGCATTTTGTTTGCACATCCAGCCCCTGTTGGTGGCCAGAACCACAAACGGAAGAGCAGAAGGTGAGTCAGCCTATTAGACCCACCTTAGAGTACTTCACCATGAAACTGTCAGTCAGACTTTGTGCTCTCCAATGCCCATTTTCATCTTAATTAGGTAGTGTTGCAATTAAATGCTGTTTACATACTGAAGTTGGCCAAGGGCCCTTGTTGGTAACTAGATCTGGACAAATGATGAAAAAAATACATTTGTCGAGTAATTTATTCATGACATACAGCAAGAGTTTGTAAGAGAAAACACTGGGTTAAAGTTATTTGAGTAGTTCTCTTGTTAACCATAGCCTGGTTTTGATAGTGGTAGGTGTAAGGAAAGCAGTGTAGTGGTGACCTGCAAGAGATTTATATAAAAGATGTTGCAAGATAATTCTATTGTTTCTTATAATAGCACTGGAACTTATTTATTAGACAAGAATCAATAAATCTCCCCTATCTTCCCCAGTCCCCTTCTGCACTGGTACCGGTATTAACCTGAAATGTTTTAGGGTGTCTTCAATGACAGTTTAAGTACTAATTTATATATGAAATTAAGTTTGGTTTTTTGCTTTTCCTCCTACAAAAATTAAACATTAGTAATATGTCTACTAGGAAATAGTGAATTTTATTTACTGAATTCTGAAATAGAAGGAGCTGTTGAAATCCATTTGTGAAATCTGTAAGTGAAACTTTACCATCACTGTTGTCATTCTTCCATGGAAGTAGTCATTAGAATTTTGTGGAAAGAAAAATACGTGTGCATATTTTGTCTACTGACATTTGTGATGAGTGTTTAACAGCCAAGTAGAAGAGCTAGTGAATTAGAAGACAGCTTTGAAACCTCTATAAAATTACTTGTGTGCCAGTTTCAAATGAGTGTAAAACCCAGTAACTGTATCTGCAGCAAGACATTTTATCTTCATTAGCAATAAATCAACAAATCTAATTAAGAAAGTGTGACAAGAAAAATTTGATAAGAAGATGTAGTCAGCTTTCAGTTTTATAGAATCAGCATCTTTAAACATATATACATAAAGGAAGAAAAAGTAAATTATTCAAGTAGTCTGTAAAATGCCTTTGTAATTAGTGGACAAGATTTTTCTGAGGAGCTGAATTATTATTCAGACTGTACAACTTCTATCAAAAGCATAATCCTAGGCACCTGAACTCCACTGTAAGATAAATAACTAAACTTTTCTGGGTTTGGCAAAATTTGTCTGGGATTTTGTTGGTTTTCTGATGTACTGCAAGACTACTTACCTTACATTTTAGGGAGGGAAGAACTTTGTGAATAATATTTCT
>JANZLQ010000056.1:14836529-14847716 GCA_026212715.1 Elanus axillaris
TCTAGCGAAGAGGGGGGGGAGTGATAGAACGACTTGGTGGGCACCTGGCGTCCAGCCATGGTCAACCCATCACACACTCTCAGGCAAAAAGTAAGATAAGTAAGAGGATGAGCTCTAGCAGAAACTTTGAGTGATCAAGGCACTAGGTAGGGCACAAAGAAATCTTTTGGACCTCTTTTCAGTCTATCAGACATTGATAGATGTTGTGTGCTCCTTTCAGCACATTCAAAGTTTTTGGTTTTAACTTCAGGTAGAATGGGAATAGGAAATGACAAAACGGTTACTGCTGCTCAGTTGTTGTCAGTTTTTGCTCCAATCAGCCTCTAGTGGTTCATATATTAGTACTAGCAAAAGCACAGTTTTATGAATGGAGTGATTACTGTCAGTCAAGGCACTGGAGCAGAATGAAGGCGGCAATCTGGTAGATTGTCAGGGTTTCTAAATAGTGCAGAAATTTGATAATGGTTTCTATATGTCACTTCATCTTCAAGGATTTTGTGTGTACATGTGCCCAACTTTATAGAAATTGATGAAATAAAACTTCTTTGTAATAGCTTTTGTTTGTCTGTATCCTATTCTTAAAAAAATAGAATTGTTCAGGGATTTTAAAATCAAAGACTGCCTGTTTCTACACTTCCACCCCACTCCAGGGAGAAGTAAATGCTCACATTAATTCAATTGTTCGCATTTCATATGTTTTATACTGGAGCCGGGAGAGGTTATGAGTATCTGAGCATCTTCAGTAATACATTCTGACATTTCTGACTTCTAGCCAACAAGATTTAGAAAAAAGTCACTGCTATCTCTGTGACAGAGCAGACTATACGCTGCACAAAGTGCATATACCAAAGCTTCTTTTCCAGTGTGAGACTTAATATGAGACATGACTGGAAGGTAGGAACATATGGTTGCTCCATGAAGTCATTTATAGGAGGCATTTCTTTTTCCTATCACATCTGTGGCACTATCAGATGGTCTTTTTTTTGACTAATTTACTCAGCCAGAAAAATTCATTACCTGCATAATATGATCCCAGCTAAGTCTTTCTAGTTCCCAGAAGAGCCAGCTCCGACACTCTGGATGACAAGCAGGCTTGTCACAAAAAGAACAGACTATTCCCCCCCCCCCCCCGATAATTCTATGGTGTTCCTAGCAGAACTGTCGATTAAGGATAACTATTTTAGTAAAAAAAATTACATACCAAAGAGAATCTTTTTCAGAAGGAATTTTTATTGGGAAGTGAGCCCAAATCAACACATCCTTTTCTTTAATTCTTGTCACCTTTGAAAAGAGATAATAATTGTAAAATATAATGCAACTTGCAAAATTAGAATACAAAATATTGCATTATAATTTAAAATATATTTCTTTAAATTCACATACTATTTTACAGTTATAGCAGGCTTTCTGTTTTTTTTTTTTTTAAGTGGGGGTGATCAGTGAAATGAGACCTTTACTCTTACAAGTGAATTCTTTTCTTTTGGTTCCAGTGAAGGCACTTGAACTTTCTGTGAATAAGTGAAACATCTTGTCCCACCAGAAACTTGGATTCCAGTGGATTGTTAAAAAAAATATCTGTTTATGGTAAAAGCTGATTGTAAGTGAAAATATGACCTCTGAGATCTGTCATGTGACTATACAAACTCTTTTGCCCAGGACAGGTTTATCAAGAACTGAATTAGTGTTAAAACCATGTCCAAAATGTTATTTATGCAAACCAATGTTTTCTTTAGTTACAGAGAATCAAGAATAAAAGTTAAAGTTCAAACCTTTCCAGTGGAAGAGGAGGTTTCTTCTCCTTCCTCCTTTTCCTTTCTTTTGTTTTCTAACTACAAGCACATTTTAAAAATTATTCTAATCCTTAGTGGTGCTTATATGCAGGTGTAAACTTTCTTGCTCATAGCTCATCAGAAAAGAATTATCAGTGTCCTTTGTGTTTTGTTAAGATATTGGCCTTCTTTAGCCTGTGAGTGTTAAAATAGTTAACTGTATTCTGTGCCAGTAAGAGTTTAGAACCTGATAGCTATATTTCTGGTATGCTGTGTTCTTGTGATTTTATGTACCTTTAATTTGCTTGATTTAAAAGTTATTGTGCTATTTTCCTGTCTGTATTTCTTCTGAGACTCCCTGATATGAGGAAAAATATGTGAGTTCCTCACTGTGCTGCCTACTGTAAGAAAATTCTTTCCAATAAATAAACTCTGTTAAATCTCCCTTTCCTGAGCAAGGACATCTCCACTTCCAGCTACAAGATTTCCTTTGAACAAAAAAAGGAGCTATTACAGAATTCTCCCCCCCCCCCCCCAACAGTTCCTGTAACGCAAACCACACAGCCTGGAAGGACAGAACAACCTTCCTATATATTTAATAAGTACATTTGTAAACAGACTCTGGTGGTCATAGCTATGAATTGCTGGGTCATAGCTGTGAGCATGCTTGCAATCCCTTTCTGCCATTTGGGAAATTAAAACTGTTATTATAGGAATGAGAGATACCTGTTTCATATCCACACTGGGAAATTTACAGCTGGATCTTTCAGGCCAGCATTTGGACTGAATGGTCTAAAGGACTGGAGAGCGGGAAAGAATTTTGCTCCAGTACAGTGTGAGAGCTACTGTGGTAATGCAGGATTTTTATGAGTATTTCTTTTATTATGCACCTACACACCCCTCCCGTGCTCCTTCAGAAAAGTCAAAACTTGTCTGCCTAATCTAGAAAATCATCCTGTTGGTACTTTAAACAGTGTTTTTATTTTTTCTTGTAGTTTGAAATGCTTTAAGTGCAATAACACTTAAAGAAGAATGTCATGCTTGGTGCTGTAAAGACTTATCAATGCATTAATATTTCCATAATCAAAACAGCAATTGGTGCATTTTGCAAAAAGAGCATGTAGTTAGAAATTTGTAGTAATTGCTCCAAGAGGGCAAAATATTTTATCTTGCCTCATAAGGAAAAAACCCAACTTGGTTAAAGAAGTTCATTTAACCTTGAAATGAACTAATTTTTGTATTTCCAAAAGTAAATGGGAATCTGGAAAGATTATGTCATATGTAATATTACCAATTTTAGAAAACTCTCAGTTGCAATTATATTTGCATGCAAAATAAATAGAGAAGTATGAAAAACATACATAACCTGAAGACATATGGTTCCCTTCTGTGTTTTTAAGTTTCTTCTTCCCCAGGTGAGCACAGTTTTTGATAAGTTTGTGTGTTTGCTTTAAATCACCTCTGGTCTGATTTCAGTAAATCAGCTCTTCGATGTCTTGTTTGTTTCCAAACAACAGACAGACTGAAACAATATAAGTTCCTAGAGTGAAAACTAACCTCATCTATCCATAAGGAGCATGAAACCTCACAGCTTAACTTTGGCTTTGGGCATTGTAATGACCGAAAGCCAGATCCTCCGTGGTGTAAATTAATTCTCCTCCTCTGCCTTCAGCGACTTGTACAAATTTAGAGCAGCTGAGCCTATGACCTTACACTCAGAGCCAATTTGTCCATAAGAGATACAGAGAGCACTGTGAAATGAAATGCATTTAGATTTTTCAGTTCTCCTCCTGACATTTTTACTCATTCATTTCCTTTTTGCCTCCTGGTGCCTTTGGGAATGAAGCAAGAGGAACAGCATTTAAGCTTGGTTCAGTGAAACTGTAGACTACAGTGGTATATTAGATTCACATATTACAAATCTGTAGCTTTTATGCATATATTATGCTTGTACTACAGTGCTAAATTATGCCCACACATCCCTGTACTTTTATTTTCAATTTGCATTGAAGATGAATACCTCTATTTGAAAACAAAATATAATTTTAGCATATTTTGACAGTATCTTTTATTTTTATATATATACCAGTGCTAAGAATTCATCCACAAATTTAGTGGCATTTTCTTTATTTTAATATATGGTGGCACCTTGACTTACAAGATGAAGATACGATGTATTTTTACATTTTCTGTGTTCTTAAAATGGGTTCAGTACTCATTCAAATGTCCAAGTAGGGAAATTATCTTCCATTACATTATACATGTTTTACAGATATTTGTATAGCAACTGTAGACAGCAATGAGATGTCAGTACACATGACACAACAGAGTTTTTTTCACCATCTGTATTCAAAGGACTTCAGCAAATCAATGCTTGCATCCTTCTCTCTAAGGAACACTTATTGTCAGTTGAAGTAAGTATGTTTAAACCAGATACTTTCTTCTGATTCTTAGGGAACAGATGCTCTGCCTTTGTTTAATCTGTGTAAGAGCACAGGCTGATGAAAATGTGCATCTGTGAAGCAGTGACATTAAAAAAAGCTTTTCCAAAGTATATTTTTAGAGCATTCAGTACTTCAAATATCTATCTTTCTTTAAAGCAGATAACTTCCAAAAGACTTATATCCTTTCCTGATCAAGGTACTAGACAAAACTCGCTTGGCTGGATTTTTATGCAGAAGTTTTAATTGAGCTGGTTTCATATTAATATTAATTTACTTATCTAACTTATTGAAAAAAATCAGTTTTCAGTAAAATGTGGTGATATTTGTGCTTTTATTCAAAAGATGCTTTTTTACAATATCTCAGAAATTTGATTTGATTAAAATCAGAGTTCCTCAAGCCAACCATACCTTCTTCTTCCACTGAGTACATCCTAGAATTAACTACAATCTAGCAGTCACAGCATTTCATAAACAAGACCAAAATGCCATAGCATTTCTTTATAGAAGGCAGTAAACACAAAGACACGTTACAGTATATAATCAGTTAAAAAGGTTAGAGTTAAGCAGTCCTCACCCCACCCCTTTGCTGGAACTGACTATGATTCTGCATGGTAATAAATTATTAAAACTGTTTCATGCCAGGGTCTCTTAAAGGTATAATTCTTCAGAATTTCTTTCTCCAACCACGGGAAAACAATATTAACAAAATGTTAACTGTCAATATTATTGTAAAGCTGAATTTCATATACAGGTGAACAAGCTATTGAGAGACTGGGAGTATTCATTCAGCCTCTGCGTAACTCTGTGCTACTGAGTTCGTACCTGTAGGTACGAAATATCTGCACCATAGTTGCTAGGAGACAGAAAAGCTATTAATTCTGGCTGCAACACAACCTGGGTCTATCTCTCTTAGGGTATCCCTGTACTGTGGGTAAATACTGTGTGCAAACTCCAAAAAGCAGTAAAACAATTTCAGCAACATACTGGGCCTCAACTAAATAAGTCCTGAAGGGACAGTGTCAAAAGGTAAGTTAGCATTGAGAAGCAGGGATTTAAAAGAAAAATTTCCTCATCTTCCCTCAAAATTACTCAACAATCTTAGATTTGTCAATTTGATATTTTCCAAACACATAACTTTCCAATATGCACAGGTATTTTATTAAACTCCCTGCTAAAAAAAGTAGTGTTCTTATTCTTACCTGTGTGTCCTTAATCCGTTTTCTTGGAGTTTACTGTTTTTCAAAGTTATAGGTTTCTTATTGCAGATCCAGCACCTTTTATGAAAGAAAATCAGATTTTAATTCATCCTAATCATGTATTAAAACAGCATATGTTTCTAGTAAAATATTGATAATAATTATTGCTGCTGAAAGTCTCAAATTGCCCATGGTTTTGGTTTCTCTAGGAAAAATAAATTTGTTCTTAAGATAACAGAATTGGACTCAGCAGGATCATACGTTTTGTGGAAAGGATTTCACTGGAGGTGTCTTACAAACTTTTCCATAGCACTATCTGTTGCATATCTTTAAATGATTCTGAAATATGCCTATAATTTTTTTATATATCTGGAATATGAGTGTAAGTTTATTCTGAATTCTGCCATATACCTTTTGCAATTTGTTTCATGTGTCTGTGCTTTTGCCTCATCTGTGTATAATGGAATAATAATATTCCCTCCTGCACAGAATAGAGGTTTATTCATGGCTGAGAATTGTTTAGAAGGCATGAAGATTGAAAGCATCTAAGAAGAAAAAAAGTGAGAGATTCCTTATTAAGTGGTAATGGTTATTGGAAGGAAGACAGAAGAACAGAAAAACATTTCAAGGCTCTTTCTGGTAATTTGAGGCCACAACAAAAAAAAAGATGATACCATTACTCTTTGCCCCTTGAATTTTTGCAACATTTTAGGAAATATAATCTATCAGTACAGCATAAACATTTCCTCAAAGCTTGACAATACTATTTAGAGCTTAGGATATAAAAATACTAAAATCTACCTTCATGCAGAATCAGACCGAAGGTACTCTGAGCACACAAGTAGTGATTTACTATTTAATCAAGACATATTGCTTAGATTTATGATGGGCCTTTCAGAGACTTGGTTCTTCTGGCATAAAGCTAGGTGAAAGCCTTGTTGAACTTGGATGAATTGCTCCTGTGAAGGGGATAGGAAGTGAAATTAGGTTTTTCAAAAAGCAGGCAGACAAAAATGCTTTACGGTGTGTTAATGCCACATTTCTATGACTCAGCAATAACTGGATGGTGACATCTCATCCCATGTCATTCTGTTTCAAAACTCAGCTGAATTCGGAAACGCATCCATGTTTAGCAAACTCTGCAAGACGAGGGCAGACTCCTCCAGGAAGCAGTACAGACATCAGGCTTAGCCTGTTATGGGAATATTGTACTTTGGGGACCTATGGAAATCAGCGCTAATCACAAAGTGTGAGCACTCTATCATTTGTAAATCTAAAACCGCTTTACAATCTTGGCCAGACATTAATGCCTTTATTTTACCTAACCATAGACAGCATTTTGGATTAGGTCTTCTAATACTGAGTGGATAAGAAAAGAGTCCATAAATCTTTTTTTTTTTTTTTTTTTAAAGTATGAGAACTCTGGATTTACATAAAAATCTTGTACAACATAAAATACCTAACTGATTTATGAGTGCACTTTGAGAGGAGATGGAAACATAATTTCTGATGTATGAATGAAGTTATTTCCATTCTGGAAACCACATTAGATGATAGGTATTGCAGGCTGTGTTTCACAAGTTGCCCAGCAAGCTCTTGTGGATTTGGCTATTTAGCTACCCCCACTGCAAGTTCCATAAAATATTAGCAATGGTGAAATTTTTCAAAGTCCTTTGGGAAATTAAGCAAAAATCCCTCTTCAAATTTCTTTTGAAAGGAAGTGGGAATATAAGTCTTCCAAATGCCAAATTAATTTTCTGAAGTACAGTAAAACTAGAAATCAAGTTAACTTTCTTACTAGTAGAAGAAAAAATTTTCTCTACATCACTGTAGCTTTAAAGCCAGAAGACAGAGAAATTACAGTGAGACAGTAAGACAGTTTAATTTGCTTCATCTGCATGAAGCATCCTGTTTATGTACTGTACAAAACTGTAAGTTTCAAGATATGCAGTCAGCTATGTAATGCAACAGATTGGTCAAATTAAAGTGCATTATAATAATACAGTTTCCTTTAAGGGTATTATGAAGAACAAAATTTAAATAAAAGATGTAAATTTAATCTGTAGTTCAAAGAAATTGCCAGACCTACACAGAAATAAATGGAATACATTGGTTTTGACACTAGTCAAATGAGTGAAACTTTCAATATTGTGGTTGCCCCACTCAGAGCAGATACTAAAGTATTAAGGTTAAGTTACACCTAGTCTTCCCCAGATTTAAAAGGCAGTAGGTAAGTCTTTGCTACTGTATTACTGTTAAGTTGAGGTCTTAATTTTGTGACTTTTTCTGAAGAGATTTTTTTCAAATATAAGATACATTTCTCCAATATTCCATGCCTACCTTAAATAACTAAAACCAGCCAATTTATGCAGATTTTTTGCCATTCATAATAAAAAGAAACTCACCTCACCATGTGTAGAAACTAATTTTAATGTATGTATTGTCCTATTGCTAGGATACATTCTAAAATATTAAAGTACACTTGGAAAGTATCAAAATGATTTAGGTTAATAAAATATTAATGACTGTTTACACATGCTGATCAGACTCTGTTATTCTATGTCTGAAAAGCAATATATCTGAGTAGGATTTTCTCTATTACAGTGGGAAAGATATAATTAAAATCCACCGGAAGAAATGCATCTCGGGCTGGCCTGAATTGCCCCAAGGAAGAAGTTCCAAAAGAGGATCCATTTGCTGAATTATGCTGTTTTGTAACTGAAAAATTCCCAAACAAACATTCATTCATGCGAAGATTCATGGTGCAGGCCTATTATTGCTTTATTCTTTTTAAATGCTGTATTCTGTTCCTCATGTAAAAATCATCTCTGTATTTGCATTTGCCATCTCACCTTTATTACCGAATTTGGGTGAGAAAGGAAAAAGTGTTTATATGAATAGATATTTTCCCTTCCTGGGACTCAATTAGAAGTAGATCTTTCAACACTTATCCATACTGAAAATGCTTCAGATGTGATGGGGGTGCTTTTCTTTTCAGCTGTAGAGATAAAAGCTTCCAGGCTTTCTGATTGGACAAATAAGGATATTGAACAGTGTTGCACTTTGCTTGTTATAACGCAATTGTGGTGTTATATTTGTCAACAAGAAACTTATTTTCCTTTTTAAGCTTCAATATTTTTTTTGCCTGTCCTTCAAATGGAATAAACCACGAAATTTAAACAAACTGCAAAATATGACATTACCACTAGGAAATCCTTTTCTGGTCCTATCATTAAATATTGATGCTGTACCTCATTATTGTAACTACACTTAGGCCAAAGTAGGCTTTGTTAATCTCAGTTTCTTCACTATAGGATATAAAATACACCTTTGAGCTGGCTGGCTTTTGCATTCCTTTAACCCATTATGGCACAGGTACACCTTGAGCATAGCTGCTTTCTTAGTATCTGTTGAAGAGTGATGGAAAAAAAATTACTTGGCATCCAGACTCCTGTTGATTTAACTACAGCCAAGACTGAGCCTTGTGGAACAATTACAAGTACTACAAACACAGAAAATGGTTTTGTTTGCTGAACAACATAATATGGATTAGTACTGGCCATTTTAGTTCCTGAAGATGGGGTAAGTTCAGCAATAGCTAACTCCGAATTCAACAAGCACTAATTTGTGTTCTGCGACTTGTAAACCACAAAATATATGTCAAGAGTATGCCTTTGACTGCATACCACCTGGTGAGGAGAATCATCCCCTTGCTTCCACAAAAGCTGTTGTAGGTACTACCTTTGACAGGTAGTGTTTGTGGTAGTGACAACAATAATAAAGGATACAGAGATTAAAGGGTTTTGCTTTAAAAACTTTATAAGCTGATTTTCAGCAATAAAATGAAAGCAAATTTTATTAGCTCCATTAAGTAGGATGAAATACAATCATAAAGGGCAAACCCCTGTACATTATAGCTCAAGGAATGCAAGAAATATGTTAATTTATGATCTCACGTCAAATCAGAAATAATCTTTTCATTTTTAAATACAGAAAAATTGTGAACAACCCAGTATACCAAATGTGCTGAAATATTAGCAACATTGCAACCTGCTTGACAGTTTCAGTGTTCAATATTTGCATTAATTTCCTAGCTTTAAAATGCACAAAGTAGTCTGATGAGATGAAAGAGGTTCTCAGAGAAAACAGTGTTATGAAACCTCAGCATATGTGAGACAAACACCTATAGGCCATTGGTCTGTGAGGAACCTTGAGGGAAAAATCTCCTTGACAATACATATGGTCTGCTTTGTTATAGAAATTTGTATCTGAGTTGGTTGGCATATTCTCTTTCTGCCCTGTACCTCATTTCAACCACCTGACACCTGCAAATCCATTTTGAAGATATATATCACATCTTATTTTCCTTATCGTCCCTTATTACCCTTTATAAAGCATTCATTCACCTTGTTGTAATATATAAATCCTCATCTATAGATAATGGACCATTTTAATATAGTAACTGGTAATAAGGTGGGAAAGTTTTCCTGGGTATTGTTTGCCATTTGTGGCTAAACATTTCATAATAAATGACCACGTCATAGCTGTGTAGCAGAGTTTAAGTTGTGCAGCTGTTTGTGGATCCTCAAGGTGGATAGAGGTACAGCAGCACTTTGATGAAAAAAAACCAAACAGCAATCTAAATATTACTGTAATCTGATCACAAAAATGCACATGTGGGTTGATGGTAGGTATAGTGACTTCATGAGGCTTTATGGAAATTTCTGGAGCTGTTAGAGCTGCAATTCAGAATACAGAATTTATGACTGTTTACCAGTGAAATCTAAGCTGGGTGTTATCAGTCATATGTGAAAACTGTTTTACATATAGCATGTCATTTTTTGCTACTAAGATACTGGGAAAGTACCTTGGGAAAGCACCCAGGTCACTTAAACAATAAAGAAAAGGTGCTAGATTCATAAAAAAGCACCGGTCAACAAAAGAATATTCTGTTGTGCTTTTCTGAAGAGTGTTCTTCCTCCATCAAAGTGCCTCTGTAGTAAATCTAGCCCTTGAGGCATTCAATCATTTTATGTGGATGTCTCGTAAATGTCTGTGCCTCACACTGGGAACCAAGTGATCTTACAGTAAATATCATGGCAATAAGATGATGAATCTTTGTGTCTTGATAAAATGATGACTTGGATTCCTTGATTATCACGTAGGAAAGGCATCGTAGAAAAAGCCAAGGTGCTGGGATATTAATACTGACAAAAGAAAGAAGGGTAGGTAAAATACATACCAAGTTGTCCTCATTTCAAAACAGAAACTCTAAAGAGTACATTTAAGACAATTATCTAGGCCCTGTAAAAATTTGAATGTAAACACATACATCGTAGAAAAGTGCAAACACACCTATTAATGATCTTTCATCCCAGTGGATTCCTACATTTCTCTAAAATAGGATTGGAATAGATAACTGGAATAAATTGGAATAAATTAAGTTTATGCACTGAAAAACAAGTACTTAAACAAATATGAGTATAGACTATGCCAGTTTAAGAGGAGCAAAAAAAATTCTTGTTGTAGTTTAACCCCAGCCAGCAACTAAGCACCACATAGCCCTCACTCAGTCTCCCCACCCCATCCCCCAGTGAGATGGGGGACAAAATCGCAAAAAGAAGTAAAACTCATTGGTTGAGATAAGAAAGGTTTAATAGAACAGAAAAGAAGAAACTAATAATGGTAATTGTTAGTTAAATGTCCTGGTTTCAGCTGGGATAGAGTTAATTGTCTTCCTAGTAGCTGCTATAGTGTTATGTCTTGGATTCAGTATGA
>JANZLQ010000056.1:14854745-14905375 GCA_026212715.1 Elanus axillaris
GATATACAATCTACTAAAATATTTCTCATAATTCCATATTCATATTAGAATCAAAATAAATTCTAACTAATGGCAAACCAGTAACAGTGTCACACTGCATGTATCTGTGGCTGACATTATTTACAGAATAGGCAATAGAGAGCAGGCTACACTAGCAAGCCTTTTTATGATAGACAACCTCTGGATCTCTGAGAATACTTTTAGTGACATACTGCCTGCATGATGTATCTTAATCTCTTCCCTTAATGTTGCCTTTTTAAATGTGAAGCAGTGGCAGGCTTTATATAAATACAATTAGTATCTAAGTAATAGGTTTGCCATATTTAGAATACATGAAAGCTAGCTGGCATGTAATTTTATTTAATTTGGCTAAACCCATTCATTGTCTGCAATGCAATTCCAATTTGCAGCAAATATATCAAATGACAGGCAGACTTTTAGAAAGAGGTTAGGACAAACAATTTTTTCACAGAGATGAATGCTATTAATATGAGAAATAGTGATTTATTTAAGAAACATGAGCCTTCAGAAATCTTTGTGACATCTTGCTTCCATTTTGCTTTGCTGTGAATGTGGACAGTAAATATTAGCACATAGTAATATAAAAATGCAACTCACACAATCAATATATGACAACTATAATAGTTGCTAGAGACATGTTAGAATCAAATTGCTACTGTCCATAGCAACTTCACTACTGAAAACAGGTGTTTTAATTGTGCAGGTTGGCTAGACTCCTTCCAAGCACTAGTTGAGGTTACTTGTCAGTTCTCTTGGTGAAATCCACCCATGCGTTAAGCTTCACCGTAGACCTTTGCATAGTCTCCTTTAAATGGAGGAAGAAAAGGGATTTTAAACAGAGAACTTGTGCCAAGTCTCTGCTTCTGTGTGAATTTCATTTAAATTAATTATAAAGTTATATTTTACTATTACAAATCAAATACTTCACTGCTCTTATTCTCTGCAATTTCTGATTCTTTCAAATTGTTATGTTCAAGAAATCTATTCCAGCTGTAGATTTGGAGTTATACAGCATACTGTTGTAAAGTTGAATAAGCATTGTAACTTGTTGACAGATTACACAAATAACTAATTGCAATTTTATAAACCAAAAGTTAAAACCAAAGAGAACAATCTGTCTGTTTACTGAATATTTGTCTGTAGAGAAAATTTGCAAGGTATTAACCATGCATTTTGTAATCATTTTACTGACCCACTGCTTCTTTTCCTCAGAAGTGATGGTTATGACTGTGTAGTAGGCTAGACAAGAAGTGCAAAAATTAGACTAAGATGAAAGAAAGGGCTGAAGGACTGACATAAAATCAGGTAATCTGATCAGCTGCTTCTGGATATTTTGAATATCAGACATATAATACCAAATGTGTTGTTCAAAATGAATTGCAATGATTCTAATTCTAAATAGAATTAGATTCTAATTCTGAAATATGGTTATTACACTCAATTTTTAAATTTACTTTTGGTTTAATGAGGTGTAGATTTAAATTACACTGGATGGAGTACAGAAACAGTCCTGGAAACAGAGGTCGGAAAACAGGAGCCACCTTTCTAGTTTAGATTCCTAAATCCAGTATCCTTTTTTTCCTAGCTGTATGACTTTGCATTTGACATTGAAGCATCTTCTTTAAAACATAACAAAATAAGCTCTTTTTTCTTACTGATACCTCTTGGAAACTCTTTGGGTTTTGCCTGCTATTCAGCTCACTGTTGAAAATTTCCTAAAAGGAATTTTTTGCAGTTGGAAAACATTTAACCCAAAGAAACTTTAAGACACTGATGGTCAAGCAGTAAGACTCAAATGAGCTAAATAAAAAACTGCATGGTGACCAGCACAAGTACTGTAGGGCATATAATTGATAAGGAATATCAAAAGCAGAAAAAATTACCCTTTGCTTGCAACTTCTCTTCTCCTAACCTCTACATCTTCCCCTCAAAATAGGGAAATAAAGAGAAATCATGCAGCTTGATGTTACTCTGTGATATCTTACAGTATTGTAGCAAATCCATAGCCAACCTGTCTTTAAAACAGCAGAAGCTTATGAATTGCTTTTGAAACAAATTAGAATGACATAAATCACTGACTTAATTCTTTCCTAAAATATCTTTTAAAGTCTACTTTATAATAATATAAATCAATTTTGGAACATCAGTAAAGCAAAGGCATGGACTCTGCAGTCTTGCTTCTGGGGTAGTCGAAGGCACCATCTCAACATTCACATAGCATATCCCCTCATTGTATTTCATTGTTATGCTTCAGTCTACGCTTCAAAGGCTGAGACAACAATGAATTAGCCTAACCTGCTCTGCTATGGACTACTCCTAAAGAGCAACCCAAAGAATGGCTTTTGCCATTGCAGGCTGTGCAAGGAATGTGTGAGCTGTGTACACTCAAGGAGTATTAAAAAACCTAAAATTAATTGAGTAAGGTTGTAAAAAATGCTGTTGATATTATGGTAGCCACACTGTTATATTTGAGGAAATGAAGATTGGTCTTGTAGTAAAAAGAATGATATCTAATAAGCTGTGCAATGACAATAGACCAAGGTCATCCTCTGTTACACAGAGAGACAATAGGCTGTGACAGATTATTTCAATATCTGAAGCATGCTGTGTTTATCTTGAAATATTAAAAAAATGAAAAGCTGTGACTAATTCTGAGACATATTTATTTACAGATAAACACATATGTTAAAAATATTCTGTTATAATATCAAGAAAGGTAGAAGTTAACTCTGAAAAGGAATCTCTCCTTTAAGCCCAAGCCCATTTTGTTTTTTGAAGGCTTGCTTCAGTTGTACCTTGGTGGGTTTCTGGTAATTGTTTCACTCTTTTGCTACCTGAGCTAGTGAACAGGTTTTTCATTTCATTCTACTTTCCTGCTAGTGGCATTTTTCCCTGTTGCTTTACAAATATCTGTAATATGATATGCAGCAACAGCAATGGGAAATGCTCTTCCATGTCTACCTACTTTCTCTGCCTACTAAACATACTGTTGGGAGTCAACCAGTCCATACCCCTTCACATTATTATTCTTTTCTGTCCTACGAGATGAAAAGCACAGGAAAAACATTCCTTCTCTCATTAAGATGAGCATTTGCCAATTTGTTACTCCTTGCAGAGCTGTAAATGAGTACCTCTTTCTTTTGTTTATGTTCCCAGCAGAAAGGACAGCTGACAGGATTTGAGCAGGTTTGTATGTGTATCTGTTACCTGCTACACTTTGATTAGCTGGCTGCTTTTATATTACCTAGAATAACTTTGTGAGGCTAGATATGCTTGGATTCTGAATGATGACTGATAAATCAAAGATTTCCTTACACACGGAACTTTTTGGCTCTCAGGTAATTCAAGTTTTTGGCCCTGAAGCCTTCTAGAGTATGATCATAAGTCTAGAACATGGGAACCAGGGTCCCCCTGTCAAAATGTACCTTGTTTTAATGTTTATTCTTTGGAAATTTGGGTAAGCATGGCACATAATTCCAGCTGTGTGCCTCTCTGAATTCAGACAATCAGTAAAGAAGCCACTGCAGTGTAGTGCCGATGTGACAAGGAATCTGTTGGACAGCTCATCATCACAAACCCTGATACGATATTTCATACTGCTTCAGTGAATGCTTCAAAGGATTTGGTGATTTTCATGGAGCGTCTGCAGCACTTGCTTCGTCTTGATTGTCTAAATATCACTACTCCATGGCAGCTTGGAGGCTTTGCTGAAGCTCCAGAGATGAAATCAGTCAGGGGTCTTTTTTCTTAAAATAGATAGAGGAACTTTGCCATTCTGTTCAGGCTCCATGTTTCTCCTAAGAAAATGGCAAAGTAGGGAAAAATAACGTGGAGTTCAAGGCAGGTTATGTTGTTATTTTTCACACAGCAGAAATTACCAAGAATGTAATACAGAAAAGGCAATATAGGCAGTTAGCAAGTTGGGTCCAAACTAGCTCAGAAATGATGAGCTTGATGCAGGAATTTCTTTATTAAATGACATGGCATTTCTTACACTGCAAGTCAGAATTGGTGGCTGTGATGATGTCTCCAGACCTTAAAATCTGTTAGTTCAATTTAAATTAATTAGAGATACCTATCCAGATTTGTAAGAAGTCATCTTACTACCTCTTTAATGAAGAAATCCTATACTATGCTATGCTATGCTATACTATACTATATAGTAATACTATAGTATTTAATGAGGATGAATCTGTACAGTGTTATGCCTATGTAATATGATTATGCACATTTAATAATTACTCTAGAAGAACCTCAGATAATGGAAAATCATGAGTACTTCTGAATCCAATGCTATGCATTGCTATGCAGTTTTCTGTTAAGCTTTACAGGATTACTTTTAAAAGCTACAACTTTCTTACAAATACCACAGATTTTGATCTTGCGTGCTGTTGTGCTTCAGTAAAGGAGGTATTTCTTTTTTTTTTTTGAACTGGTACTATATATACTGTGTGCGGTGATGCAATTTTACTATATGTTGTGTAAGTTACATATGTTAGAGCGGTGATATGTAGGCCTGAAGTCTACTTATATGTATGGAACTGAAGAAATAGGTTTGACAGCAGCTCTAGGTATGCAGAATAAAGAACAAATACATGTGTGTAGTCCACAAAAGGACTAATGAAAATCTGCATGAATCATTTTGGTAGTCTGTGCAGACTCTGATTTTCCCAGGTACATCGCACGTAGGCTATGCTAACTGATGATAAAGTTCAGTACTTTTAGGTGTGTGTAGTACCTAGGGAAAGTATACCTGCTGATTAAAATGCTCAATAGATACATGATAGAAAAATACTAATTGGTAAAAATGCATAAAGCACTGTCTGAAGAACTAATTAAAAGTACACAGAAGACAGCTGTGCTTTAGTTCCTTAAGAGTTGGGTATGACAGTTGGATTTTTTTGATCCTTTAGGAGTTTGACAACAGAACTGTTATATCCCAATGTGTTCTCCACTACGTAGTGCTTTGCTAGCTGCCTGCCATACTACTTGAGTTCCAAAGAAACCTAACTGCTGCATTAGGTCCTGAATCAACTCCATGGTTAAATAATTTTGTTAACCTGGGCCCCTGCTGGTGGGAGAAGCAGACTTTGGAGTAGTCAATAATAATGCGTCTATTAAAAAAAAAAGAACCCCTCTAAAACTGAAAGTAGTTGGTTCAGTTTCTGGAATGCCAGTAATTTCCTGTGAAATCATAATAAATTCACCTAAATCATACATAATAAAAATAATATTTTCTACAATTATCTAGTCCTTCAATACTTGGTCCCATTAAATATGTGTGAGTAGTTTACTGAATAGGTCAATGCCAAAAGCTACAGCTATGCTTTGGGACCTTAGAGGTCATTAATGTTGATTCAGAAGAGTCTCTTCAGTGGTCTTATGATTGGGCCCTTACCAAGAATAATGATGTTTTCTACTTGAATACAATACAATCTTGAATCTGATTTATTTTGCATTGTGCTTTCAGAAGAATCCATAAGAATAGACAGGAACTGAATTTGTAATTATGGTTTAATATATGCACCATATGTTGATTTTGAGACCTTACCCTAAAGAGCATGTCTGTATTTATTAAATTGATCATATTGTTTTCACATTAATCAGAATGAAATTTGAGTCTGCAACAAAACTGATGTGCTGAAAGAAACGAATGGTTTTGCTTTGTGTGTTATCTTTCCTAGGAAACTGTATATTAGCTTTCTTGCTGATAATTCAAATTAATTATGAACAGGCTTTTTAAGTAGATAGAGCGGTTTTTTATCTTAATTATATTTTAATCAAAAGTTTTGGAGAGTTTCTTTTTAATATAGCAGGAATGGATCCTCTGGTTGTCACAGAATTAAATTTTTATGTCTGAAATTATGCAGAAACTGATTTAAGATGTGATGAAGCCTCTTCAACTTACAGTTGTCTAGTGTATACTGTAGTAATTTTTGACCTTGTCAGGTGAAGACAGCTGAATTATGATCCAGCTTCTGTGAGAAATGATATGTCTACCATATTAGATTAATTTCCTGTAAAGTTCACCATTTTGCATTACCAAACCTTGTAAATGTCATCTTTATCCATCATTATGCAATATTTTGATGTTGCTTATGGAACAGTTCTCATTTCATTTTCAGCTTTTCTAAAGAGTTGTATTTCACTCTTAAATTATGCTTTTTAAGTTCTGTATTTTTATTAGTTTTTGTCTAGGTGTGCATAGCAGACCTTAAAAAGTTAATGAATATGGCCTACTTTCACTGTGAATTACTTGACACCACTTCTCTTTGAGAAAGACTGGATTATTTTTTTCTTTTTTTCATATTTTCTGTGAAGAAAAAAGGAATGTCTATACTATTGTTGCAATTAAGTAAGGAATGAAATAAAGAAATTCAAATATTTAATCTCATATTCAATCTCCTTTCTAACTAGCTGTCTTTCTCTCCTTAACTTAATGTGTACATTACATTCTAATAAGGAGAACTTGGATCTATGAAAGAAAAATAAAGTAACTTATGGAAATCTGAAAATCCAAAGATCTAAATTAAAAAGAAACCTGAGGCCTAAATCTGTGCTCAAAGCGCTTTCTTTTCTTCTGTGAAAACTATGTGTAGACAGTACTGATGAGCAGGGTTTCCTTGCCTGATAAATTACATTGTCTTAGTCAATCAAAAGCACAAAAGAAATATCCTATTTCTCAGGGCTTATATGAGGCGGAAATTCTGGTCCAGCTGCTTAAATCCTTCAGCTATTAACATTCTTAAGGAATTATGTTCCTAATGAGAATGCAGTGTTGCAGTTGAAGCTAATTTATATTACTCATTTATCTTCCTAAACTGGATTAGTGAGATGGATTTTATCCCCCTTTATTCTTATTCCATTAGTAAATGATTTTTATTTATATGTTATGAAATATCCATTTACTTTTTCAGCTCCTTATATTCAAAGTTAAGAATGTAAAGGTGTTGCCTTTAAATGAGATTGTTCTAAGCCTTATCCTGTTGATTTTATCCCTCCTCAGATATACACAGTACGGACAGTTATTTTTCTACTTAAATTTTTCAATAATAATGTATTTTGGAATATATTGATCAAACTCTTTAAACTAAACAAACTTTGTTTAAAAGAAACTTTTCTGTCTGACTTGGAAAAAAATAAAACCACTCATTTTTTTCGCTTCTTGTAAAAGCTTTTCATTCAATGTTTGAATGAAAATGTCATAAATATGGTATTTTATTCAGGAGAAATGTTTCTAAGTTTATTTTTGTTTTCAACTGATGCTTTTAACCTGCTCTTGTGGGATTAATCATTGTTTAATTGCCCAGGGTCTATGAATATGCACGGCATTCCTCTCTTATCTATTCTGTTATTAACAATGGCAAGCACCTCTCTACTCATCTGAGTTACTTTATGTCAATATTTGGTTTCTTTAATCCACTCATACATTTTCTATTGTAGTTCCAACCTGTTCTGTCCTCTTTTTTGTTCAGTTTCTTACAGATTATTTGACACTACTGCCACGCATTGTAATAAGAGATAAAGAACAATTTAAAAGACTTAAAGGACTGTGTATTTCTGACAGCAATATATATGATGTCTATCTTCACAAAATTTTTGTGGCTGAATTTATACTTTCAAGTTAAAATAGTAATGAAATGTAAAAAATAAAATTTGGAAAAACATTGAGAAGGAAAATGAGTCTACTTTGATAAAGAATACATAACTTTAAAATGTCTTTTTTTTTTTTTCCATTTCACTCCTTCCATTTCCTTTTTTTGTTATTTATCATTAGAATTTTTCTTCACTTCTAAATGGGTAGTTCTTATTTTCTGTGTGGATTATCCAGAAGAGGGAGCCATTGGCATATACACTTAAACTGTATACTGCAAAATTATAGTCATTAACAATAAACTGAAACGTTTATGTGAGATTTATAATGCAGTTCTCCAAACTACTGGTTGCTATGTCACCTGTGGCCAACATGTTGTAACTTAGCAGGAAGCACTGGGACAGTGTTCAGACAACCTTGTCAGGACACTGCAAACATCTGATGTTCACAGCAGTCCTAGACATCATTAGCGTGCTGTTACAGTGGTGAATGTAGCATAAGGGGTACATTTGATACCATTTCCATAACTCAGATGTGGAAGTGACTTCATTATTTATTAGTGTGGTCATGGCTGTGCTTTAAATCACACACTTTTTTTCATTATGAATGTGTGTGCTAAGAAAAGCTTTGAAATTAAGAGCTTTTAGCTATGCTGTATAGGCAGGGCAGTCATACTGTAAGACAACTACGTGCTATTTACTTTATTTTGTAGGTCAACAGAATATTCAGGAATATTTTAATTTGCAAAGACTTTATAGCATATTCCAGTTTTAAGATCAATAATTTAAATTCAGAGGAAGGGAAGGGCTAGGGCTCATCTAGGGCTCAGCCTAGAGGCTGAGCACCCCAAAGGAATGTCCTGTTTAACCCTCTTGAAATGCAGAAACCTGGAACTCAGTGTTCTTGGAAAGAGTCTTCTGTTAATCTCTGGAGACTGCGGTGGAGATGCTGTCACTGTTGATACACACGTAGTCCTGGTCTCCCTTCCTCTGACCACCTGAAAGACATCCAACAAATAGGCAGATTCCCTGAAACCTAAGGCTTCTTATAAGACACACTGCCATACCAGTGATTCGATAGTCCCTGGTAGGTCTATAGGACTAGGATAGAAAAGTACAGTAAAAGTCTGTGAGCTCCTTTGTACGTAATTATATGTGCAGTTATATAGCTTCCTGACCAATTCCTGCTCAGACATGCATTCATAGTTAGATTTACCTCTGCATCAAGCTTCACAGTACTGTTTTAAAATCTTTTCAATACATTTCAGAGGCTACAATCCACTGATTTAAAATCATTGCTTTGCCCGGTAGGTAATAGATGGCAACAGGCAATGGGAAATGCATGTGGACTCCTTGCTTCCTGAAGCACGCCTGGCTTTCAGCCATCACGGGCCAAAACCACTGGCTGCTTCTCCAGTGATATGCCAACATGCTGGGCAAGGAGATCCAGCCGACTGTGCAGAGCCTTTATATACAGATCATATCATACATCAGAGCAGCTTCCCTTTTGAAAAAGGCCCATTTGGGGCCTGACAGAGAAGGTGACCAACGTTGTTAAAGACAAAGGGGTGGCATGGCAGTACCTTTGTCACCTCTGACATTTACTCAGCAGGGCTTACTTTCTTATCCTTTTATGTATACTCAACTTCTCATTGCAGTGACAGCCATGATTCCTAACAAAGCTAATGTGTGTTAAGTAATTTCCAGTCATCTGATCTTGAATTATCTCGTACTGCCGTCTTAACTGTGGCATCAGGTAAAAGGGCTATTGAACTTACAGTACAGAAGAGAAGAAACAAAAACTGTTGCTATGTTCTACTATTCTAAGCCTGAAAATTAGTGATAGTCTATAATGAGCAGATTTCCAAGGGATTGTTAAAAATGTCAGAACATTTTTGGAAATGTTAAGGACAACCTCAGGGTTTCCCTGTTCCCGATCCTATTTCCCTTCATTCCCTACATGGAAATGTTAACAGTGAAGTTTTTAAAGTACAATGCCTGCTTTAATGCTTTATTTTGCTAAGTTCCAGTGTTGTGTGCGTTCAGTTGATGCGTCTTCTGAAGTACTTGCCCCCTGCATCTTGCACTGTTGTCATGGGGACTATATAGATAGGCAGACAGTTATTATACCAGATGTCCTAGTAAATGGTTTCTATTTAACAGTGTGTAAAATACTCTCAGAAACCATGTATCTTAATTAGGCAAAACACTTTTTAAATCCATCCTTATCCAAATAAAAAGGTAAGCATGCTCTAAATTTTGCTGATTTCTAGATTCTTAATGGCAACCTAACCTGTTCCATCAGAAATATCTTCTGAAGCAGAATGGTCCTATTTTACTCTGTGGCCAGCTTATAACTGAAAGGCTAGATAATAGCAGCAGCACAGAAGAAAAACTTCAAAGACTACTTCGATTTTGTATTAATTTATGCATAATACGGAAATAATTGTTCATCTGGAGTTGTGTGGAATATGGAATCTGGTAACATTCAATTAGTAACAGATTTGAAAGCCTATCAAGTCTCTAGATATTGTAAGATGACTTCTGAAGAGCTAGCTATGTTCTTTACTTAACAGTAAATAAATAAAAAAATCTGTTATTATGACATATGAAGTAGCAAAGGGGAAATCCATTTCCAGCTTCTTCTAGTTATGTTCAATCCTTTAGAAAATCTATATAACAGTCTCTGTCTGAAATGATTAAAAAATCAATAGCACAATTCTTTTTTGAGAATTGTGTTTTGATAACCTTTCTGCAACTACTGTTCTGGACATCCTTCACCACTTGCCTGGATGCATTATCTGTAATTGCCTTTTAATAGACTCAGACTAAATTATTAGAAAGGAATTGCATCACCAGGGAGTAAGGGTTGTCAGATACCAGTGAGATGTAATACATCAAATGGTGTTGTGTACAGCCTTATCTCATAGGCTGGTTTTAGGAGACTTTTTCTTAAAAAAAAAAAAAAAAAAGCTTTTGACCCTTGTAACCTATTCTAGTTCAGAACAGGTAAAATAATGAATGCAAAACTGCATGCAGCTCCACAGAATTAATGAATCAATGGCAACAACAACATATCAGATAAATAGTTCATGACCTGAAAAGCAGATACTGCAAAGTTTCTTTTTAGCAGAGCATATGTTTTGTTGCTCCACAACTAAAGGCAGAGTTCAGCAGGAAAGTGTAGAGAGGTTTGCTTTGGCACCACAAGTTATTTACTGTGTTCCTCCAAAGTACTGTTCTACTTCATTGAGAAAGCGTTTGAGCAGTAGTTAGGCAAAGCCTCCTACTCTTGAATACCTGGGTTTTATCTCTGTCCAAGCACTTTACTGGAGCGAGTTTTAATGGTCTTACGTACTGAGTGTCTCATCACCGACGTAAAGATATTAACGATTAACAGCTACACATAGATTGACAATATTTAATTAGAAAGGACATTTGGATAGTGTTTTGGTATCCATCAGCAAAAAGTCCGAGTGAAATTCATGGTTTCTTGTGTTACTTTTATTATATGTCTTATTTTATGTAATGATATTTCAGTGATAAGTTTTAATAATTGCCTCTACAAATGATTAAAAATCAGAGCTGGAGAGAACAGCACCACAAATTTACAGTCAGGAAAAGGTAATTGTGCTTTATCCTTACTGTGCCTTGAAAGGAGCAGTGCCACAGGACAGATGAGTGGCTGTGCACTAGAAAAGGAATCCTCCTCCGTATGTAGCTGCTGACTAAGTTGAGGATCACTTATCAGTGGAGGATCTTAGTAGGAACATGAGCACGAGGGAGAGGAAACACAGCCTTCATATGTGAGATATGCTTTGCGCATAGCATTAATGTGCTGAAGAGCAGGTGGCAGTGAGGAGCGGCAGCTCACACTGTGACCGGGAGTCTACCTTTTCTTCATGGACAGGAGGGCTCAGAGTAAGAAAATATATGTGATGGAGGAGCGAACGTGCCTAAGACAAAAGTCATTTCCTCTGTAGTGAAAAAAGAAGCCAATATTTGCTTCAGAGGGTAGGGAACATGCTAGGAGTGAGCTAGTTATGTTTCCTAGGCAGTAGCAAGATCATTTCCTTGACTGACATGAGAAGCTAAGCTTTCCTCTCACTAGTCTCTTGTGGGCTTGCGTGCTTTGGGGAATATAGGAAATTTACCTTGCAGCCACTTTATATGGGTGGACCAGAGGGGAAAGCCTCTAACATCACTGTTCGTCAGTGCACCTACGCACAAGGCAGGATCTAGCCACATGTTTATTTTACACTTCCAGCTAGTTTTTTGGTTGTTGTTTTATTGTGGTGCTAACTACACTGTGCTTTAGTGATGATACACGCTATTATTTTTTTCCCTTAGCACTTAGACTGTTCTTGATTTTTAGGAAAGAAATAACATGAAAAAAGATTTCTTACTTGGATGATCTGTCTGTGATAAATATGATAGAAAATACAGTAGTTTATTCTCTGGGATTTTATCTGTGAGGTGGGAGTCTAGATTTCAGCAGCTGAGGTCTCAGGTACTTAAGGTATGAATCTAAGGGAGAATACATATCCTCTGATTTTTGGAAAAAAAAGTTTAGCTTAATATACTCAATACTTTTTGCCAAGAATTACATATTAATTTAACACTATTTTGACTTTTCAGGGGCCAAGCTGTTTGTACCATTAGGTTCATTATTTATAGAATTGAAAAAGAAATATTCTTTGATAGCTTCTTGAATAATTTCTTTTCTTTTAAAATGAACTATTTGTACAACCTTGAATGAAATAACAGTTTTAGGCCTATTATTACATAAAATATTGCCATTTCTCCCCAAAGGCAGGGTAGGAAATGTGCCATTGATCTGAGTAGTTCTAGTACCTGTCTTTCTGAGCCTTTGAGAAAAGAAAGTCAGGACCTGTCCTTCTCTGAAGATGTTGGAAAAGCATTATTAATTAAATGTGCCTTTTTATATTTTATTTAATAGGATAGTAGTTTTTGAAGGGCACTAATTCTGAGCCCAGCTGAAATCAGTGGGCGTTCTGTGATTCACCATCTTAGGGCCAAGACTTCATCAGCTGTGAAATTCCCTAGATGTTGCTTTTGCAAATGCTTTAAGGAAAAAAAAACCCAAAACTGAAAACTGAATGACAAAATTACATGCTGGAACACTGGGCCTGGTGAAAGCCACCTTGCAAAGCTGACACATATTATAATTGTTACTGTTCTTGAAAGACATTATAAGATGTGTACAGCATTTATATTTTCTCTGATTTGATAGTTTATGGCACCGGAAAAACATGCTGCAAAATAAATTTTATAGAAGTCTGTTATTTGTTTTGATGAATTGGTAATATCACACAGGAGGGAGGGAAATGTTATTTTTATATCAGAAGAAAGAAACAGTTATCAGTTATCCACATTATCCACATTGTACCTGTACAATAGAACTTAGCTTGGAAACTAAAAAAAAAAACAACTCAGAGCTCACAAACAAGTTTTAAACAACCTTCAGAAATCTATACTTTGCCTTTTCTCTAGTTATTAGATTCAAGAATAATGAGAGAGATATTTACTACAAATGTGATTTATGTTTCCATTTATTTTACCAATGGAAAGAGAGACTGAAGCTCCAAATATAATAAAATTTACAGAACTGTGTCTGAGCTTAGTTCTGAAGCCAGCTACTTTGAAAACTCTCTCCCCTAGATATGACCAGCTGGTTTTGTTGCTGAAACTTCTGTGAATATTCTACTGCCAGCAGCAGTTAAAGACTTTACCCTGCAAGAACTGTTTATAATGAAAAATCCCATTGAATTCACGCATTTTAAATAGCTGTGGTATTAATAGGCATTTGATGCTCTTATCCAAAGACAGAAATAAATTAGTCCTTTTATCAAGTTCAGAAAAGTTCTATGTGCCTTATGCATGGTGAGCTCCATCAAATCTATTACTCTTAATCAATTGCTAGTTCATTGTTTCCTTGAATTGTTCATGACTGTAGCTGCTATATATGGACTGGCATACTGTTTACATTTTGAGAGGAAATACACACTAGAAGTCTTTAAAGTAAAAGACATAATCAATTATTAGGTAGTGTAATTCCTTGTCTAACTTGCAACATGTGAACTGCAGACTGAAATGTTTGCTTATAGAAGAGTACCAAACTGGTGTGAAGATTTCTAGACATGGAAAATCAATGGAAAGTGTTTTTTTCCTAGATATCTGTTCCATACACTAATCACTTTCATAAGTGTGTGCATAATTTCTAATCTGAATGTGATTAGCTGTATTTTGCAAACAGCTTGCTTTTTTCAAAGTCCACAAAGCAGCTATTTAGATGTGATTCTTTCATTAAAAGACCTGCAAAATCTAATTTAGATTTGGTACAAGAAAAAGAATTATAATGATGATTGGGTGCATGGAAAGGGATTAAGCAAGATTTTATCATCATTGGATTAATTTTTGTGTACATGTGTGCAGATTAAAAATTGCACCTATGTGTATAATGTTACTATTGCTTTGATTTCATAAGATTTTTTATAGAAGTTAGTGTTGAGAATTTTTTAAGAAAGCAAGAGTGATGGTATGGATCAACTGCCAAAGAGATGGGGGTTTAGATACTGTGAGATTACAGAAAAAAAGGTAAAATAGGTAAAGAGGAGACAAGGACAGAAATGTATTCAAGATTCTAAAAATGAGGCAACTGTATCAACTTTACAAGGCTCTTACCAGTGGGAGAATTAAAGGAGAGGATGGTTTGACCAAACCAGGAAGATTAAAAACATTTTTTTGAGTGACTTCAATGAGAACAAGATGTGTGTCACTGAAATGAAGTGTTATTATGATGGGGAGATGTTTGTCAAGGTTTGAGCATTTACTCTACTGTAATCTAGGAGAAAGAAGCAATGAAAAGGCAAAAATCAGATGGCTATTACAGCTTGTTTGTTGGAGGAATTTATAATTTATGGGTTGCAGACCTGGATACTGGGAGGTGATGACTGGATGGAGCTAGACTGATGAAGGAGTTAAGCTGAAAACCAGAAAAATTTTCAATGATGGTGGTGTAATTACCTTGAGAGAGTAGTTTATTTTTCATGATGATGCAAAGCTATTGACAACGCATGGAAGTTTGTTTTAATACATATTCCTTAATCTAAGCATTTTCAAATGCTTTATTACAGTATTTTAATTAGAGATCCAGTAAGATTTTATATGATCCGGTGCTTTGCACAGTGGTCATAGACTTTGGAACAACCTAGCTGTTGATACATCAGGTCAATCTCCCCTGTTGACTTTTTGGATGAAGATGTTGCACTGTGATAATGTAGCATCAGAGGAGGTGCTTTCCCTGATACCTTTCCATACAGTCAGAAAATGAATCTGAGGTAGAAAGGATATTTTGTTATCTACATTTTATGTTGGTTAACTGAGGACAAGTAAAAGTAATGACCCTGATTAAAAAAAAAAAAAAATCACATAAGGATGCAATGAATAGAGACCTAAATGACTAGTTAAAACTGTCATGGGAATGTTTGTGAGTGAGTTGGAAAATGATCCCAGAATCTGAAAAGAGCCATAGATCTTTTCCTCATCTTGGAGTCCATAATGTTTGACAAGATGTTCAATGACTGCTGTTATTTTCATTCAGAATTCATTTTCAACACTGAAATAAAGAAGCAATTATTTCAAAAGAAAGGATAGATTGAGACCATGCTAAATAAAATTTGAAACTTTTTGAACTGCTTTCAGTCTTTCTGGCAATAAATGAAGAAAGTGCTGATGCAGAGTGAAATTTTGCTTAGTTGCCTTTGATTCCATGGCAGTAGAAGACCATTGTCCCCTCAGCTGAGCTGCCAGAATACACTGTGAAAAAACCGTCAGATCTCAGAGTACTGCTGTTTCTGTCTCTCCAGTTTTAGATTTAACAAGGTTGGATATTTGATGAGATTTGGGATGTGGTACATAGTGTGTTTTGATCAAGATTTGAGCAAGCTTTAAAGAGATTACTGCATATTTTATAGCTTTATATTTTTTGCAAGAGTTGCATTTATTTTAGTTATTATAATGTAGAAACTCACTATAGAAAACAGATGACTGGAGATCAGTTTATATAACCAAATCTACATGAGTCATAAGGACAGCTAGAGACTTTTTTCTGAAGAACTGAGATCTGAAAGAATGTGAAATAACCCAAAATGTAAATTCTATCTTGACAACTGTCTGCGTATGGAGATTCTACATACCTGTAAATAAGTAAGATTTATTATTTCACTTTTGTTTTTCAGAGTTTTGACGCTCTGTCTATAATCACAATTCTCTATTTTCTTTACTATGGAATTTCCTCTTTCTGCCAATGTACTCTTACCGGATTCATACATTTATGAGAGCTTTCCCTTGAAATCAGGTAACTGAGAGAAACTAAACAACACTATTACTTTCCTGTCACTGCTTGGATCATATTGTTATAGTCTGTCTTGCTCTCTCTCATCATGTTAAGGTTTGTGACATTAATCAAAGAAGAGAAAAGCTGGAGACTGTTGTACAGTTTAGAAACACAGGCCAGTATTTTGAATCCTGATGCATTTGTTTAGACATTTAAATGCATTATTTGAATTTAAAATGAAACATCTAATATTAGGAAAACTGGTTAGGTAAATTTCTTCAAAAAAGATATGATCTTTAGAAAAGGATGCAAAGACCAGGACTTTTAATGAGGGTGTTCTAATAGTTAAGGATGGCGCTACCATAGTGAGGGTGGACAGTGGTGTGCAGTTCACAGCACAGGCCTATGGGCAATAAAAGCATTTATCCCAAAACATGCAGCTTTGTGTGAGCTAAGCTGCTGCTGCCATTTCTGTTTCTGACCTATCTTTTCCTCTTGACTGTTTCCTGTGTCAGGGCAAGCTGTTGCTGCATTGAGAGCAGAGTAGAAGGATGCTAGCAAGAAAGAAAGGAACTGCTGGTGAAAAACATTTTCTGTAAATGATTACAAGTTTTATTTCAGCTGAGATTTCAAAGTTCAGAGAGCTAGGTGTCTCATTTCCTGAATTCCTTAAAAAATTCCAGCCAGAAATATCCTATTTTAGAAGGTAAAAGTACATCTGCACAAATAATAATAAAAAATAAATAAATGAGTGATGTTTTGATGATTATTGGGCAACACTTGTACCTGGAACAATTATATAGTGAAGTCAGAAGACTTAGGACTTGTGATACTGTCTATTATTCATTGAATGTCTGCACTGCATACAGAGGAAGGTACAAGCCACGCTTCAAGGAGCTTTGCTGTCATGTTCATGATTAACGATTGTGGCATTCACGCAGAGTTAGGCAGCTCTCAGTTTCAGAGACCTGTATCAATAAGCCTGATATTTAGGGAGAAAAAAGAAAAAAAAAAGCATTGATGATAAGTCTTGGTAGGTTCTACAATTTATCTGAGGTTTTTAAAATCTATGTCATCCAAAATCACCTTTAAGGGGAGTTTTTTGTGGACTAGGTGAAGTGCTGCTGAATTCTTGACCAGACATGGTAGATCATACACTTCCATTTCATTTTCAAGTCATTACGGCAACTATCTACCAGCTGTGTCTGCTTCCTTGATCATCAGGATGCCAAGAGAAAGGTAGTCCTGGGAATGCCATTTTAGTTGATCTTATTTTGGCAGAAAATCCTTCACCTGTGTGCAGAATCACATTCCTTTCTCAAGCATGTATTCAAGCTAAACCTCCTCCTCCTCTCTTTGGTCAGACAAGTTAATTGTGCAGATGGCTACAACTGGACTGATAGATTAAAATTAAACACTGCATGATTGTGAATTTTAATGGCTTCTTTGTTCAATTCTCTTCTTGACACAGTCCAGACATTTATCAGTGAATATGTCTAATACGGTTATAAAAGATGCAGTCAAACAATGTATAAACCCTAATGTGTTAAAATGACAGAAATGACACAAAAGCTGTCATTCCCAGATCACAGAGATGAGATATGTTCTACTGTAGTCTCCATTACCTTCATTGAGCCCATTAGCTACTTCCAACAACAATTATTAATAGTGACCAGTATTCTTGCATGAACTATAAGTGTAGCATTTGTCATGGATATATCTGTAATATTTGGGTATAAATAGCTATTTTAAAAATAATCCATGAAAATTAATGAGAAGAAAAAGAACATACAAATAGCTGGAATAAAATTCTAGTCTTGGGGACAAGCATTTGCTACTGTTTTTTCTGGAACAGGGATTTTTGCCATGAATGGGTTATCCCAGGTACTAAGCTCCTACATTCTACTAACCAAGGAAAACAGGATTTGACAGGATTCCTGTCCTTTTTGACAGGAATGTTTTGACTTTCAAACAGGTCTCAGGGGGAATTCTCAGGGTTTTTGTTTAGCTAAAAGCAGGCAGTTATCACTGTGGCAAGGCCAATGAAGGATTACTTCTGCAAATTTTCTTATTTCTGTATGGAAACTTAGAGTGTTATAGCTTAATTGCACCTGCATACATAATACCAAGTAGAAACAAATCAATGTAATTTAATTCAGGACAGCAGCTAAGGAAGCATCACAGAAATTATATTCAGACTGATCAAAATTTAAATGAAGAAAGATCTCAGAGCCCTCCATTCATGAAGCACTGTTCTGAAGGCAACTCAAAGCTCATTGCACTGAAAGGCTGGAAAGTGATCTGAATAAACTTAACGAGAGACAGATTTCATTAAAAGAGAACAACCTTAAAAATATCTGTCAAGTATGCTTTCCTCTAAAACCATTTAATAGAGGTTTATGCAGTTTAGTGAAAATTCTTTAATCACCAGGGAAAAGCAGTTACCATCCTTCTTCCCTTCATGCTCTTGGGTAGACAGCAGCACAGTAGCTGATGCTGGGCATGGCACACCTCTGCCCTTCGCTTCACATTGGGTTGGGTAGCCCAGAGCCTAGTTGGAATGGGATTGCTTGCTTTGGTCGCTTTGGAGAGAAAACAACAGGGTCAGAGGGTGCAGAATCTAAAAGCTGGAATAAGAGACAAATTAGCTTGGTTGCTGGAAGGGGCCGATCACTTCCTGAGTAGAACTGATGAGCTGCCAAGGACTGTCACAATGAAACATGCCAATGCCTCCTGGGGGACCACGCTGCAGACTTCCCTCTCAGCGCGCCTTCCAAGGAATTTTGAACAGACTTGTGCCAGAAAAATTGTTATTGCCCCTTTCACTGTAAATGCTGGAGTTATTTATTAGAAATGGCATAGGACTGTGACGTCACTCTAATGTAAAATGTGGTAGTTTATTCTGTTGGAATCAACATTTTATGTATTCCTTGAATTGGCAAGGCAGAGATGAGACTTCCTAATTTTGCCCCTGACTACCAATTAGTCAGACATTAAAAGTAGTTGAAGCAGAACAGGTTGGCTAGGCACCACGAGCACTGGAAAGAAGGTGGTTTTGGTCAATTAAATAAATATATTTTCTATTTAAAGACACCTCATGAATTAATTCATCCCAGAATGTCAATTTAGCGGAGCTATTTTGGTTTGTTAGCATCTTTTTTAGAGCATCTGTAAGAAAAAAAAGAAAAATTCAGATCATTTGTGCTAGTTCTCATAAAACTTATCTGTCTGATTAGTTTAGGTATACTAATGGTGCAAAGTGTCCTGTATTCTTGAGGTTTATTTCTGGTTCTTTTGCCATGCTGTATTTAAAATTAATGCAGATTCTGTCCTTTGAGCTCTGGTGGCAGTGCACATCTAGACATATTCTTCCTCCACAGATTTTTTATCAGTTTGTAGTAAATTATTTTCCAGTTCCAAGTTTTGAAAGTTTAATGTAGACATCATTTTATATTCTTGAAAATAAATCTGTAATGATGATGATTTAGATGGAAGGTTAACTTTAATTTATTTTCACTGCTGTTTAGACTAGTATTTGAGACAATAATAGCAATCTAAAGTAATATATATTTGGTTTTAAAAAAAGGTCCAAAATAATAATTTCTACATATTTTGTACTTTTAAGCATTGTTAAACACTAAAAGATGGGAGAAACTGCTAAATTTGGACTGCAAAATATGCAGAGTAAAGTAGATACTGAAGTTTTATGTACAATGATAGAAAAACACAGCTTTCTATTTGTCTCTTGTAGCCTGAGCACAAACTTTACATAGACAGTGTCAGACATCATCTTCAGAGAATCATTTATTTAAATATGGCAACAGATGTTTTAAAAACATTCTTTACATATTCATTACTAATTCTAGTATTACTAATTCTACTAATCCTATAACAATGGAATGTATCATTCCATTATAAGTACAAGGAACAAATAGTTTTGTGTCTTTGCCATCAACAACTCATCTTAGGCCTTTAGATAGGGCCTGGATGGCCTCATTAAAAAAGTCTTTAAAGAAAAAAAAAAAGGCAGTTCAGACATGAAGATGATATTTCCATATTTTATTATTGATTTTCTTTTTACGTAAAATGGTGCATTTCTCATCATAGAATTAAATTTAGGAAATGTAGAATTTCTGTTCTGCTGTCTACCCAAGAAAAGTGTTTTATTCATTCTTTAAGGCTAACCTTAATTATCTGAGGGTTTTATTATTCTCAGTCTTATTTTCTATCTCTCCTGACTTGGTTACAAAACCAAAACTGATTCTCTAAGTTGCTATAGATGCTCTCAGAAACATTTCAACATTTCATTAAAAATTCTTTCTTTTGGGTCAGTTTTTAGATGTTTTCTTTTAGTTTCGGAGAAATCCTACCCATGTATAAGTTTATTCTGCCTCTTCTGACATCATTAAAGCTTTGGCTTGACTTTCAGGTTTTATCCCAAGCTGAATGCACTGCTGTAGTTTCCTGTCAGAAAGAAAAATTTGTAGCATTTGCCAGCATTAAAGGCTCCTGAGATGTGGTTCAGTTGCCCCAGCATAGCTGTCTAGTGCCCTCTGAGGTGTCCTGCCGTCTGCTGCTGGGTCTCTAGGAGGGAGGGATTTTCCCACAAGTCCTGCACTGTACCTGCCAACCTCATGCTGATGTTTCAGCATGTCCCATGTGGCACTAGGTGCTTACAGGTAAGCAATGGAATCCAGCTTTGGTTTTGATTTATGCACCAGGAACCTGGTGTCTGGAATCCATGATGATTGCTTTGTTGTGAATTTGAGTAATTAAAAGGCTTCTATATCCCCTCGGTGATGAGTTCATACATTTCCTCTCTATTTTCTGTTGTCTACCACCATAACCATAATTTCTGCACACTAACAGTAAAAAGTCATTTCTTTCACTTACACAGCCAGAAAATTTGTTAGCCAAGCAAAATCAGCAACCAGGTGTCATAAAACAAAGCATTAGAGTTGCATGATAAGAATACAGATTAAATAGGAACTTTGTTGATGCAAAGTATCCAACACAGTTTTTATTTTATTCCTTTTTCTACCACACTGCCATGAAGTTTTAGTTCTGGTTTGCCTTAAAAGATACTGAATTTTGGTAAAGACAGCATTTTCCCTGCAGTTTATCACCTGCTGATCTGAGAAAACACACGTTTATTTGCATCAATTATTTATGTTGAATTTGTTGGTAGGTGGTAGAAATGCTGTTGAATTTGACTTCCCTAGTGAGGAAGCTGGAGGTATTGATCAGTTATTAGTAAGTTATTCTAAATAAACAATGCAGATAAACATTTAGATGTTCTTTGTACTCCCTGTGCAACAGGGTTCTGCAGACACACCAGCTTGTGTGACACTGCTTGAGTGACAGGTCACTGTTGCATTTATACTCTTATCAGGTAATAATAAAAAAAAAGCCTGTCATTCATGCTTTTTCCTGAAGATAACAAGGGTGACTTGTCCCTGTTTTCCTTAGAGCACAGGAAATGCAGAAACTGCACTTCTGGTGGAGGTGCTTATTTGTGTCTACAGAAAGACTAGACAAAAGCATCTCTTTTTTTTTAAATAGGAATAACTTTCAGAAGCCAAGAAGAAAGAACAAATGTAAAACCTCACTGAGAGAGAAAAGGAATTTAGCCTTTTTCCTTACAGGCCATGGCAATAAAAAAGACACAACAGACATGGTGAGCCCTGAGAAAGAAATGTTTCATAATTACACAACACAAATTCATGAAAATTCAAACTTTTTTTTTTTTGACCTAAAGTCAATTTGTCTTCCATTTTTCTTCTGAATGCTTTCAGTGGCAAACACAAATTCATTTCTGCAAATATAAGGAATATGCAGGAATTTGCATGTAATTATCAAATAGTATCTGGAAGACAGATAAACTTCCATCTTCCAGAAGAAATGGAGTCTAAACAAAGTTAGCTGAATTCTTGGCAGAAAGTAAGTTATTTGAATTTTTGGCAGAACAGTTTCTTCTCTTATGAGAAGAAATAACATTTCTGCTGTGAAAAAGCAGAATGAGATAAACATGTTCTCAAAAATATAACATAAAGGAGCAGGACCTGTAAAGGAAATCATCAACTCCCTGAAAGGATTGGGCAGATGTTTACATCTAAACAGCCTAAATCCTGGAAAAGAGTGAATGGAATCAGAAAATATGGTTTTTCTGTTTTCTTCTTCTTTACGATAAGTGAGACCGGAAAATATAAGTAACAATAGATCGTGCTTTGAGGACTATATCTAAATCAGACTAAGACTAAAGACTTTTTTGGGGGAATGAAAATAATATAACTTCTTACTTGAGCCATTAGTTCCTGACACACAAAGGGAATGTAGATTATTTATTAAGTGACCTGTTCTTTTGAATTAGATATTCTGTTCTATCTGCTCCCTCCTACCTCTGTTCCTCTGAATGAATGTCAGCTATTTACACGCTTTTGAGAGTTTCCTTATGCTCTTGATGATGATCAAAGGATGGATTTTTTTATAGTACTTAGGCTTATGAAGATGCAGATAAGCACCAATGAGAATTAGATACTTGGGTACCTTTGAAAATCTCATTTGATGGCTGCTGTTAAGAGCTGTAAATTCCCTTAAGTCTAGTCATGTATACTTGCATCTATTCAAATTACTGAAAGGGATTGTGACTCTGGATTTATGTAATGATTTTTTTCAGCTGATTTGTAGGACTTTGAGAATAGATCAAAATCCACTTTGATTGATTTTCCAAATGGACATTGAATCATTCTTTTATTATCCTCTCAATATCAGCTGAATAGTTGGATAAGAAGAGAGGTATCCCATTCTTTTATTATCCTGGACAGAAGTGGGAAAGCAGTAAAGTGCTGAGAAAAATGGCACAGAGAGGGAATAAAATTGTAATAAAGATGTTTCTAATCTTGTTACTCATTCTCTATTGTAGGCAGACTGCTAAAAACAGGCTAGGGGATTTTTACTCTATGGGAAGTATATTATTCAAACATACACAGAAGCAGAATTGCAGTGTAACCAAAAATCAAAGTATTTCATCTTTTCTTCCCTTTATTTCTGTCTCCCAGTGCCCTAAGAGCTAGGCAAAAGGCTGAGCTGTGCATGAAACTTTTTCTGTCCATGTACCAAAGCTTCAGGAGGTGGCAGAGAGTCTGGACTTATGTTTGCACTAATGGTCCTTAGCAATTGAAATGTTGAGATCCTGTGGTGAAGACCTGTGCTAACCGTGGTCTCAGTTACAGCTGCTCACTCCATGAGAGTTTCCATGTGCTCCATAACTATCCCAGCATCCAAATGAATGTATGATACCCACACTGCAGACTGACAGCTGGCAGGCTGGGTTTTGTTGAGCTTTAGAATTTTATGAAGAGTTTAACATTCCTCATAAATGGATCTTTTTCCTAACAGGATTGTTCTCTAGGAATCATATTTTTTCCTCAAAGCTACATATTTGGAGGTCATGGCCATCCTGGTCCCAGCTGGCACAGGGCTCCATGAGATTTCTGAAAAAAAGCTCTTCTTAAAGCACCTTCTAGGGGATTTTGAATTATATTTTGCTTTTTAATGGCTTCTGTCATAGCAAGCATTAGAAAACAGGAAAATTAGATTAAAGATAGTCTTCCACTCCCTTTCTTAAAATGCATAGAACTTGTATCTGCAGCTGAGGTTGTGGTGTCTATGCATTTTTGGATTACATAAGTTTATTTTTTCTTAGCAGCAACTGCAGAAAGTTGAGGCAAAATATCTGCACACTAAAAAAAGCTTACTGGTTTCTGTTTCCAGAATAATTCCTGGTTTGGTCCAGTGAGTTATACTGGGAGTTTCTCAGTGTTTCTTTTAAATTTTCTTTTATTATTATTTTTAACTCTAGTATCAATGTTAAATGCTTTTTCAGTGTAATGTATTTAAAAACTTCTAGACACCTTTTAATTTCTGCAAAATGTTGGAGATAAATACATAATGCAATTGACAAAAAAAAGGCTGTGATTCACCTTTGCTAAAACAGGATTTTGTCTGCCCTTGCATGAAATATTAAGGAACCTACAAGCAAGTCTAAATCCCTAGAGACAGAAGAAAAAAACCATACTGTTAGAAATTCACTCACCTGTCAGGAAATTTTTAGTTTCAAGCCATTCAAAATATTTTTTGACTTCTTCCCCCTCCATCTGACACAACCAGTCATGACTGTGACCACCCCATCTCTTCAATGTCATGTAGCATGCCAAACCCATTCATGTGGGTTTCTGTAACTCCTATTCTAGAGGTTGCAGAATGGACCATAAAAATGGAGACATGAAAAATACTCAAATTAGACATGGAAAAAATTGACTCTTGCTCCAGATCAAGCAGTCAGCAGTATCAATTACATGGAGCTACCGTTGCTGGTACTAGGTAATGAAGAGGAAGAGCACAGTGTTATTACAAAAGCTGTATTAGAATGTACATACATGTATACTTACTCCTGTTCCTGATTTTTCAGGTCATGGTTAACAAGGGTTTTATTTCAGTTCTAACCATCTGATTCAATCCTTTGGATTACTGAAAGACACATGTATCAATAATTCACATGACATAAAAATTGAAAAGAAAAGCAGGAGATGGAAGACAGAAAGAGTCTGAAAGACTAAAATAATAAACATTGATTTTCCTCTCTGATCCTCTTTGATCTTCAACAATCTTTTATGAATACTATTCTTTTTTCTTTTTTTTTTCTGAGGATGGTAAATGCAAGAGCCATTGTATTCAAAATTCCTCTTACTATTCCTGTTTCATTTTATTGGGGGTGTAACATTTGGATTCCATAAGCTCAAAGGTCCTTTCTTCTTTGGGCAATGAACCTTTTAACCTTAAACATGGAAAATATATAAATTTATATTTCCTGTTGCTAAAGAAAAATAACTAATGAATTTGCATATGTGCTTTACTTTATGCATTTTGGTGTTCCCTGCTTCCAGGAAATTTAAGGAGACTATGAACCATAACTTTTTACATGATCTGTCTTGCCACTCCTGCCAGTTCTTACAAAAAGCACTTGGCAATAATTCATCCTGTAAAAGCACTGGAATGCAACATTCTCTCTTGCTCTTCTTCTCCTCACTGAAAGTCACATGTCCTTTTTCTGGTTTTGCTTTTTCTGAACTTTCTAATAAAAGAACAAAAAAGTTATTACATTTGTATATATGTTAAAGAAGAGATTTTTCTTAGAGCACTTTCAGTGCATGCCTGAAAATGGCATTCTGGCATTACCTTCCACAATGCTTCTAGCAATGCAATTTTTAATTCATCATAGAATGTGAAAAGCCAACAAAAGAAAGGTTTCAAGTGGACGTAAGTTGATATTTAGTACCCTTTGGTGATCTGATAAAAAAAAAACATTACAGGCAGATCTTGTACAAATCTAGGAAGATGGAAAAATGGGGTAACTGGGAAACATATTTTGTCAATAATGTGTCAGATGTATGTTCAAGTGGAGCAACTGGAAAATTAATTTCTGATGCAGATTGTGAGTTTGTTTTGTTGTATTTATTTGGTTGGCTAAGATTTCTTTTTAGCATTCAAGTGCAATATGTATCATTTAATCAGGAAAACACTATAGAAAGAATCTTGTTAAAAAGAACAACAACAAAATCCCCAGGAGAAATCTAGGAAGGGCTGTTCTGCTGGTGAGAAGTTAAGCTGCCTTTCCTATTTGTTTTTGTTTCAGTCCATTGCCTTTTATTTGCTCATACCATTATCTAAATTTTTTAATATAATTTCTTCTTTATTTTTATTATGAAAATTCATATCAAAGAAACATTGGCTACATTTAATGTAAAAATATCACATTATTTTAGGCTAAGTGATTAGTTAAAAGAATAAAGAAAGACTTTTATGGAGATCAAAGACATTCACGTATCATTGAAGAAAGGATCTTTTTTTTTTGTCTTTTTCAGTTTGGGAACTGGATTTCCAAATCAGCCTTTTTGGCAAGAGCACAGCGGCCACACTGAACAGCTCACTAGCTGATGCTGTAGGAAAGTCATATCTAAAAAAATCATCACAGCATGACCAATAAATCTGTGTTGTAGGTAAACAGTGGACGCAATTCATCCCTGACATAACTTCACAATGGAGAATGGGTCAAATTTTGCCTCTCTGTATTTGCGCTTTATATGATTTGTGACAAATGACTTGTGGATAAAGGCAGATAATTAATTGTCTATGAGTTTTAAGAACAAGAAGGAGATATATTCTCTGTAAGCTATGAAGAGTGAACCCAGTATTATCGTCATTTTGGGGTCTGTGTGTAACAATGTTTAAGAAATACATGATACAAAATATTAGAAGCCCCAGCTCTTATTTTCTTATAGCTTACAAGCTGTAGACTGGGGACTTTAACTTCAGGATGCCACATGGTACTCTCATACAGCATCTATATTGTGAATAAAAATGTGTGGTAGGAAGGCACCAATCCTTAGATCTTTTGGTGCCTCTTCCCAGCCCAACTTCTGACACAGGACTTATCTAAAATTACAAATGCTACATAAGCCAGTGTTTGAACTAGTTTCTGCAAAGGCTTAAATACATTTTGAAAGCAAGTTGCTTGTTGTTAAATCTTAGAACTTTTAGGCAAGTGACTTTGTAAACATGAACGTGCAGTTCTTTGCAAATAAATCAATTAATGCAGTTAGTCTAAACGCCATGGAAGTCAATGGCAATATTCAAATGACTTCAATAAATACCAAGTGGGGCCTAAAGGAGAAATTCTTCTATGGGTAAGCTGGGCTCTTAGAAGATATAACAGGGAAAAGCAATGCATAAAAGAAAAAAGGTAATCTTCTCATGGCAAATCCAGGGTTTTTACATTGCTATAACATCCAAGAATCAATTTGCATTCACTTACTACAGAAATATTTTGCAGGTACATCATGTCAGCCTTCCAGTTTTGTTGACATTTGCACTTTCTGGAATAAAAATTACAATAGTCTTCAAACATTGTACTGGACTTGCAGTTTTTGTATTCTAGATGACATGAAGGGTTTTCAAAACATTGACTTTGAAAGTATCATGAGCCACAATGTTAGAGTGACTATGTTTTAGAAATGCAGTGTGTGGGAGAGTGGAGTGTTGGCATGAAAGTTTATGTGTCCTTATACGAGTTTCTTGAAAATGATAATTGTTTTAATCCTCATTTAACAGCAAGGGATTTCTATTGTACTTTTTAATTGTGTGAGGGCAATTTCAAAAAAGATTGTTTACTCCATCAGATTGATAATATTGATTTCATGAGCCAAAAACAGAGAGATGTGCAACTTTCAAGTAGGAAGACATTTAGTGTATGATGTAAAGTTCTAGAAAGTATGATTCAATATTTTGTTATGTCTGGAGTGTGTTTTTGGAACATTACCTTTAATGTAGATGCTGCAGCTGAATTGAATATGTACTTTCTGCCAGTTGGTAAATGCTTCTTGTGCATACTATTGGTCTCTCTCTTTTCAGATTTGCTTCCTGCTTGTCTGCCCTTATGTCTGTGTCCCAGGAAGATGAGTGCTACGACATGGCTATACACAAAGGTAATATTACTCTGGTGGTTGCTAACAGGCTACAGTCACGACAAGGGTGACATCTGATCTTATTTTTTTTCATCAAATGTTATGGGTTATATTTGTAAATATATAAATACTTGTACATCTGATAGGCATAACATTGTAAAATGAAGAGAAATTTATGCATCCATTTTAATTTTTACAAACCAGTTATTCTCCTCTGATAATAGCTCATCCTGATTATGTTCTATGTTATAAGAAGGAGTGGGGGCACAAATATGTTCCTCACACCAGGTTTGGGGCCACAATGATTGCAGTGCTTAAGTTCTCACTGATTTTATGTTCTACTGCTGTGTTAAAACCATGCAACCATGAAAAGCATTTTATTTGTGTAACTATACAGTTACAAACCCTCACTAAATAGCAACTAACCTGTCCTTCCCAATTTTCAAAATCAGGAAATGGCTAGCAGAGGGAGAGACAGAAGGAGACATCAAGGTGATAAAGGATGGATTCAAGGAAGAAAGCATTGGCACCTCTACTATGTAAGAGTTTGGGACGTGCTAGTGAAACACAAAATGAAAGACCATAATTTCTTAGTTGACAGGTTACTTTTGTTCTGAATTGCTTTAAATTTTTTTTCTTCCGAAGACAATATTGTGCCCTGTGACAGTTTTGAACTTATCTATATTTTCTGCAAACAATAGATTAATATGCCAGAAATCATGCAAATTTCCCTGCTTTGCAGTCGTAAGAGGAAGTCCCTCATTTTCATTCTCGCTGCTACTAAATGCTGTGCTCTCATTTATTTATTTGCTGCTATATACTTTAAGAAAATGGTCCCTATAGTCAGACTTCTTATTTATCCCTGTATACACTTTATATTTCCCATTATCACATTAATCTTTGTAACACTTGCATTTAAATTCCTTTCTAATAGTGCACATCTCCATATATCCTACATCCTCTCACCTTTCTCAGTGAATTTCCAGGGGAATTGAAATCCTTTATTTTTCTACAGCAAAAAGAATGCAATTCTGACAGCAAAGAATATGAGCCTGCTGTCTGTGACTCTGCTAGTCTTCCTAAACTGGCAAAGCTCCATCCAGGTTCTAGGTCAGGTGTCTACTCTCTTATTTTGCTGTGTTGCTACTCCAGTGACCTGCCACCTCCATGTCTTTAGCTGTAGGCTTCTACATCTGGAAGTGGAAGTGAGGGGCTAGTCATGGGCTTTGGAGGTCCCTGCAAGCTGGTTGAGGGCTGTGGAGTGGTGGCAGGCTGCCCCAGGCTGTCGCAGCCCCTCCTGGCCCCGGGGAAGCGGGGCAGTACAGCTCAGGTGCTGGCAGTACAACTCACTGTTGGGGAGCAGGTGCTGAGCGTCAGCGTGCCATTCTTAGCAGCACTGTTAATTATTTTCCATTAAATAATAGCTATTCTTTCAAAATATAACTCCTGAATACAACTGGGAAGTGATTTACTGTGTTTATAAAGGAGGTGTTTTTAATGACCTAACTGCCACTTACAGGCAACCAAATCTTCAAACTGTAAGCCTTGCCAGCTATTCCAGTTAATAAGAGGTATGTTGTGAGGGTTAGTGTATGCCTAATATTGTATATAATAAGTCTCAAGTAGTGTTCTATTGATGTTTAATTAGGGATGTTGTGTAACACTTACTACTATATACTTCAAATACTTCTGGTAGTGCATTAAATAATGAGCCTAACATCTGTTGACGTTGGTTCCACACTCTGAAAATCACTGAACTATCAAACTCACAGTTTCAATTTAATTTCTGGAATCTTAAATCTCTAACCAACCTTACAATGTAGTTGTCTTACATTGTTTCCTTATTCCTCTCTATTTAATGATATGTCTGAAAAATCGTCTCCTTTGCTTCAGTGTTCATGGTAACCTCCTAAGTTTTGGGTTCTCACATGTAGTTCTCTTTCCTGACTGGTCTTAATTTTCATTGCTTTGTTTATTTCATGCTAATCTTCATAGAGGTTTTTTTATGCACTTACATATATAACAAGAGACCTTCCTCCTCTATTAAATGCAATATTTGTGAACAAATCTTAAATTCTTTCATTAATTCTAAGATCTTAAAAATGTTCATATTCGTAGATTTTTGAGTGTCATTTAAGTTCTCTTGTAAATTAATAAAATATTTCTTCTGCTTCCTTTTTTGAACATATGGAATTTGATTTGATATTTTTTTTCTTAGGACTCAGACTTCAAACACTATGATCAAAACACAGATTTTATTCATTTGCTCATTTTCAAATGTGAAATTCCCCAGGCCTTTTCCTTCCAGCACAGAACAGCAATACCAGCATTACAGGCAATTATTTTTTGTTTTTCTTTTTTTTTTTTAGCCTTGAGTTGAGTTGAAGTTTTTCTCTGTAGTGCTCATGTGTATTTTTTTTTAACTACTGTATCCACTCTTTCCAATTTTCTGATACATTCTCTTCAGAGCTTAACTGCTTAGTGTGTGAAATTCATCTATCTTCTGGCAAAATCCAGACTTTTGATTTTGACAGTTTATTCTGTATGTTTATTATCTTCTGTATCAAAGAATTCTGTTCCCATTACCCTTATGTATTGTATTTACTTTCCTTTGGTTTTTCCAGGATATCTCTCCCTTAAATCCTCACCTTTGGGAGGTGGGAGGGGAAGAGAAGCTTTTTCTAAGCTTGTTGATTACATCTTAATGTCCATGAGCTTATATTTGTATTTTTTTTCTCGGGGGAGAGGGGTGAGGAGGGAAGACAGGACTAAGTCAAATCCAGCCCCAACGCACTTGCAATGTTTCTTTCCCCATTTTTCTGACACAATTCTCAGGGAACCATCAAATCTTGAGAGCGCTGTAGAAGGAGGCACTTAGAACTCCCCAGCCAGGTATAAGCACTCAAGCACACGCCTGTATCTTCTTTTTGCTCAGCATGCAGGGCTGTGAGAGCAGCTCCCATCAGACAGCTTGCATGGGACTGAGCATTCCCACAGCTGGCTGGCTACAGGAGACCCTAACACCACCCTTTCTGCACAGGGAAATATATGTTATTTGCATTCTGTGCTTAACGGAATCTCACTTAAACACTCTTTCTGCCCAACGTACTGTCTTGTTCAGTAGTTCACCTCTAAAACATATTCAAGAAAATAGCTGAACATAAACAACACTGATTTCCAGATTCAGTTCTTGCCACATCTTTACCCCAGTAGCTACCAACCTGACCCTGAGTTTTCTGAAGGATGATCTTAAAAGTCTGCTTACCTCAAGCCTATAATTCTGCTAGAAAAAATGTAATCCTGGCAAATATTTGTGTGGAAGTATGTAAAGGAAAGGTATTCCACCAAACCTTTTTACAAATACGCTTATATCAATATGGAAGCATATTTTTTTTCTCGAGGTAATGAAAATATTTTGCAGGAAGAATGATTTTAGCATTATAGAAAAGCAAGAACAAGCTTTATACTAACTGTTAGATGTGAAGGGATAAATTAGCCTATTTTGGATCTGGATTTGTTGGTTTCTTTTTTTTTAAGGGATTGGCTTCCTTTGAATCCAGACATATAGGAAATGAAGACAGGTCAGCTAGTGAGTCCATGAAGCTATACCAGCACTTTTATTAAAAGGTATCAAATAGCTAAGACAATACATAAAATTTCATTTAGTAAGAATTAGGTTTTTTGTATAAAAACCAGCAGAGTGTGACCAATCCCAGGGAAATAGATTTTGTGGTATAATGAAACTGAATATTAGACATAATTTCAAGCTTAATATTATACAAATATTGTATCATTGGGATGTTGTATATATTTGCAATTCTGCCTTGATCTCTGAACACATTTAGTTCTTAGATGTTTATTTTTCACAGATTTTTTTCTAAGACAACAGTTAAAGACCAGTTCTCATTAAATTGCAATGAGATTATGATACTTACTTTCTTAAAATCTCTACGAACTCTTTTTACTTTCATTTTGTTCCATTGTCTTTTTTAATATAATAGTACTAACAATTTACCACCTTGTGCTCTCCTGTTCAGAGACTAAGGTTAATACTTGGACTACAGATGAAAAATGGCTGTTTATTTTCCTTCTCATTATCATGTTCTTTTTGTTTTTTTGTCAGTGGGGTGCTTTTTGGATGATATATTTGCCCTACTGAGAGCTGCAGGATTCTGTAAAATCTGTATGGAAACCCAATTCTTCATCATTATCTCCGTTTTAAGGATTCTTATAATCAAAAATGTGGCAGAGTTTCTGTTGCAGCTTTCTAAAGATGAATAAATTATTCTCAAGTGGGCCATTACCAAAGGTGAAAAAAACCCTCATTTTTTAATAAGTGTAAAATAATAACCTGTATTCTGATTACCAGAATAAATTAATTAATTGCTAGTAAATGCCCACTACCTGAAAAGTCATGACTGTTCAAAGTGCAGTTACTTTTTAACTATGTTTAAGGAGAGGAATCACCATCATGTCGACATATATCTCCCCCCCCCCCCCATGCAACTCCTGCCATACCAAACTAAACTAAACTAATATAAATCTGGCAGTCATTTTGAGTTGAATACTATTTTTCAGATTCCCCCAATAAGCAGCAATTTCACTGACGCAGGGGAACATAATTGTTTTACTTATAGAGACAGTTGCTTTAGTATCTTGAGATAATTCATTGGAAGGCTACTACAGATGTAGCTAGTACAGTGGACTTAATAGATGTGATGATTCCTGTCAATAGTGTCCTGCTTCTGTCACTATATAAAACAGATTGTGCATTTCTTTGGGTGGCAAGGAGTCCCAGACTGCGTAAGCCTATATATTGGGAGCCTGCATGTATGGAGACAGCAATTCTTTCCATTGAGCAATGTAGAACGTGCTCCAGGAATGATTCATAGCTTCTGTTTACCATCATTCTTGCCTCTGCTTTACATAGAACAGTGTCTGTTGAGGAATAGTTGTCTGACCAAGCTGAGGTAAATTACTAAAGAATTTCTTCCCCAATCCTCTGGCTTTTAAAACCACAGTAGCTGACAGGAATATAATTTGCATTATGCACTAATAGCAATGTGTAAAGTCTAGCTACCTTTAAAATACTCTTTTTCTAAATTTGAAATCTCCCACTGATGTAATCATAAAATATCTAATAGAATACTATTCACTCCATTGTAGAAACATATTCTTATCCTGTTATGTGAAAACTTATGCTGTAGGGTACATTTATGCACAGATGGTGAGCAAGTAAGACTCTATGAGCAATATACATACACCATGTATTTCTTCACCATTTCTGTTTCAATTTCCAACATCCACTTTTATCTTTTTGAAAATACTTGTACAGAAAATTGAGAGACTGGTCTTTTCTTGTCCATTACCGTATGTTGAGCAGGGTTCTGGCAGTAAGGAGTGACACAGAATTTAATGTATAACATAGGCAGCTTGACTTAAAAGGGTAACCAATAGGTAGCATAATTGGCAAAATGCTTTTTGCTGCCTTCTCTCTCATATGTGTTTTTATCAGAGTGTGCATTTCCTAAGATGTTAAAAAACTTTATGCATCCTTCCTCTGGTAGATCCCAGCTGGGGTCTCTACCAAGTGTCCCAGCAAGTCATGTCACCTGCATATCATGGGGGAAAGGAGGCTATCCTCTGCTACGTCCATCATTGTCTTCAAATACAGGTGGCTCCAGCAGCACTTACTCCTCCGGCAAAGAAGAAGAATTAGTACTGAACTAGAAAATCAAACAGAACTGAGCACAAGATATAGTTTTTTAACCTCAGGTCTGAAGGTGATCTTTTTCCTTTTATGACTAGAAACAGGTGCATTAATTGTACTAAGTGACAACTCTGTCTCCAAGAGAGTAATAGCAAAACATATACTATAAGAAAGGCCAATCTGTACATGAAACTACCCCCCAAAACATGAGAGCTGTCATTTATTGATACTTGGATTGCCTCTGAAGTTTTTAACTTGCTTCCCTCTTTTTTTGCAAAAGAGAATACATTTTGTATTCTGTATACCTGCACAATGGTCTAGTTAAATAGAGGATAATTATTAATGTTGTTGCGTTCATGTCAGCAGCATTCATATACATTCTATAAATATTTTTCACTTAGACACTTCTTTCTCACTTATAAAGAGATGTCAGTTACTGAATCCATAGATTTGTTGATTAGTCCCAGAGATGAACGTGGAATTACCTTTATGTTATTAATGATTATTTCAGAGTTTATTGTGTTTGTAATTTCCAAATAAATAATGCAATTGCATTGTTCTCTGACAGGAGTAACTAACTACCTCTGCATAGTGTTTCCATAGCACATATCTGCCAGTGATTTAGGTTGTTTGTCTAGTCATGCTACAACATACAAGGCAGGAGGGAGAAGCCATCTGTCTTTTATTTCTGACTGCATTATGTATATAAAGCAAATGCTGGTTATGCATTAACATTAGCCAGATAGAAAATTTCTTTGCTTAGTTTTTTTCTGCTTCTAAACTGTCATTTTTATAGCCTTATGTTTGCAAGATAAATAAATGCCTTCTGTTGCCTGTAGTATGAATTTCAGAGCTATGTTGGAGGAATAGAGCTGAGAGAACTATGTATCTACCCACTGATGGATAGATTTATCTTATTTTTAGTGACTATAGTATGCAAAAGGCTTTATTTATTCACTTGTCACAGAGAAGTAGCTAATATGCGATTCTGTCTTCCAGTCTGTAAAGATTAATCCCAGCATTTCTGTCTAACAGATGCCTACCTCCTCAGGCATTAACTGGTTAAGTACTGGTCTTTGACAACTGAGATGCTGTTTTCATATGACTTATTTCCCTCAATAAAATTAACACACTATATGACTAAAATTTCATTTGCTTTTACGTCCTGTGAAGTTTCACAGTGCTTCAAGATAACCCTTCAGACTGATTTTAATGTGTTCCTCTTGATTTCGGTTCAGGTCTTGCATCTGGTTTTGTCCTTGCCTTCATGAAAGAGAATGTACATACTGAAATCTTCAGTCCTTTTCTTCTGAGCCTTGAAAGGTACCTGCCTTTAATTGCTCTGTAACAAAATGAGCAGTGAACTTTTACTGCCACGGGATAATAGAAACATTCAGTGGTATTTACAGGACCTTTTGTTTCTTTTTATCTTAGTACATTTCTAATTATGGTTTTTATTTATATTACAGAAGAGCTGAAGAATTCCATTTAGGAATGAGTCTCTTCTTTATTCAGCTTTGTATTGAAAAAGAATTGTGCCATGCCCTGAGGAGTTTACAGTTTAATTTAACACAAAAAAAGTGAATAAAAATTGGGAAGAATAGCTGTTACAAAAGAAGTCTATTGTATCAACCTGTGTGATTTTAACAGTGGTATTTTATGCTTTACTTTGAGGTGCAGCTTTTAAAATCAGATGGGCAAGCTGTGAGCCTCACTTTATTAATTTTTTATTCCCCCCCTGTCCCAAGGAAGATTTAGTTCTTCAAGTTAGAGACAAAAGCTTGAAAAAGTGATCTCTCATGACTGCAGTGAAGCATAGGAAGTAGAAAACTTCTGGACATTTTGAAAACTATTTCATGAGATTGTGGCCTTTTAATTTTTGAATGTTTATGGTTTTCAGTAATGTGAAAAAAACAGCTCAAATTGGTTAAGCAGAGTTATATAATGCCTGGTAGCATAAATAGCGTGATTTTTGTGTTTATATTTCCAGGACATTTTAAAAAGTTAGTCCCTATAAATACTTAGAAAGATGCCATACACACAAAGGCAATATCCGGACTGTCATAATTTTTGATCATTCATATGTCATCACTACGTCATTCTCTTTCAAAAGGGCTTTACCAAAATCCTAGCTTTTACCTGTAGTGCCCCAACTACAGTGTGCATCAGGAACACCTCAAAAGCAACTGAAAAACCTATGTAGGAAAAGAAACAGTCGCACAAATTTTCATTTTGTTGCAAAATCATTTGCTAGTTTCCCCAAGACTAGTGGAGTCTCGTGTCAGTTTGTCTCCTGATGCCCTAGGATATCCAGTCAGCAGGGGAGCCAGAGCCATGTCTCAAAACATGTCCAGATGTCAAAACATCTTGTCAAAACATCTCATGGTGACCCATTTTGGATCTAAATAGCCACAGATAATTAATATTGTGCTACTCGTAGAAAATGAACATAAAATCCACAGTCACTGAGATGTAAGATTTCTTTTTTTTTCGTTATTTCTGGGTAGATGAAGAATCATACTGTGACCTCAATAGAAACAAAGCTATTTTCATTTACTATATTGATTTTTTCAGTCTCTGTACTAATGATTTTTTTACATTTTATTACAATAGAAAAGGTGATTTTTGCCAGGCTAATTGAAAGCAGTCAAAGAATTTATCTGATTATTTATATAATTTACATATTTATTTGCAACAATCTGTTTATGACTTAAAGCAGCATCACTAATATAATAATGCAAGATAGTGTTACTGTTATTATTATAACTCACATCTGTATTAACAAAAGGTCAGCTACAGACAAGAACCCTACTGTTCTAATTTTTCTACCAGTGCCAAGCCTTTAGAAACTAAGTATAGAATCAAGACAACACGTGTATAAAGACAGTCAAGAAAATACAAAGATTCAATGAACAAATGTAAGTCAGCTTAATGTGTGGTGCCCCCAAGACCTCTATGACTTTCCATGTCCTTTTTTTATGTAACAGCAACATTTAAATAAACCTCATCAGCATTTTGCAGCAAGAGTGACCCTTTCTTCTTTCATAATAGGGAAAGGTCAATGAGAGTTTCTGATAATGCTAAATATTTCCTTAATCTGATTACTATAACTGAATGTTGAACTCTCACAAAACTATGGTATGGATATGTCTTATGAAGAAAATGTCCCTGGAGTAGGGCAGAGTAGATATTTTTCTGTAACTGTTTGCCTCTCTCATTAAAGGGCTTGTCACTTCTGCTAATCCAATATAGATTATATGTGGGGATTTTTGTGTTGTTTTTTTTTAGAACAGCTATATAGACTACTATAATTTATAGCTGGGTAATAGCCAGAGGCAAAACAGTATAATATTTTAGAAAGTGCAAAACTGAACTTTCTGCATATACCTTATACCTTAATTTATATTTTGGGCTACTCAGAACCCTGGCTCTGTATCTTTTGCTAGGAAATAAGCACAGGCATTTTCACCTGTATGTCTTAAATGTGCTATTGAACACTTTCTGTTGGGATATAATGATAGAATTGTACAGTCTACATAATTAATAAGCTATAAACTATAATGTTATTTACCCCTCTTATTTTCCCCCTTTGAGAGAGAGAGAAGAAAAAGTGGGCTGCCAGTGCAAATGAAGAAAGAGATCAAGAAAGATTCACTAGAAAAAGAAGTGTAAAGTAACATACTGATTTTCCTCAGTGCTGCTCCTAAATTAATCATTTTTAAGCTCTTCTTTTTTGTTTGTCTTAGCCCTTTAGAAATATTCACATAACCTCTTACTCTGTGTTGGGAAACTTCACAAAATTGTACTGTGTGGTTTGCTCCTTTGATTCAGGGATAGTTAATATTTATTTTTCATTGAAAGTTGACAGTTTTCTTTTTTCTTTTACCTGAGACACCAGTTTTTGTCCTTTAAGACATACTCTAGCTTGGTGTCTTTTCTTCCTTCTTTCTCCATCTCAGGTTTATATCTTCTAATTTGTGGATCAAATGTTGCTCACCAGCCTACCACCGTAAATCTTTCTTGAGTTAGTGTGGATTTACGCTGATGGAATGGAAGGAAAATTGGCTTCAACTCTCTTATTTGGTGTAGTCTCCTTCCTCCCTAAAATACAGCATTTCCAAACATGGAAAAGATACAAACCCCACTGAAACCAATACAAAAGCTCCTACCCATAGCAACTGGTTTTGGCTAGAAGCTTTTGCTATATTTTTTCTCTTCTGTGATTGGTGCCTGTTGCCAGATCCACCTTTATTATTTTTGTTTCAATCCTTCCCAGCAAAATGTGTGTGCTTATTTCCTTTATGCATTTCTTTCTGCTCTTGTCCACAGAGCACATATTTTCTGTCAGCACGGCATCAAAAGATGGGGTGATTAAACAGTTACTGTGGGAGTCAAATGCATATTTCTGCTAATCTTGAAGATGCAACACTAAAAGAACGCCAAATGCAAAAAGATGTTACTGAAATTTTAATACAATTAATATGTTTATTCACATTTTTTCATTATTTCAAAATCCCTGAACCTACCTTTCTCACAGCACTGTTAAAAATCCATCTTTATTACAGCCAACCTGCTTCTTTAGCTAATAGAAAAACGTTATACATGATATAGGGCTCACAGAAAGTTTAATATCCAGTGAGCTCGGCACAGAAAGGAACAGTTTTCTGCTTTCTAATAAATCTTGCAAGTCTCCATTAGTTACGTGAAAGCGTATTCACTCTGAACAGAATGTGTTACTTTGTACTCAAAGCCATATTTCACAAAGAATAAATTGTGGCATGCTGGGTAGATTGCCAGGCATTTCTATTGTAATGAATCAGAGGGCTGCTCTGCTACTCCTGCACCCAGAGAGCGGGTGTACGTATGGAGCACCAGCATTTCCCAGGTTTGGAGCACTAGCAGACAGTGGTATCTCGCTGACCACGGTTTGCTTCCCCTTCTCATTCATTCTGTCCATATAGTGCACTCAACAAATAGCTCTGACTTTTACTGACAGATCTGCAAGAAAATAACACCTGTGCGATATTCGAGGTGCAAATGATTAAATAAGAATTTTATTGAAGCCTTACGCTTGCAGCACTTACCAAATGTTTCAGTCCTCCTACATTTTTGTTGCCTTGCAAATGCCAGTAGTAGTAATTTTCTTCTCTTACCCCTGTCTTACAAAAGATGAAGAGAGAAATTCTGTTTAGTGCAATCCTCTCCTGCTGACAAACCTAAAAATTTCCTATTAACCTGTAAGTCTGTAATACTTCAACTGACATTTGACACTGAAGTCGGATGTCAGTGAATATTTTCCCCAAAGGACACTGCAGGTCTTTCAAAAAGATCTATTTATTCCCAACAAACTAAAGTTCATATTTTGCAATATTTTTTTGGTTTTTTTAATACTGTTAATCTCATTTTCTATTGAATTTCTACTCATAAATGGATTAAAATTTTTACATGCTTCACTTCTGCTAGGAGGGGGCTTGTTTTGTTGTCTGTTTTTTTTTTTTTTACAGATCAGGCACACTCAGTAGTCACTGAAATGCTTTACTCTAATCAGAAATTCCCTGCTAAGTCAGTTGTCAGAGTGGAGATGATAGTAATCTCAACTGAAACCTTTCATATTTGATCTATCTTGTAACTGCTTGTACTATTTAATTAGTATTTGATTATTAATTTTGAAATGGACTATTTAAATGCAGTTGAATTACTGCATGATCTACGAAAGCAAACCCATGTGTCATTTTATTTTAAGATTACTATGTGATTTCATATTTGTGCATGACATAATGTAGCATATTTTTTAGATAGGAGTAGTTCCTCTACAAGGAACATAGTCAATTTGCATTAAATACCAGATGCCAGGATGTATCATAGCCTCTAAAGACCGTTATTAGAGCCCACCTGGTATACAGTCAGAATAAAAATGACCAAAGACTGTTCAAATATTGAACTTTTATTTAAGAGCTTAATACAATTACTTCTCTATTTTTAAAAGGAAACATTTAAAATTATTAAGCATTTTTTAAAAAATTGCATGATTCAGTGCTTTTCTCATGCAAGATTAATATTAAAGAGTAGTAACAGCCTATGTAAGAGGTAATTCTAATATGGAATCACTACTGAGTTCAAAATGTGAGATGCCATTGTCACTATGTCATTGAAACTTATGGTATGCTTCCTCTTATCATATAATGGCAGGGAGTGTGTTGGGAGCCTGAGGTGGGATGCCGAGAAGGGAACCTTTGGCCATTAGCTGCAGTCTGGATTCTGGTCTACGTGGAATAGGAGTTTCAGAATGTCTGATAAATCTCCTCTTTTCTATCTACACTTCAAATTCTTGAGAGAGGAAAGTATTTTACCTTAAACATTGCCTTAAAAAAGCATTTAATATATAATCCTGCTTTCATATCATTTGATGTATAAGTGCAATCTCTGATTTAAGCTGCTGTTGAAACAGAGGCAGTGGGGTGAGGGAGAGATGTTCAAACACTGCCTTGGAAATGGGGACATGGGGGTTCTGTGCTGTGCTGCAAGACCTTTGATTAGCTCTGCAACATTCTGGTATAACAGTTTTCCATTTGTAAAACAAGGGTGATAATATTTATCTACTCTTTCAATAGTTTGTCATTAAAAAGCATTTGCAGAAGTAAAAATGATACAGAAGTTAAAAAATAATCAAGGTATCTTCTTAGAGAGAATTATAGTTTATGGCAAGAAGGAGCTGCCCTGTGAAGGGTGTCTTATTGAAAAAATGAGTAACAGCAAAAAATGCAGATTCTCACTTAACAGAGGAAGCAAGCCTTTTTTTCTACAATTCTCTGTCTAAACTAGTATTGTTGTAAATGCTGAGCTGTCAATAACTAAGACTGTGTCAAAAATTCTCTCTCCAGATGAGTGGGAGAGAAAACTGTGTTTATGTAATGCGTTTTTTTTTGTTTTCCTGTTTGTGTATGAAAGGAAAAAATACATGTGTGCTTATAGAATTGTTGGAGAAGGCTTACTTACTGGTGGAAAAAAAAGTATTTACCTGAGGAAAGAGGAGCAGGTAGTTAATACCTTATCTCTCTAATGTTATTACAAGCTGCAGGAGATTACTGTAGGTCTGTAGAGGTGAATACTCTGCATGTTACAAATTGTTACATGGAAGTCTGGAATACACAAAATTACTAAGATTTTCAAAGACACCTAGTGAATTTTTAGGCATTCTAGAAAGTATGAAGCATTTGCTTTCTGAAAATATAACTCATTTAATAAATTCTAAGTTGTCATAAGACTTTGACATAACATGTTTTGGTATATTAGTTACAGTATGGCTATTGTTCACCTACGTGCTTTTCATGTTACCTTTCTGCCAGTGTGAGGTGGGTTCTTTCTCTGATATTGCACATTAAGAGAGATAAGCCACTCAGGCTCTTCATCATTAATTAATCTTTGATTACATTAGTATTTATTTAGAAGTTGAGATTGAAAGCCTTAAGGCACATGTTCTTTCTTGTATAAGTTTGGGAATTCAGAAGATGGCAAGTTGTGAGGAGGAGCTTTCATACACAGTTATGTCTGGACAAACATTCTGACTCTGTCAAGTTTTTTTTCCCTGTCTGGGAAAGCATTGCTTCCACCATGCAACTGATTTCCAGTAAATAGGATAATTTTTTTCTCATTTCACAAAACAGAAGAATAAAACCAAGACCATGAAATGTACTGTTTAGCATTTTTCAGAAGATAACTGACTTTTTCCTGAATTGCTTCCTCTTTTACAAAAGATGTATCTCTTATTTTGCATTGACTGTGTTTGGCATTCACAGAGAAATTCATCTGCTCTACCTGACCCCACATGACCATCTGTCTGTTTTGGCTGGGCAGCGATGCCTGTAAGGGCAGAGCTGACCTCAGCCACCGGCACGCTGTGACCAAGGTCATTAATCCAGCTGGAAGGCTTGCAGGAGTCATGCTGGCCCATGGAAAAGTTTTGATAGGTCCTTTCCCCAGAGCCCCCCTGCCAGAACAAAGGGCCGGTGGGACTGCACCATGAGCAAATTCTGGGAATTCCTTTGAATGCTACTTGCCTCTGAAAAGTAATAGAAAAAGTAAAAGCCTGGTTTGATTTTTTTTCACAGTAGACAGTTTTTGGCTGTTCATTTAGGTACAACTTAAAGCCATTTTTCAGTCAATCTATCCAGAACCTGGGATCTATAGCAATAGCTCCTTTTAGTCAATTAAATATACATGGTTAATATGAACTGAATTTCTAAAGAACAATTGATTGATGTTCTTAAAGTTGTGCAAACTGTATTAAGTTTTAAAATTACTAATAGTTGTTCTAAAAGGACTTTTGCCTGTACAGATATGCTTATATGTATATAGAAAATACAATTCAACTAAAATCATAAGTAATCATGCTGCTATACATCTATTAAAAAGCCTTTTTCTACCAAGTACAGCTTATAAATAAGGAATAAATGGAGGCAATTATTTTACCTTACTTATTTGTGAATGTGGTTTTAGAACAAAGTTTCTTGGGACAGTTACAGTATGTATGAATTTTTGTGTGGTTTTTATAATAGTTTCTTTATCTTGAATCCTTAGGATCCTCAGAGAGACAATATATTCCCAATTCTATGGCCCAGGACTACTTAATTAAGAAATTGTGCTAATGATATTTTTGCTGACTTCTGAACTGTTTAATTAAGGATTCTGGTTTTATCCCTTTAAAAAGATCCTCTCTTAAATCTGGCTCATGTTATTGTGGGTACCTTTAGTATTTTCAGGCTTAATGACACACAGACTATTTTACTCTTTGATAGGCCTGAGTCCTAGGTGATTTTTCCCAAGCCTTCTCAGCAGAAGCTGCCATATAACTATTGTTTGTTGTTTGTGTTCTCCTGAGCCCTTTTTTTCCCCAAAGGAGCAAGTTAATTCCTCAAAAGAATGTAATTTTTCTGTCTTCTGGTTGCCAGCTGAGGGAGAAAGAACTGTCCTCTCAAACACCATCCAAGTGGGGAAGGGCTTAAATACAGGGAGAACAAATTTCTAATGGAAATGCTGAAGCAATATAATATCTATAGCAGAAGGAAATTGAAAATCCATCCTTCCTAGTGAGCTTAGTTACTGCTGGTCCTTTTGTGAGAGTTGGCACTACTTTTTAATTGTTTAAATCCTGCTGGTTTAATTATTTTGGCTGTTTGCAGATAGTATTTTCAATATTCAATTAGCTCTTCAGTATGTCCATATCAATGAATGTAATAAGTAGTCCATTATATTCTGGACTTCTCTAGTCATGACTTGGGCAAAATACTCTTTATTTCCAAAAACAGGAGCAGTAGAATTTCCCTTCATCTCTGCTTGTTTTGAGCTTCAAAGTCACTCAAGAAGGACTGTGAATACCTTCATTGCCGCTTTGCTTGTTTTGGCTGCCTTTATTGCAGTCACTAGGCAAGTAAGCAAACTTGCTGTTCATATTTAAAAAAAAAGAAGCTGTCTGTGATGGCTAATCTTAAATAGTAGACTTACTAAGTCATGTTTATACCACAGATCATTTCTACGGAACTGAAGAAGAGTTAAAGGGTGACTTATCAATCTGAAACGTGCAGTATGATGCAGTTTGGGCTGGTGTTGGAGCTCATCATCATTCTAATGTCTGAAACCCAGCTGTGGTTCTTACCCACCTGTCTGTGTCACTGCTCCCAGGGAGCTCTGCAAGACCCTCTGTGCTCTTTCCTTCACAGGAGAATAGCAATGCCCTGTTGGTACCTGAGCTGACGTCTGATGGGTGGCTGCTACCGATGGCACAAAGCTGCTGAGGACAGTGGAGAGCTCTGTGCCTCAGTGACCCACCCACACCATGCTCCTTGTCAACCTCAAGAACTACTGCTAGGAGAAAGAAAATGACATTTTTTCCCACATGAGGTTAAACAAAGTTTTTTCAATGTGTCAAAGAAACTCAGTGTCTGGTCTGAATAGAGCTTTGCAAAGTGTCAATATTGAGAACTGTGGATGTGTGGCATGACACTGAAGGAAAGGAAAGGGACTTTTACTGACTTCTGTGACATTGATACTGGGCACATTCTTTAATCTGAAGCAATCAAAACCTAAAATATCATAGTGTAAATTTTAATTAAATTTCGAGTTCCAAGAAGCATTCAGACTTATTTCACTATGGAAAAAAGCCTGCTTTATGACGTCTGTTTTTTTTTGATAAATGGAACTTTTTTTATGATCATGACTAATGTTTTTTCTTTTTACATCTTTAAGGAGGATGGAAGTGTCTGGAAAAAATGAAATTTTGAATTGCATTCTGTATTGATATTTTTCTCCTAACATGATATGACCCGAGACAACAGCAAAGGTGGGCTTTGTTCTTCTCCTTCTGGAGAGAATTCAGAGAAGTGTGAAGATAGCATTCATAGGGATGACTTTTACAGAGAGGGGACTAACCTGTCAGAGACTGTGTCCCTTGGGAGAAGTGAAGCAATGACAAAAGGCCAGTGGGAATTCCTGAATGTACTAAAGCAGCATCGGTGGGTTAGAAAATATCTTGGCCTCCAAGAAAACATTTTATTTCACCATTCTTTGTGGAAAATGATCCCCAGAGTAAACTATACCAGCAGTCTCCCTCACAGTGGAAAATATTTAGCTCTGCATTTCTGAACCAGGTTTAATAGCAATGGTGCAATATTATGTTTAATAAAGCATACTTCATTCCAGTAACCTTCTGTCTATCCTGTACTTAATTCTATGAATTATTTCCTTCTCTTTCTCTCTGGTTCATCTTCCTCTCCCAGGACCTCTGGAAGGAATGCAAAACTGTCTCATTCATTTCGGCCCATTTATTCACCAGCCCGTTTGGCTGCAGGTTTCTCAGTAATGCAGGAACAGTCAATTAAGTGTTCAGGAGGAGTCATGAGCCTCTTTTAAATTCTCGGGGGTGGAGGGGAATGAATGAAGAGGATTAGAAATCCATGGAGGAAGCTAAGAGAGATGAATTAATTTCTTTTCTTTTGCCAAGGATAAAGATAGGAAAGGGTAGTTATATCTCTGCCCGTAACCTTCTGGATGAAAATTATTGCTCTTGGATATTGTACATCTTCTAAAGTGTTTTGTCTTAAATCAGCAGACCCACCAAGCTATTGCCCCACATATTTCATACCCCTTTTTAGCAACACCTGCCATCTTGACTTTCCAAAGCCTTTGTGAAACGAAGCAGATGGGGCTCTGGCTGCTCTCTGCCCCTGGGGGTCAGGTGTGTGCAGTAGCCATGTCTGGAGGCAATATTTCCTCACAGCTGGAAGAGCACAAGCACAAGAAAGAACGCATTCTGCTGAACAGCAGAAAACTCATTGGTCCTTCTCACATGGTTTGTGAATGCACAGTACAATAAATCTGGGAAAAAGCCTTTTTACAAGATGACAAAATAGTTCCTTTCCTTTCATGGGCTTATAGGGAAGTTTCTTTCTCAGTGGTGCCAGGAGCAGGATAACAAGGGACTAGTTAGTGTATTCTTCCTCACATGGCCTCACAGCCTTTTTTTTTTCAGCTAAGATACTCTTTTCTAGTTCACATCTGCTGTGCAGATTCATCAGGCAGGATTAGCTCTTGGTGTAAGCCCTGCTGATGTCAGTAGACCTACACCAGCAAAAGTTTGGCTAGGCTGCTTTTACAGACTTAGACAGAATGACTTCAACAAGCACCTGAGGATTAGGACTTTCTCATTTGTGTGTTGCTTATGAAATCAAATTAATGTCTTCAAGAAAATAAAATCTTTTAAAAGAAACCAAAGAAAATAGTCCATGCAGTAGCAAGTAAGACCAAAGAAGCTACTTTTAATGGCAACATTGATTGATCAGAAAATGTTTCATTTCATATAAACTATAATGGCTGACTATTAACTGACAAACACCTCAAAATGTCTGGTTTTCTTCCTGCTCATACTAACACCCATTTCACTAGGAATACAGAACCTACTGTGTCTGCCTGGTATGAATAATAAGCATCTGTCAGGTTATTTGCATCTACAATTAAACCCTGAAACTGATGTATAGTTTCTAAACAAACAGAAGATGAAAATATGGCTCTTTCTATCTGGAGAACTATTTTAGGAACTTGATTGCCTGCAGTCTACAGGGAATTTAACCTTGCCCCATCATGCATCACAGAAGGCACTTAAGCTGCATGACCATTAATTTAATCACCCTGAAGTTTACTGCTGGGAAAAGGAGGACGGGAGGGGAAGGAGACCTGGGAGGCGCACAGTAGCGATCTGTTGGTCATTCGCTCCACAGAAACCATCATCACAGCAGGCATTAATTGACTCCCTCGTTGGCAGTCTCCATGGAAGACTGAATTCACTCCAAGCCTAAGCTGGTCTAATAAAAGTATTACCTCTCTTCACAGACCTTGCCTCCTATACTGAAGAAGGCTTTCTCTAATGGGGCTGTTCCATCTCAAGTAGCCCTGAGGCTAGCTGATTTACAGGGAGGTTTAATGTGACTACACTTGCAATGGAGGAGTAAATGTCAAACTTCCTCTCCACTGTTGTCACCACAAAAGCTTTCAGGGCATTCACTTTATGTACCAAACCTTCATCATAATTTTTTCCTTCAAATTATATTTCAAGAGAAATAAAGATATAGTTAACAAAAAGAGCTCTATTTAAGTAACTAAACAAAAATTATATGCTTCAATTATCACTTAAATTTCTTTATGTTTTTAGTATCCCAATTGTCATTGCACTTTTTTATTTGGAAATGTGCACTAGGTTTATACCTTATGTCTCATTGTTCTACCTAAAGAGCAAATTTTCCAAAGTGGGGATGTAACACCTGTGATTTTCTACTGAGAGTTTGTCACAGATTTGTACACTCTAAAAGGTAGAAATGTCCATCTGATTTGATGATAGAACCATACACCACACAGTTTCCTCCAGTCATACATGTGTTAAACTGCCACATTTCTGTTTGGGTAAAATATATTTTAATGAAAGGCAATCAGTCTTGAAATGAAGTTGTCAAGAAATAGAGAACTGTTCTTTACCTCAGTAATTTATTTTGAAGGTTGACTCACTAACCACTCTCATAATGACATATGTGTGACTTTATTTTTAACATAAATTTGCGTGGATTTAGTATGCATACTTTTAAAGCAGGTTTATTTTCTATAAAGTACTATTTTTCTATTATTAAAAAAGGCTGGTATTGTATTTTCTTGGAGGTATTCCAATACTTTAATTAAATAATCTCAGGCTTCTCTGTTGATGAAGTAAATGTACTTTGCTCCTTAATTATTTCATCTCCCTGCATTTGTACCTCAGTTAATACTTGGAGTTCTGTGATTTCTCTTCAGTCTGCCATTCTCCCTTCTAAAGTGCAGACATCAGAATGACCTGCAGTACTCAATTTTGTTTTCACTGGTGATCATGCAGATACATAATGCCTACCTTTTTCAAAATCATTTCCTGTTCACATCAGCTTTCCTGAGTGTATTTCGTTGTCAGTCCTCAAAATTGTTCCACTTTTGTATAAATGAGTTGCTTTAGGCATACAAAGTTGAAAACACTGATATTTCCTCCAAGAAAATAATCCAAAAAGGAGCTTGATGTACACAGAATCTAGTATGCTCAGGGACATCTATTGACTTAATAAGGCTTTATACAAGCCCAAAAGCCTTCCCATGTGGAAATCCATAAATTAAATTTGAAAATATTTAGGATTAGTAATGGGAAAAAATGTGGCTAAGAAAAGAGAAATATGCTGAAAAAAAAATCATCCTCAGATAGGTAGCATCGTGCTTCTTCTAGTTTTAAGATTTTTTAAATTTTATTTAATTCTTTATTATTTCTTTATTTCTAATTTTATTTTATTTATTTATTTTACTTGCATCTGACTAATAAACAGATGACTGATAACACAATGGAATTGAAAGACAAATTCTATAACAAAATTATAAGGTCTTGATACTTGTCCCATTGATTTCATTTCTTGAGAAGCATATATGTTAGCAAAAGCCAAAGATTTAACAGTAACACTGTATTTTCATTTGGAACTTATTTACTGGAAACTTTTTTTTTTAAACTGGAATTTAATTTGAAGAGCACCTCATCTATTACTTTCATCTTCAATTCCTGTGGTAAAGGAGCTTAGAAAAATAATTAGAGATAGCGTGGAAACTTAAATCAATTTGTAAATTATTTCAAAACATTTATAAAATCTAAATATGAAAATTGAACAAGTTTTCTGATACTGATTTTAAGGTAGAGTTTCAGCAATCCATGGCCAGAGGCAAGTGAATGATGGGAAGCAAAATTAAGTTTCTTTATGTGATGTTGTCTATCTTTCGTTCTGCTTCAGCAGTCAGTAATGCTAATATGTACAGGAGAAAACATGCAACAGCAAGGTAGGAAATTGCATTTACTTCACCACAATCTTTATGTAGTTGCTAAGATTAATTAATGGCAAAAGAAGCAAGACTGGCTTGAATTTCTGGAGTAACTTTTAAAAGCCCAGAAGAACAGCTTCTCTTTCTCTAAGTGCAGGTTATACCTGCCATGGACTCACAGTTTTTGCATGACAAAATTAAATAAATATTGGACTATCTAGCCAGTCTGTATTTTTCTTGCACCAGTGTAGAGAGTCAATGCTATGAATATCCCTCTGAAAGTAGGAACAAATTGCAGCCAAGTTGTTCTGGTAGAGGCACTTACAGTTAAGATTCATTTATTTGGCAAAATCCTCAGCTTTAGCAAAACACATTCAGTGAACCTATGGACTAAGTGGAGAGTACATTTGCTTTCCCTTGATTTAGGGGATCCCAGGAGATTTATCTAACTCCCAGCAAAATTTAAAATCTTCCTCCATCAGTCAAGAATAGTCAGGATACGTTGAGAGGGTAAATGCTTCTGCTCTAAGTGAATGACTAACCTATAAGTAAAAGACATTGTTGAAGTTCAAGGAACTACTGATTTTCCAAACGCATTTTGGGATAACTCATCTGTGTGAGCTGAGTAAAACCAATACGGACTACTTTTGAAAAATTCATCTGTTCTGTGCTGGTTACTTTCTTCCCTCTTCATCTTATTGTAAAAGTTCTGAGGTGGGCTACTCAAACTTTGAGAAAATTAAAAGGTGTAAAAATGCCTAAAAATGACCCTGACAACCGAACAACTCTATAGCTCTATGAAATCTAAACTCAGGTAAATAATTACTTGACTCAAAATTAGTTATAAAAGCTTTAAATGGGTTAATGATAGCGCAAAGCTTTGCTTGGGGAAATAAATTTTCCTTTTTAGGAATAACTGTTTTACTATGAAAATGTTATCTTCTCACTTCTACTACTCACAGCTGATACCCCAAACAATAAAGATCCACTAATAGAGCCCATCTAATGTATAAGGTCTATTTTTGTTGCCAGGCACTGACCATTAGGAATGATGTATGTTATGGTGCTGCTATGATTTTTTGAGAGGATGTTACAAAAGTGTGAGATCATTTCCACAGCACATCAGTGTGTGCTGTGTCCACAGAACATCAAAACGTTCTAGAGATGGAATTAAAATGGGAATTAAGTTTTTCAATAACATGAGTAGCAATGTCACATTAAGACTCCGATATCACCCAGTAGCATTGCACAATAACACATTATTCTGCAATGTGTTACAATAAGTTACAGCAACATAGTTTTCACTTCTTTTGATTTATGTAAATAAGCCAAAACTATTTTAAAGTCCTCGGGAAGACAGGCTTTATAATAGCAGCTTGTACTGCAGCCTCAGTTTGTTATGTTTATAAACATGTTTATATTTTAGTAAAGAGTGGAAATTTGTCACCAAAACTGTCAATTTTCTTCTGTGCCACTTCCACAAACATTTACTCATGAATTTATTTTTTAAGTATGCATCTGTTTGTTGAAGGTCGGGTCCTCAAGAGCTGGGGCACATAAGAAATGTTGTTCCAGAACAGAATAATAGTTCAGTGATTTCCATATCCTGTTCTAGTGATGGCCAGTGATGGATGCTTCACATCTACTTAATAGTGCAATAATATATCATGCAGATATGATTGTCCTTATCCTACACAACCCTGGCTGAGGAATACTGAATCGTCAGAATTGTTAATACTAAAGCTGTTTAAGGCATTGCTGTTTAGTGGTAAATTCTTTTTTCGTGAATCATTCTGACTCTACAGTGTTAGTCCAGCTTTCAAAACGATAGCTGTGCTGATTTCAATACAGTTTCAACAAAGGGTTGGGTGTCTAGGAAACCAAACTTCACTTTGGGAAGAGGTGATGATTCTGGTCATTCATGATTTGCAGTGTCATTTCCAGTCACAGATTTCTGGTGTCACTGGAAAGGTATGCTCATCCTTTAAAAGCAGAAACAAAAGTATAAAATTGCCCAGATGTTTTTTTCCACTCTACCTTCATAAAGTCCTATTTCTTTCAGTGTTAAACTCAAAAAATTAGATCTTATATAGTGATGTACATATATTAAAAATCAATTATAAACACAAACTCATGAAAATCTTACTGTGCTGAGTTAGTGTTCATGTTGGTAGGTTGACAATGCAACAAATGTGGAAACCTGGAAAAGATAGACAGTAGGAACTAGATGAAAACTTAACTAGACTTCAAAAAGAAAAAGTGAATGTTTTTCAGCTATTTGGTTATGTTCCTAATAAACACTGAAAGCAGATATATAGTTTCTACATTTCAGTAGAATGAAATACAAATTCTTATTCTAATTATCGTGAAAGTGAACAAACCAGCTTACTGTTCAGCAATGTTCCTAGACAATGATGTGCTTTGTCGACAGCTGTGCTCTGGACCTAGAGGTAGAGCAGAGGTAGAACCTCAGGTGTTTTTAAAAGTGTTTCATTGCCAGACCAGGTGTAGGAGGCTGAGGTTCAGATTGCGTAGAACAAAGTCGAAGGAAAATGAAATAAAAGGGGACTGTTAGTCCACTTCTCTAGGTGTACTTATTTTCCTTCTGACAGATATTCATGTGGCTTATTGCTGGAAACCTTTAAAGATGAAGGCAGTTTATTCCGTGCTTCGCTGTCCTTTTCTTTCTTTATGCAGTGTGCCCTGAAATCTAACCTTGATCTTGCTGCGTTATACTTCTTTTTCTATCTTGGAAAGGAGAAAATACTATTTCATTTCCTCTTTGATTTCTATTACATGCTTTGAGAACATTGATTGTTCTACCTTTTCTCTCAAAGTCAGACAGGCTTTATCCAGAAGAGCTTTCTTTTGAGTTATGGTGTCTGATTACTCTTGTTGCCCTCTTCTGAACTTCCCTGAAGAGATTCATATTTTTTTTTCTTAGGTGAAAGCTCAAATCTTGGCAGAATGCTACAGTGAAGGCTCTTTGTCGTGGTTTAACACCAGCGAGCAACTAACACCACGCAGCCGCTCACCCCTTCCCCCCCCAAGTGGGATGGGGGAG
>JANZLQ010000056.1:14905475-14927012 GCA_026212715.1 Elanus axillaris
TCATACTGAACTCAAAACACAGCGCTGTACCAGCTACTAGGAAGACACTTAACTCTATCCCAGCTGAAACCAGGACACTCTTCCAGTTCTGAAGAGCGAGAGGGATTATTTCACATAACTTTTGGGCTAGCCTCACAGGATGATGTTGTCATTTCTTGAAATTCTTAACACTTTCAATGGTTTATATAATCCCTAGACCTTCTTTTTAGGAGCTACTGCCCAATAAGTTGTCCTTCCATCTGTATTTCTGCAGTTCAACTCCTGAGAGTATTCATTGCACATGGTCTTAATGTTTTTTTTCTTTGTGTTAAACCTTTTAATCAATATGTCAGACCTGTTTTGATTGCCAGTGCCTCTACCCTGTCATACCGGAGGTAATTAGGCTGATTTGACATGATTTGTACTTCACATAATTTGTGTTGGCTGCACCTTATATACTTATCATCTCCCAGATTCTTAAAATGTGGGGGTTTTCTCCTACAATCTATGGTACTACTTTCTTATTTTATTGTGCTAGCCACTTGTTCATAAATATCTTAGTGTAAACTAATGCTGAAAACCAAAACACATTTCAACTTTCTGACCCTTATTTATTAGTAAATTTTGATTTTTAAATATGATAACACTTCAATTTTTTGGTTCTAGGTACTTAGAGAGTGCTTACCTGTTGTCATTAACATGTCTTGGTAGATTTCAGCTTGCTTAATGACATTTTGTAATTTGACCTTTTTGACTTGGCCTTTGCACCCCTGTATGTTTTTGTGTTTTTGTGTTTTTATTTGTTATGTGCTTCCTTCTTGTATATGAAGTCAATGAAGAGTTCACAATTTTGTTCTTGCTACGCTTATCCTTCCTCATATTTGGAGTAACTTTAATTTCTGTTCTTAGCCTCATTTCTTAGAGAGTAACCACTTCTCCTGAATTATCCTTCCCATGCGTCCCATGAAGTTTACACAGCAATTTTTGAGTTTATTTTGATATGACATCTTGAAGCTTTATGTTAGCTATTTTCTTATTTACCTTCCATCTTTTCCTAAGAATCGTGAACTCTATCACTTCATGGTCACCTTTACAGAATTTGCAATCCATCTTCAGATGCTAAGTCCTGATAAAACCCTCAGCTTTTGTATATCAGATGCAGTGATAAAGTAGAACCTTCTCTGTAACTCTTTTCCCTACCTTCTGTTGCAGAATTCTTCCAGAAACTTTATGGACAATCTTTGATCTGCATCTGCTCTATTTGAGATAGCTAAACAGTTAAAATATACTATTGTGTCACGAGCAGTATGCCAGTTACTCCTGGTTTCTCTTGTTTAGATTCCCGCTAGTGTATCTTTTTGATTTCCTCTTTATTATTACCCAAATATGTTAATATTTAGCTCCATTTCCCTCTTCATTTTAGCTAATTTTTTTTGAACCCTTGATATGAAATTGATTCCCCCCCCCGTCCCATATGTCCTTCTTAAAGAAACTTTACCTTTCAGTCTTACATACTATTGCACCAATATTTTGGAATGGTAGTTAAATAATAATCTTTTTGGAGAATAAACTCTTCCTTTATATTGCTAATAATTCTTGCACCTAAGAAATTCAGCAGTTGACCATTTTTCCTCCTTCTTGTCTGTCCTGTGCTTTAACTCATAAATAAATTATTGACAAAATAAAGAATTAAAATCACAGTGTTATTGTTGTGTGTATATAGTATTGACTCAGCTGTCATATTTAATAAAGGATTGCAAGAAAATAATATATAAGTATGTATGACATCGCATATACCAAGAGAATCTGACATAGCCAGGTCACGTCAACTCTATTCTGCATGTCTTGTCTCCATTTCTTTAGGACTGAAAGATTCCAGTAAGCTGTTCTGAATGCCCAGATAAATGTTTACACTTTCTTTTTGCCAGGAAGAAAGGCTGAACTTTGTGGAAACCTTGGTGTATGGTAGCCCTGGAACTCTTCTGTAATAACTGAGTAAGACTTCAGAGAACAAGACTATAAACTCCAGAAGAAAGGCGGTAGGTATTTTCTAACAAATCTAGGCACTGCTATTTTTTCTTTCATTCTAGAAAAGGCTAGCATAGCATTGTTTTGCCCTTTCCTAGTATTTGACACCTGCATACTTTGTACTTCCAGAAAGTAATGCATATATTTATTTAAATAGGATTCCTTTTCTGTTTATAATATTCTGTGCTGAACTTCTTAGGCATTTTTGTATGCAGGATGCTTTCTGAGGTTTTGCTTTGAGCACTGTTTTATGACAGTGCTGTTCCTCATTCTCTTCCACACAATATTCCTGCATGGTCATAACAACTTATCATTATTTCCTTTTTTTATTCCACCAAAACAAAGCCCTGATGTAACTTTACGATAGTAAAGTGAGGTTTGGAAATTAAGTCCTCTGTTATTGACTAAGATTTCCAAACAAACCTAGATTTTATTTTCTATTACTTCTGTGTAATTGCAGCTCTCTCTGTGTTGAAAGTTTTAGTTATCAACTTGAAAGATTAACCGTTTTCTGAACAATGCAAATTAAAAAAGAAAATAAACTTATACTTACATAAATTAAAATATTATTATATCTTTCTTTTAGAATATATGTAGAGCCTGTTGTTGAATTCTCCTTAGGTCATCTTAGTGGACAGAGAAGAGATAAATATGTAGAAGGATATCAACAGATAAAAGGAGTTCAAGGACCCAGAGGTTAAGCTGTCAGATAACGTATTCTACAGGTGACGGAGTGTATTTTTTAGTTGTTCAAGTCAACTGTAGAATATTTTGCAAAGCCAGGCAAAATTTCCTTGATGAAGTAAAAACTCTGCTTTAAAAAAAATTATTTACTTTGGTATCAGCACTCAGTCTAGATCCTTTTCAGAACACTCTGCCCAACTGTTTTATAATAACTGATACAAGTCTGCTCTGTATGGAGTTCTTGTTTCTTGGATGTATCCAACACTGCATCACATTCAAAAATTCCCCACACAAACAAACAAATAACCGATACTCTAGATCCAATATTTTGTACGTATTTTGATTTTACAGATCTGTGAAATGGATTTCAGACAGAGTTTTCATTATTGTTTATTTCTCTTTCTTTTGCAGTTTAGCATATTGGAATACATCAGTTTCAATTCAATGCATGCTCCTACGTATTTTGCTCAGTGCTTTAGTAGAGAACATATACAACTGAACAAAAAAGTGATTTTTATTTTGAAAAAATCATCACTAAATTTTCATGGCATTTTAACTCAAGGCTTGGGAACTCAGTATCTTGGGTTGCACAGCCATGTTATACTGTTGAATGATTGTGGTAGTAATAGCAAAGATGGACTGATTTACATGTAAGGTTCCCAGGGAAATTGATGGGAAACTGCCCACAGATCAAGGGCAGTCTGTGGTTTTAAATACATTTAAGTGATACACAGTGTGAAAAACTCCAGTAGTGCAAAGATTTATACTTGTATTTAGCGCACTGTTTAGCTTGCCATAGGTGCTGATGGATAACTCCCTAATGGTGAAAAGAAGTTGTATCAGCTGTTGTGAAAAATGAACTCTTCTAAGGAAGAAAAAGATGTTATGTATTATGAAATATGGAACAGAATCAGGGTTTCATTCATTATCAATGTAAGAACAGCTCATATCTGTGTATAATTTATTAGGATGTCCTTCACTCAAACCAGTTCTTATAAAAATGTTGGCCTAGGTCAGTACTAAGTTAAAGTCTATTAATTTCATACATCGATTTTAATGGAGCTATGGTGATGTAGGGCAGTCAGGAAATTGGCTTGCCACTGTGACATTAGGAGTCAGAGCCTAGAGCCAAATCAGCATTTAATCAGCTACACTATAAGTCCAATGCAACTTGTGCAGCTCAGCTCTTCAGACAGATCCACAAAATCTCTGTCTGACTGCTTAGATCCCGGATGTGCCAATAAACTTACTTTTGGTCAGCAACATCAGTTAGGTGCCTGAAACGTAGATGCATGTAGACATTGTTTAAGCTAGACATAGTAATTTACACATTCATCTTACACCTAAAGCCATGAAATCAATTTGCAAATGGAGCTAGATACATTTTTATTTGAGGAAGAGGTGGGTTTTTTTTTTTTGTGAATCAACGATATTTTTCATGGAGTACAAAATTATGAAAAACTAAAGGTCCTTTAATCCAAACGGCGAATGGAACAGATGCCCATTTACACAGGCAGGGAATTTGGCTCACGCTGAAGAAGCTTACAGTGACCCATTTCTTTGGTTCTAATAGGTTTCTTTTATACCTTAAGGGTATGTTGGACGTCATTGTTCTCCTTGAAAACCCAGCCAATATATATTAAAATAAGTTCAAGAAATAAAGCCCATAGCAAGTAATTAAAAGAAATACAGACAATGCTCAACAAAGGTACTTGTCCTTCTTATTTCTAAGGAAGGACAAGTTGTTAATAGTATGAGAGAATTCCCTGATAAAGTCAATCCTGAGTAATAACTTGGGCAACTCACCTTTACCACACCTAAAAATTATACAACCATGTTGCTGACTAGAAGGGGATTGTTCTCCCTTGCTTTAATTGATTATAAAATGATGCAAACAGAAATATTGAGGGGGTAATTTTTAATCTGTTGGCTTTGCTTCATTCTGGCCATCTAAACTGATACAAAAAAATCTGGTTAATTTCATTTTGTCATGGACAGCCTGCCACCAGGCTCTTTCTGATTGAAATGTAGCTGTTGCAAGAAGGATGTGGCTACAAAGAGCAGTAGCTGCCACTGTAGGGTGTTTGGGCAGACTGTGATCTTTGGGCATGTCAGGAGTTACTTAGAACACTTCTATACACATCGCGGTCACATTTTACCCTACATAAAATGCCAGCTTGGCATGCATAGAAATGGGTGTGTATCCACTTTTAATTCCACAGCAGTACAGACAGGAACTTTCTAGCATCCATGGTTTATCCTCTGTAGGGCTACTTCTTCTGATTTTCTTTAAATTTCATCTTTCTCTAAAGTGATCTTGTGAAAACTGACTTGCAGTGTTTTGGCATTTTCCCTACCAATACTTCAGGTGTTTTCCCTAGAGTTTTGAAGTCTCATTTCCTCCTCTTTCTGCATTTGGCATTGCCTATCAGTCTGCTAAGTCAAAATAGTCTGTATTCGTCCTGTGTTCTCTATTGCCAATGTTCTCTTGATCTGTGATTTGATGGCTTTTAACTCCTCCTCTTTGATCAACTTCTTCTTAGGTATAAAGTGTATATATCCCTATTTAATTTAACTTTTGCCTCCTTATGATGTTTTAGTATGTAGTTATAACACCACAGTCAGACACATACTGAGGGAAGGCAGGGTTAAGGAAGTCCATACAATAGAATAATATTTCATTACAGTACAATACAAGCAACTCAGAGTACAAGGAAATCTACACTACAGCACAGTATTTGCATCTCTGAATTTGACACTGCGTATCCTTTAATGGTGCTGAGAACGTCTACTTATTGGAGCTCACTGTCAGCTAAAAAGCCAAATTATAAAGTGCTCAATTTTTATTCATGTCTGCAGTAGTGAAAAGAACTTTCAAAAAAAAAAAAAGGACTTTCAAAGAAGTCAGAAGCCATGCTTTCAAAGGCAATTGCAAGTCATTTTGAGGCAAAGGTACATACATGGAATGAAGAAAGCAGAGAGATATTTTTGCTATTAATGAAAGAACAAAGTAAATTCAGCAGGACTGACAATACAGCCTGTTATGTATATTCTCTATAATAAAATTTGAGGGAGACATTTCACATTCTACTCCATGGCTTTCAAATGACTTAATTGTACCATTAACTCTGTAACCTTGCACTAAAAGTAACTGATGGTTCATGAAAATCCCTTAAAAGAAATAATCTTAGAAACTTTTCATATGAAATGGTTTTCAAAGCTTTCCTCCAGCTATTAATTGTTATTTAGTTCAACAATATATATGACATGTCACTACATTTAATTATATTAATTATATATAATTATTCTGACAGAAGACATACCACTTCCATTACCCAGCAAAGAAATAACTTCATCTAAGAAATGAAAAACTGCAAGGTGAAAGAAAAGGACAAAGAAAAATAGGGAAAAGACAAGGAAAGCTAGAAAGAAAGTGATATGGAGGAGGGAGAAGAAAAAAAAGGAAACAGACAAGGACAGAGAGTTAGATCTTGGGTTTTTTACTTTTATAGTTGTCCTCTTTGTTTGTTTAATCACAGCTTAACCACAGATAACCACAATCCATAGAATCATAGAATAATTTAGGTTGGAAAAGACTTTTAAGATCATCCAAGTCCTATTGGAAAGCTAACACTAAGTCTACCACTAAACCATGTCCCTAAGTGCCAGATATTTGCATATCAGGTACCTTGCTAGAAGACATTCTGCTTCCTATGGAAAAACATTGATAATGCATTTTCATAGATGAACCCCAGTGTTGAGGCAACTGGGAAGACTATTGCATGGTCAGCTTTTCTGAATATAAGACATCCAGTTAGCATTAAAGTAAGGCAACAGAATAAAATAATGTTACTATGACACACACCCAAAGTTTTATATTCTCAGCCATTTTTACTGCAGTTCCAGAGAAAATATCATCAATGTCACTACAAATTTATAGGCAGTAGAGAGAGAAATTTTACTAGAGAAGTACTTGAATGCACTTTTAGCACCAATATTCACTAATAGGTGCCCCATTACCTAACACGTTGTATATAATGGAATTAGCTTATTTGTTTGTGGCTCAAGAAAATCAGTCATACTGTAACTGTTTTTCACTAATGATGCAACATTGATTTGAAATTGTTCTGACATGTACAGTTTGGCTTTTCAGACTTTCAAGTAACAAGCTGAATGTGATTGCTGCATTTCCCTACAGCTTTTTCATATTCCTTGAGACCACCATAAAAATTAGCTGTTGGTGTTTTAGATGGAAGTAAATGTGTATACCTTTCCTTCATTTTTATTTACAGCTTTTTCATTTTTAAGAAATATAATGCAGTTTAATTGTACAACTGTTGGCAACAGCTTTGTAACATCATGAAGTTTAAGGTAATACAGTCTATGTTTGTGTGAAATACATTTTTGATGGTGCAGATGAGATACATGGCAAATTGGTATGTGTTTCTTGGAAATGTTATCTCCTAAGGAAGAAACAGCGCTTGTACATTTGAAATTCAGGCAAAAAGTAAGGGTTATATTCTTGTGACATAACTGTCTACACCGGGGTCTCCAAGAGGTACCTTTTCAATGTATAATCCAGGAAGAAGTAAGTTCAGACAATGTGGTCATCTCCAAGGAATGACCCAGCTCCTTTGAAATTTGGCAGCCTGTCTCCTCCCATGTTGATGTAATCCTAGGACAGTATGGAATTTATTTTTCATAATCTCCTTCCCTCCTTTTCAAATTTCATAAGGGAGCCTGAAAACCTGCCACAGCTCAGATCTTGCCTGGAGTAGCAGGGGAGGGTGCCTACTGTACACGGCCACCAGACTCCTAAACAGTTGGCAGAGAGGGAGGTAAGCTCCTTACTAAAGCTCTTTGCATTGTTCTTCAGAAGTGACTGCTGCTCATGATTAGTCGTACATGGAGCCAAGTTTTGGCAGTCATGCTGTAAGTAGTATGTATGATTCATTGCTGTCTTAAGTCTGGGTAATAGACATTTTGAAATACAGATCAGAAAGAAAAGGATAATCCAAGAAGAGGACTTCTAGTTATGTCTCAACAGCTTGTTTTGCTGCTACACAGTCTAGCCACAGTGGATGAAATAAAATTGTGTAATAACATGTAACAGGACTATTTTCTTGTAACCAATGGGGTGTGCTGAGAAGTATAAGGAAGTGCTTTTGACATGTTATTGTTGCATGATGTCTACAGATAATGCTTAGTCAGGGACTTGGAGTACTTTCTAGGAACTGGTAGACAAAAGTTGCTAAACCCATGCAGCCTGGGAGACTGCATCCCCTGAATCCCTGGGATGCTCAGACTGCCTTCATCTGCAAGCACCTAAAGGGAGCTAAACCATGATGCTCAAAAGCCAGATTGTCACAGTCAGTCTCCTTAAGAATGTTATGCAGAAACTAGTTTCACAGCATAAATCCTCCTTAAAATGACTGCTGCTGTAAAAGTTTTCATGGGGAACAGACATGACTTACCTTTCTTCCTTGACTCTACTGGCATTCTTCTGCAGCTAAGCAGGATGATTTATTCTTTTTTGTTGTTTTCTCAGTGCTCACAACTGATTCATTTTCTTACAGCTAAAGCTGAAGTCTTACAGAAGTTTGCAGAAAACAATAGCAACAATAATTAAAATTTCAGATGTGTTTTTTTTTTCCTGACTGTCACCTATGTTTTAACTTGGTAGAAGTTCTTAGGTAAAAAACTGTTGCTGGCTTAATATGGAAAATATATGTTGTCCCTCTTCAATTACACCTGGCAGTGTCTTCTACTGTTCACTTGCAGTGACTCCATTAATCCAATCCGCATCCTCTCTGGAGCAAAAAATGTCAAGAACTATAACACAGTGTGATGTGGTATTAGAGATATAGTTGTCTACGAGGGCATCTCCTTGGAATACTGAAGGAAACTAAAAGGTTTTGAACAGCACAATGCTTTCACTCAGAGCTTTGTGAACAAGAGTGTGAAAGCCAACTTTGAGCGTTGACAGAAAGGTCTAATAGACATAATAATAAGAGAAAACATTAAAATTGATGAAGTTAGAAAAAGAAAAATCACAGTGTTTCTCTTCCCATTGGATGCTGTGGAAGCTGCTGCAGAAGAGTAGATAAGAAGGAAGCCTGAAGATATTGTTTCATATTGAAATAATCAATCTATTTCTGTAGGATTTTCAAATTGCCAATACTGAAAACATGCAGTGTATTTTCCACCTATGTTTGAAATTCTGAAATATGCCTTTGGCAATTCTTCTGTGGGAATTAATACTGGGTTTTCTTATTTTTTGTCTTCTGACAGTTTTTTTTATATCAGCTTAACTTTATTTTGGACAGGAGCTCTAATCCATTTTCTGCTCTTTCATTTGTAAATAGAGGTGCTGAAATATTAATAACAATTTGTTAGATAGCTAGGTCCCAGAACAATAATAGTTTTGTCATTAAAGACCTTTTCACTTAATGCTATTCTGCCCCTTCAAGTTATTAGTCATTTGTGAATCCTAGTTGTGTTTACTGATGCAATATTAATAGTTAAAAAATTCTGAAAAAGAACTACTCAAATAGGATTGATTTTGTTTGGAGATGCTTTAAGTTCAAACACTGATGTCTGCCTCCTATTCCTCTTTCAACAACTGGGGGTGAAGAGCTGGAATACTTTTAGCATCTGTGCTTTCTCAGTATTATGTTAGCTGTAAATATAAGCTCATGGAGGTATAAGTTACCTGTGTGACCCATCCATCTACCTATTTCTAAAATAATTGCCTCTCAAACAGAAAGACACTTTCATTGTTGTGTTTATCCAGACTGATACCTTTGGAAAGAAAATACCCAATACCTAAGATTAATAATAAAGCTCTGCGACTAGCCCCTGACAACTGATAACTGTACAGAAGACAATTTCTTTACACTGTCTACAGGAAATTTTAACCCACTATCTCCTATAGAATTTTTTTTTTTTGTTTCAAGGGCCAATATTTCCTTGCTGCAGATTTGCTAGATGTATTTTTTTTTATTGTTTAGGCCATGTGGCAGTGAGCCTTCTGCACTGAACCCTTGGCAGTGTATCTGGCCAGTCCTGCTACATGGCCAGCAGGGCCAGCGCTGGAAAAAAAGGTAATTCTGCATTCCTCTAGTTGTGCATCTGTAGACAGCTTTTTTTGTTCACTGGCATAAATCAGAACCATATCAAGGATACCTTTTCTCACAGCTCTCTGGAAAGTACGATGAACAGTGCTGGCAGTCAGGGACAATCCAGGGTCCAGCACAATTTTCTTTCCATATTCTCTTCTCTCAAATACCGCTTTTTTTGACAGGATCCACGTCAGATAGTTTTAAAGGTTCCTGTATCAGCTCTACTGTGATCACCCCCCCATGGATAAGAATCTGTTTGTGCTATGAAGTGCTACGGTTATGGCCTAGTTGACCTTCCTTTCAGTTTCCTAAAAGCACCTCTCATTCCCCTTACTCCAACTTGTACATACTAAGCCTTTCATGTTTCATCATCTCATGGTGGAATATCTCACTCCAGTAAACATATTTGTACTAGTTTTCCCCTCACTAGTGCAGACAGCAGTGGCATAATGTTTGGCCCATACTGACACCCAGTGTCTCTGGCAGTCTTTTATAACATATGCTTAAGTCATATCACCAAGTTTTGCTGTTGGGGTTACTTTGAGCTTGCTAAATCACAGTTAGTTCAGCTTTGTCTGTCATACTGCAAAATGTTTCAGTAAATACTCCAAGACTCAGGCCTTGGGTTACTTACTGTATCTTGTATGTCACTCACCCTTATCCAACATGGCCAAATGCATTTTTATGCAGCAGGCTTTTGTGAATCATGGAAAATCTGCAACCAAAAGCATCACATGACAATTCAGTTCTTATATTTTCGCACTTTTTATCAGCACTGATATTAGTTTTCTACAGCTCTCAGGTGTCTGTGAAGAGGTGGATTTTCCTTAGTGTCCTGGTTTTGACTCTAATATAGTGTTGTGGGTTGGATTTAGTATGAGAAAAATGTTGATAACACACTGATGTTTTAGCTGTTGCTAAGTAGTGTTTATCCCAAGTTAAGAATTTTTCAGCTTCCCACGCTCTGCCAGCAAGCAGTGCACAAGAAACGGAGGGGGAAGCATAGCCAGAATAGCTGACCCCAACTGATCAAAGGGATGTTCCAAACCACATCATGTCATGCTCAGCGTATAAAGCTGGGGGAAGGAGAAAGAAGGGGGGCATGTTCAGAGTGATGGCGTTTGTCTTCCCACATAACCATTACCCATGATGGAGCCCTGCTGGCCTGGAGATGGCTGAACACCTGCCTGCCCATGGGAAGTGGGCAATGAGTTCCTTGGTTTGCTTTGCTTGTGTGCACGGCTTTTGCTTTCCTGATTAAACTGTCTTGATCTCAGCCCACGAGTTTTCTCACTTTTACCCTTCGGTTTCTCTCTCCCATTGCATGGAGTGGGGGAGTGAGCAAGTAGCTGGGTGGTGCTCAGTTGCCATCTGGGGTTAAACCAGGACACTTAGACATCCTGCTCATTTCTTTCCTGGTAATCTGTTATAAATTAAGGTAATATATTCATGCAACATATCATCTTTCAGTGGTCACATGACATAGATCAGCAACAGAGTCTACATAAGCACTCAAAAAAAGTTTTTTAAATGTGTAACATCTTAGATTTTTGAGTCTACAAAACAGTACTGGTGAAATTATCCACCTTTCTGATTGGGGTCAAGAGGGCAAATCTTAAACACAGCAGGATAAAGGCATTCCCCTTTTATCCCACACTTCGGTTAAGTTGCTCAGCAGAGAAATACATTTATTTTGCTTCCCGGATGGTAGGTACATAAATACACAGGCCTTCTACCTACCCAGACAGTTCTTCAACCACCAAGATTTTCTGAGTCTGTCTGTCTGGTTGAGTGGCTAATGCTAATCCATGTATTTAAACTTCCAGATGAACACTTGATCCAGTAAGACAAAGAAACCACTTTTCTATTTTAATGGCTATGTAAATTTTTTACATAGAATAGAACAATGATGTCAACAGGATGGAAAAGGGCAGGGGAGGGGAGGAGCTGAACAAAAACTCACCTTTGAATTACCAAACTACCATTTTTTTAGGGAAATGAAAAATACGTATTCACATCATCTGAAACAAATTACTCCTACTGTAGATGTGTATACTGAGCAAGGGGTTATTGCACAAAGGTGAAATAACTTCATTTCCTTCTTCTTTTTCAATGTTTTTTTGAATCTAGATAATTAATTTTCTAACTCTTTCTCCCTGTATCCAAGAGAAATGTGCTGTGTGTCAAATGGGACATTTCACTGGTACAAATCAAGCTGGTTTTCTTTTTAGTGAGAATTTTCTTTTTTTGTTCTCCCTTGCCTTGCCTTACCTTGCCACTAAAAACAGGGAACAGAATGGGGATCTTCTAGTACCTAAAGCCATCTAGATCTGAAAAATAAAAAGCCTTTCTTTTTTTTAAACCTTCAGATTTTTAGAGACACCTTAACTAAATATAATAAATTGAGCAATAATTTTCTTAACTGTTTGTGTATGGCATCTCGTTATACCATTGATATAAGTCCAAACTTCCTACAGACTTTTTTGGAAATTCAGTAATAAATCTGATTAAACAATTGGTATATTTATGTCTTATTTATTTACATATATAAGTAGCAAATTATTAATAAACAAATTAGTATGTTGTATTCAAATATGCTATACTAATATATCAATACATCTTTTAATCTGCAGAATTAAATTCATAATGAAAAATACAAATAACAACACTGTTTACAAGTCTGTATTAACTTTTTTATTATTACCGTAAAATATCGTAATTCGGTGACTGTCTTTCAGAATATGGTTTTGGGAAAATGGGCTAATTAATATCTGGAGTTTAATGTTTGACTTTTGTCACTACCCTAGAATCTCATATTAGAAATTTTCAAAATATCTAATTATAGTTCCTGCCTTGATCTGTGGTTGGTCATACATGTAGAGATTTCTAACTTGTAATGTGATGGTCTTTAGCAACATCCCTCTTTCTGAAACTTTTTGAAAGTTTTTACTAAGATCTCTTCCTTTCTCCTATACTATGACATTAATCTATGGAATTATGTCACTATGACAGTAGAGGTAATGTGCCTTAGTGCTATACTTAATGAAGGAATGAAGAAGTAGAGATTAAAGCATTATAAAATGTAGCTCTTGACTGCCAGTATGATTAAAGCTAATTTTTTTTTCTTTATTTTCTCAGAGTTAACAGAACGGACTATGACATGACAAAAAATAAGAGGTAATCAACCCCTCATTTTTACTTTTTATTTCAATTTTAATGTGGTATGAGGACAGTCTCCTAGTGGAAAGGGAATAATGGAAAAGAAATTTCATTTGGAGAATATATATCTTTTTCTTTAACACTGAGACATGATTTAACTCTGTCTTTAGTCTACCTGGTCCTAAACACAGGCTATGCTGAAAAGATTACAGATTTAGCTAAAAGGAAGCCTAAACAGGAGGGGAAAGTGGCGTTGTTTCTTCCACTGCAGCAGTACAAATAATCTGTGATAAGGCCAGTGAATTCTTAGTACACCTTATGGTTTAAAGGACAATTAGTGCTCACTTAGTATTGGAAAAGCTTATTAATATTCAGGTTGGTATAATACTGGATTGTTCAATCTACCACATTTGTTGGTAATCTATCTTTCATATAGACAATGCTAAATTTATTTTTATCCCATCTTTACTGTTTCTCTAGAAACAGTAAATTTCCTCTGGAATATTTTTTGTCCATGTGCAGAGGTGGACTTATTTATTATGTATAGCAACATTCTGGAGAGTTTGCTGTGATGAAAAAAGGTAATTTTCCAGGACTTTTGTTTCTTATATTTTAAATGCCTTTATTACACAGGAGATTAGTAGCCAAGATGCAGAACTGGTACACTTACATTAGCTACTTAGTGTGCTAGAGGTCTTTTTCTAGTTGTAGATTTGCCTTGCACTTATACATGCAATATTGTGAATATTATGCAATATTCACTTGAGAACATAACCGGTGACATCGAAGTGATGTCCTTCCTGGTGGAACCAAGATGGAAGCCACCTAACAGGGCTCCAGCTAAGGTGCCCACTTGAAATGAGGATGAAAGATCCTCCAAAACCTCTGTACACATGCACAGTGCCTTTGGTTGGCAAGTAGCAATATATATGTGTCACAGTTGGTTAAGACATGAGGTGGATTGTGGTCCTGGAACCATAACAGTACCAAATTAAACCACGGTCTCTCACTCTGTCCGTGCCAATTGGTAAGTCAAAGGCATGAATTAACTGTTCTATTACAGCTAGCACAGATTTTGATGTTCAAGCTCAAAAACAACCTATGGAATCTTCAGAAAAACTCTTCCCAAAACTGTGATGCAAACAAACCCACCAACCTACTCTTTTAGACTACCTGTATAATTCTCCATATCTTGAACACTATAAAGGAAAACCAGACCAATTACAAAGAGTGAGATGTTTTTGACAGCCAAACTTCTTCACAAAATGAAGATGTACAGTAGCATCCACAATATAAATTAACTAGCACAGTCATCAAAACTTTTTTAGATACCATGTCATTTAATGCCAGACATGGGAACTGTGCAGAGAAAGCAGTTAAGAAGGTTTGCTTTTTTCCTGCCTAATGTACTATACAAAAATCCATGTCTTCTGATGTTAGTGATGTTGTAGTGACAGAGAAGACAGAAAAAAGGAAAGAACACAATCCTGTGACTGAACTTCAGGAGTGGAAAGGCTACACATATTTAGGCTTAAATAAAACTGAGACAACAAAGGGTATGACAAAAAGATTATGCAGTGATGTTTGCTGTATGCCTGCCTATTATCAGCCTCTCATTTTTATGAGCTGAACTGATTTACAGAGTTCAGGCTTCTATCACTTATGAATAGAACGAGTGTGAGATGAACCATGCTGACAGCACTTCTTAATAGATGATATAAAGGGTGAATAGGGTACAATGTTGCCTAGTAAAATAATAACTGTTTCAGAGGGGGTTAATTACCTATCTTCATGATACAGATAAATTGTCTTCAAGAAGACTTTCTTGGGTTTCAAGGAAATATATGGAAATATATATATTTTTTGGTCATTATTGTATAGAGAAAGCAATCAAAGAGGTTAGAGACTTGAAAATGGGTCTTCAATATTCCTCACTCTTCTGTGGAAATATTTAGCCTAACTTTAATGAATAACAATTGCATACTTTGTAATTAAACCCTAGTCTGAGGTTATGGCATACCAGAAGAGATGTAATTTCAAGACCAAGCAAGCCTCATTACAAGGTGATAGGAAGCCAAACCTTCCAAGTGTTCGTATTGCTGTACAAATGTGAAAAGCATTTCTTGTTATCTTTCCTAATCTCCCACTTTCATGTGGAATTGAAGAGTAAACCAAAACAGAATGAAGTGGAATAACAGTATCTTCAGGAAAAAGTATTGGTTAGCTCAAAAAAGAGACAGGGAAATGTGGAAATGAAAAGGGAATGTTATGTTAGCTGCTATCTGATCATTAACAGCATTTATGGATCCAATCAGACCTCTAAATTATGTATGTAGAGGATTAGAAATAACCCTACCCCATCTTCTTATTTTCTCTGACCCACAGGTTTCATCACTGTTTTATCTGAACTGAGTATTACATACCTATTTCTGCTACTTGTCTTAAGGTCTTTGAATAGGAATCTTGTCACAACAAAAGGCATGAGCTGGCTGTCAACAGGACATTAGAAATCTATGGCCTCTAGGTTTCTTTTAAAAAACCTTTTTACTAGTTTTAGATTGTACCAGTGGGATGGGGCAAGAAACATTTTGATGGGGCACGCAGAGGGCAGAAAAAGAGTTATTTCTTAACCATAGCATCTGAGAAAAGATTGACAGGAAGGAAAAAAAACAACTAACATCTGTGAGAAACAAACAAAATCTTATATGGTGCTGTCATCTGAAGTCATTGATACATAGATGTGAATGAACAGCCCAACGTCATCCATTGCAGATAGTAATTCATAAACATTGAAATAAGTGCAGTCTTGGTATTTTATACAAATTACTGTAATCAAATTAACTAACAAAATCAAATCTGTGGTAGAAAGATTATCTGCAAGTTTATGGCTCCATATCAGATTATGCTATACACTTGCGTAAGGTTTTCCTCTAAAAATTGCTGAACAATTCACATGGATCATGGACTTTGCCATCTGACAAATGAATGAGGTAGGCAAGTACCAACCTCATTTGCAGATTTGGAAATGGAGAAGCTAAGTGTGTTTCTCAATGTCATATAGTAAGTCTTGTTAGGAGTGTAAATAGAAGCTACAACTTCTGACTTAGTTTCTCTGTTCTTTAAGTTTCAGACTGTTACCTTTCATTCACCTTTCACCTGTTTGCACACAACAAAAGTAACAGTGAGCAGACTGTAATTCAGAAGCCTGAAGTAAGATGCTATAATATGAAACTCTTTTTTGTTGACTTGTATTTTCTTAGGTAGCCAGTGCCTGATCTTAGGGAAACTAAGTCTTAAGTAGATGAAGTACAAGCATGAAAGATATAGAATCACAGAATCGTAGAATAGTTTGGGTTGGAAGGGATCTTTAAAGGTCATCTGGTCCAGCCCCCACTACAGTGAGCAGGGACATCTTCAACTAGATCAGGTTGCTCAGAGCCCCCTCCAACCTGACCTTGAATGTTTCCAGGGATTGGACATCTACCACCTCTCTGGGCAACCTGTACCTGTGTTTTATCACCTTCATTGTTAAAAATTTCTTCCTTACGTGGCTAAATCTACCCTCTTTTTGTTTAAAACCATGAGCCCTTGTCCTCTTGCAACAGGCCCTGCTAAAACATTTGTCCTCATCTTTCTTATAAGCCCCCCATTACCTACTGAAAGGCTGCAATAAGGTGTCCCTGGCACCTTCTCTTCTCCAGGCTGAACAGTCCCAACTTTCTCAGACTTAGTCCTTGTGAGGAGAAGTGTTCCATCCCTTTGATCATTTCTGTGGCCCTCCTCTGGACCCACTCCAACAGGTCCATGATTTCCTGTTCTGAGGGCTTCAGAGCTGGTGCACCTTTCCACCTTCAGTCTGGAGCTGATACTCTTGCACAGAAAAGTCATCCTCTCTCCTCTTCCCTGATTTACACCAGGTGCCGATCTATCATTTTCTCTTCCAGGAGCCTGGCAGTCTTTCATTCTATGAGGGTGAATTTCAGTTCTGTAGAGTGTCGTTTTACTTTGGAGTAAATACTTTGATTGCAGAGTAACATGTGTGGCTTATGCTTCTGTAAAAAAAAAAAGAAATAATCTGGTTCCTAAAACTTCATACAAAGAATCTCTGTGGTGAAGCATCTACTCTTAAAGTCAAAAATTCTTTGAAGAAGAACTGTTCCAAGGCGGTATTGTTACCATGTTAACACTGGACAAAACCTTACATCTCTGGTGCAAGGTTAGAATGGAGGAGTGAACAGCCCAGCAACATGCAGGGTCATTTTGGTTTGAAGCTGTGTAGAGGACAAACGCTTTCATTAACATAAAATTGTCCTTAATAATCTTGATGGGAGGTTTTCTGGCTTCTCAAGAAACAGAGATGGGAAAATAATGAAGCTGAGTAAATGGAGTTTGAGTGTAAGGTTATAATAAAACATTAAGTTAATTCATCCAGTTTCAGGGTTAATTGTAAGACTTCAGTACAGCTCTGAAGGTAATGGGCCAAATTATTTTTTAATGTGAGTAGAAATAAGTTTGAAAGAATATGAAAGGTAGTTACCTCAACATATACATGAGGCTGGAGGGTAAGTGCAAATACATTAGATAGAAACATACTGTGTATAACTGAGATACAAGCAGGAAAAAGAAGCACTTGTCTTGGGAAAACAGGATTTCTTCCACCCTCAGGCTGTAAATTCAGCAATTTCCCAAACACCAAATTGTCTTTTTACATCCTCCTCTCCCCCAAAATTCAAGCTTACAGCTGTGGTGATAAAATAGACAGTATTTTATTATGTACTGTATTACTGACTGTGGTGAGCGTGTTCTTAGCATTGTACAAACAAGTAAGACAACACAGAGCTTACCCTAAAGACCTTGTAATGTAGGTCAGACACAAGCAAAACAGCTTAGGCACATTAAAAACTGATTGACAGCACAAACTCAAGATGGTGAGGAAATTTTGGAAACTTTACAGAGGTTACATTTGAAAGGCCTTGTAGGGGGGGAAATACTTTAAGGAGTGATTTGAGGGACATTGATGAACTAGATAATATAAGAGATAGTTGGTACACAGGCCTGTAGGGACCTGTTCCAGCCCTGCAGTAACTGAACCTATAAAGTGCCACGAGTTTCAGGCATGGGGGTTTCAACAGAGAAGAGGGCAATAACGCAAAAGCCTGTGAAGGCACAATGTCAGAGAGGCAGAAAGGAAATTTGTGCTGTAGGTAAAGTAGCAAAAGAATGATGATGAGGTAATTTTGAAGGAGGAGGATAACTCTAAGGGCATTCTAGATGTCTAAAAAGCAATTAAACATGGCTGCAATACCAAGTGTAGCCTCTTGGCGCTTGGTTTTTCTCTCTGTGAACATGAAACAAAACAAATGGAGATGAAAATTATAAAAGAGGTTGCATTTTGATGGGGAAAAAAAATCCTTTCATCAACCTTTCATCTGTCTTGTCTCTTTATGCACTCAGCAATGAAGCTAAATAGAATATTAAGGTTCATCCTACTATGCTTTTTTTTTTCACCTTTCCTAGGCTATGTTAGTATAACACTGTCCTAAACTTATTTACTAATCATCTATTAATTTTCCCTGCTAAAAAAAAACAAAGAACAAACTTTGCTGTCTTTTGTTTAAATAATATTCTTTATTCAAGCTGTTTTAATTTAATCAGATAAATTTCTCATTCCCATTTAATTCTCAGGCTTCAGAAATTCACCATTAGTAAAAGATTTCATAGCAGAAGCTGACATATAACTACTGGTAGGTATTATTTAGAATAATAGTTTGTTTGAAGAAATGAGACCAACCTCCTTCGGAAAATGGACATATATCCACCCTCAAATCAACTGCCCAAGCAAAATTCAGAGCTGAGTAAAATAAGAATGAAGTGGAGAAAATAAAGCTATCTTGCAGCCACATTTTAGGAGATAACATCATTTCCTAGCATGGGAGAATGGGAGACAGATTTACACCACTAACTCAATAGGAATTTATACACTCTTCCCATCACCTGAAAATCCCAGAGGAATGAACTGCCAAAGTTAACTGGCATGGTATGTATGGCTCCTGAGGGAATGTTGCTGAGAGTCAAACCTGCTGAAGGCAGTGCTGACACTGTTGGTGGTGGTTAACCCCCAGTTCTGAAATACCACACTGCATCATTGTCCTTATGTTGACTCTCTATTATCCTTTTCCTTCTTTTTTCAAAATACTGATATTTTTAACATGGGGAAAAAAAGAGACAAATACATATGCCTGCTTTGTTTTTCAGTGTAGAAAAGACAGTATTAGTGAGGCTGGTAACAGTCTGAATCAGACCATAGCAAAAACTTAACTCTTCAGTATGCTAGAATATAGACATCTGTGGGTACTTGGATGTCCTGGATTATCCAGATTTTATAATGGAGACATTTTGACACTGTTGGGAAGTACTACATCAAACTCACAGTCTGTATTGTCTTCATTGCTGCCAAAAGGGTAAAGAAAATTTGCACTTCAGATGTTGCTTGGTGGGTTATTCCTTTTTCTCTCTTGAGATGCAAAGCTGGTGAAGAAGTTGTCACCCTGGCCTGTGCCAGCACTCTGCAAGGCAATGAGCAAAGGTGTTTTGTACAGCAGTTGCTTCTTTTCCAATGCTGCAGATTTCAGATTTACTTTGCCCCAGCTGTTGCCTCTCTTTCCAGAACCAAAATCTGTGGAAGCAACAGATAGGCCTGAACACTGCTTCAGTAATTCATGGTGGCTGCCACTGCATTGTCATTACAGGTTGGAGATAAAGAAAGTTCTTGCTCTAAAAGTGATACAGGCTTCAGATTTAGTAGAATCTGAATTCAGATTCAGAGTGCTGAATCTTTCCTTCTTACTGAGATAGAGATTGTAAAGTTAAGTGAGACACTGGAATTAGACCTTCTATAGGGCTTGGCACTCGTCTGAGCTGTTTGCCATGTGTGAAGGGCTCTCAGAATATCCCATCCCTTGTCCTAATTATAAACTATAAACTAAATAGGGATGAAACTTGCTTTAAAGCTGTTTGTTTAGAATAACAATCTGGATGGTTTGCTTCTTTCTGAATTAGTAACTGTGAGCTGTGACATCCACCTTCTTTCCATGTGATGTCCCCTTCTTTCACGACTCATTATAATTTGTGGTCCATGAATGGTTCATATTAAATCCCTGTTAATAGCACCCAGGGGACTATCAGCCACTTAAAGGAAGTCACTGGGGATTTGCCATACAATGGGAGCTGTTAACAAAAAAACCCTCTATGCCATGGTCTGTGTGATCTGTGACTGGAGCATTCATGATTCCCAAGTTATTGAGGGCAAAAGGTGCCTGGAATCTCCTCCAACATAAGTCAAGATGGACCACTGGACAGCCCTAGCTAACTATATACCACACGTAGTTCAAATACACTGGAGGCTGCCTCATATATCATCCAAATCCTGTCCTGAGCATGTAAGAACACAAGCAAACTACTACACACCAAGTGGCAAAGATCAATACTCTACTTTCACTTAGGTAAATGAACCTTGGCTCTCTTTTCTCAAGCACTGTGGGAAGAGATACACCTGAAAGATTGCTTTTCTCTGTTCCTTTGAATTTTCTATTAAATCTTTTGTTGATATATTCAATTTCCTAAAGAGAAAAAGCATATGAGACAAAAATATGATTAGGTAATTTTTTAGGATTTTTTTCCACCTCCTTTTTCTGGCTAATTTCTTGTTATTACTTACTGACCTGTGTGTTGATTTTTTTTTCCCTTTCACTATTGTAATGGAAAAGACAGTGATGATACTAAGTCAACAGCCAAATAAAAAATGATGATGTCAATTTGTCATTAAAAGCTGTTCCCAAATGTGAATTCCTTTAGTAATAGCAACACACAAAAATGATAAAGGGTGGTGGTGGTACCAAACAGAAATGAAAGATGGGGACAGCTAGGAGCAGGCAGACATGTCAGAAAAAAAGATTTCAGGAATGGCTTAGCTGAGAGGATGTGAAGAGGTATAAGGTGGATGAAAGTAAAGACTAAAAAAGGTACATTAGAAGGGCTGAAGAGCAAGTCGGCTATTATGAGATTAAAAAGCTTCATAAGAATGGGAGAAGCATTAAGAAAAATGGGCAGATTTATGGAAACACCATAGAGATATTTTTAGTTTGTGTTACCTGGCAGGAGGTAAAAATCAGTGCTAGGTACTGGGTAGATCAATAAACAAACAAACAAAAAGTTTGAAAACCAGAGGTTTTTACACATAAAGCAATCATTTTGGCAAAGAACTAACCATTTAAATGGAAGTCAAATCATAACATGTTAATTGCCAGAGATTCTAGAAAACTCTTGTTTTTATACATGTGATAGGTTGACCCCAGCTAGGTGCCAGGCACCCACCAAAGCCACTCTATCACTCCCTTTCCTCAGCTGGGCAGGGGGGAGAAGATACAACAACAGGCTTGTGGGTCAACACAAAGACAGTTTAATAAAGAAAAAGCAGAGGTCACGCACATGAAAGCAAAGAGAAACAAATGATGTTATTCTCTACTTCCCATCAGCAGGCGATGTCTGGCCACTTCCCGGGAAGCAG